>QLNU02015360.1:176752494-176774741 GCA_006491805.2 Dysdera silvatica
TGTTCTATTGAAAGAAACAAATGACGTCACTTATATTATTTTCTTTACAATGTTGTGGATATTATCAACATTTTAATCACCATTTCTATCAATCAGCCTTAAATGTATTACGTACGATGTCGTACGACTACATGAAAAGAAAATTTGGCATCTCCTGCGTGATAAAATATTAAAAAAAATATGACAGGTAATGCAATATTCCTACTATTACGTTATAAACCTGAAATGTGTTCATCAATTTTCTTCTTATCATAAATTTGAATGACCCAGGTTGTCAGTTACAACATACTGCGACTTCGAGTAAACGTTCGTGCGCCGTATTTCGCGTGTTATAAAAATAAAATTGAACGACAGATGGCGCCAGATTGGCAAGATTTTTTCATTAAGCCACAAAAGATTGAATCTCAAAAAGGTTTGCGTTTTATTTGCATAATTTTCCTTAGTATTGAAACGCCCAATGGCGTTGTATGGTCTGAGCAACATAAAGTAATACTGAAAGCGTAGGGGACATTTAATTTTCTGTTTTACTTTCTAAGACAAAGTACAAATTCACCGAACGTTTTAGGTGGGTTTGTGAGCACCGGGCCTGTGCTTAGGGAGTGGCCCAAGGCCGTTAAAAAGTGCAATACAAGCGCCAAGAAATAAGTTTTTAGAGGCCCTTATATATTTTCCCAGAGTATTTGGTCAATTGATCTTTTGTGTGTGACGTTACCCAGAGCCGTGCTTAGGGGGTGCGAGCTGGGCGGCCGCCCAGGGCCGCTAAAATTTAAGGCCGCCAAAAATGCATTGCAAGTACCAGGAAATCAGTTTTGTTTCGTCGAAGCGTTTTTCAGGGCCGCTAAAATCAGCTTTGCCCAGGGCAGCTAACACCGTAAACCCAGCCCTGACGTTACCCGTAACGTTCATGAAGCTGGTCAAAATTAATATACATATTATTAGCCAAATGCGTTAGTATCAGTAGACTATGCACGTTACCATGTTTACTGCGGTCTCCTTATAGCCACTACAGAGACCGCCTGTTTCCGACAAAAAAGAACTTATTGCAAAGTTCTGAGAAGTAGAAATTTATAACTACATTGGGCTGGTTTTTCTTTGTGTTTATAATGCTGCAGTAGAAGTAAATACAACACTTTCATTTATCCATAACTTCGAAGTTAAATAAGAAAAACCAAGTGATTGATATGTCCCTACTAACTTTGTTTAGAAATGTCTATTTTTAATTTAACTTCAGTAGTTTCTCTTAACTTCGGCGTTTGGAAATTTATTTTGTAATATTAAACTCTGTTTTATACTATTTTTAACTAATTTTTGATCAATATTACTTCATTCAGTATTGATCACAAATCTCAATTATTGTAGTCAGAAAAAGCAAACCAATAACAGGGATTTTGTGCGGTCCCTGATGAAGAACAAAATTCTTGGTATTGTTTAATCTTTTACTCCTCTTCACCTTTTACTACTACATGTCAATTTTTATTCTGAGATGTTTCTACTATTTTAATTTACTTGGTTTTACTACCTTGTGTGATATTACTTTACAACTTTAACTTTGTCCAAGTTAATATATGCTTAAGTGTAGTGTATTCATGTATATTACATTAGAAGGTACTACATGTCACAATCATACTACAATTTTGCTGTAGCATATGAAATAAATAGTTCGATGGGGCAATTGGGGCCACGACCTGCTAGCCCCAGTGGTATATCAAATGCTTGCCCGCTTCTACCGATTCATATTCCGAACTGGCGTGCGCAGAGTTGATGGAGTTGAACCCCCATTGCGATGAAATTTTGTATATATACATATAAATATATGGAGTTATAGCTCTGTAACCCCCATTATAAGCCCGACTCCCCCCTTCTCAACTTTCTGCGTACGTTAGTGATTTCGGGTTTTGATTTCCTCGGTTGGGGGTTTTCACACTATGAGTCTTCGGAACTTCGGGCGTCGTGATGAACGTTTTCTACAACGTGTTAGATGAAAATGTTTATAGAAGTTGGTTTGCAGCTGTTCGAATATTTGGGAGCGGTCGACAACTTATGGGAGACAAAGGGAGCTGTGCATGGGTGCCGACGGCATAAAAATATTCGGGGGGGGGGACAATATACCAGTAGAAGGCATTTTGTTTGAAATTGGAGGGGGATATGGAACCCTAATACCAACATTGGGGGGTCCCCCCCCCCGCTAACGGCGCCGGTGAAGTTGTGGATCAAGAAAGTTTGAAAACTCTTGCCCTCGTCGATAGAGGTGGAACACTCGGAAAATAGCAGATTTTGGCGCAGCATGATCTTAGCTACTTTCACACAATAAAACACACACAAAACAAACAAACAAAAAACACTATCAAATAATATAGGCGTAGTGTTATATGGGCCCGTGGGGCCTGAGCCCCTAAATAATCTGAAATAAATTGAGATTTTACATATACTGTAATGTATAAATATACATAAAATGTGCTTGCCCCCCCCCTCCCCAATAATTTTGAGAACTGTACGTTGATATGTGTATTTGATGCACGTGGTAATTGAAACATGTAAATCGATTAATATTCCTCATATAAAGTTGTCTTTGGCGGGACCGTCTTACGTATTTGGGGACCGCAGACTCGATAATTTTTTAGGGCCTATTTTATATCAACTTTTAAATTTTGCAATAAGAAAAGCATAATATAAAAACTTTGCTAATTTGAGGCGCCTGTTTGGGTCGGGGCCATGGGCCTGGGCGCCGTTAAGGCGATACTGGTCCTTGGCTGATGAATAACGTCTCGAAGTGGATGCAAATGTGTGTATATACAAATTTTGCTATATGTTCGCATTGCTAGTTGATTTCTTATCCTAATTCTTTTTTCTTTTCTTTTAGGTAAGCATACCATGATATTGACTTGTATTTGACGAAATAATGTGAGTTGATACATTTCTTTCCTTCCTCTAACGTGTTGTAAAAGTAGACTAAAAGATATCTGGACATGGCAAAGTCATTAGAGGGCCAAACATTTAAAAATTTGCATATATAGCGTATTCGTGTTTTAGTTATGTATTTGCCACAGAAAAAAAAAAGGTTCTTTGCTCAAAAAAAGATAACCTAGTTCAAAGCCAATACGTTATTAGAGTAATGGATACTCGAGGTTTAGATTTTGCCTTCAGTAGTATTCTTGTCTGATGCTATAACGGTTTTTTGCATGCACATACATAAGGTGAAACAATTACAAATTGAATGGAGTACATTCGTTTGAGCTAACAGAAATTACATCTAATTAATACCTGTGCATCATGTGACATGCGTCGAGAATATTGTGTTATTACTATTTCTTTCAGTGCCGTCTCAATGGATATGCAAACAGGGCCTCGACCCAACCAGGGGACCCAAATTGACAGTTTGTGTGCGTGTTCGTTAGACAGTGGTACCTTGAGACATGAGTTTAATTCATTCTATGACTGAGCTCATAAGTCAAAATGTTCGTATCTCAAATTAATTTTCCCAATTGAAATTAATTGAAATGAGATTAATTCGTACTCCTCCAAGTTTTTTTTTTATATAATATTGCACATACCATTAACTACAATGAACGAATGTAGTAATACAAAAAAAAAAATAATACAACACATACATACGTACGTAAGTGAAAGAGGATGTAAGGAAATAAACAGATGTTGGAGGAGCCGATTAACGTATGCTACGTAAAAATTAATATTAAGTTTTTCTGTCAGTTCACTTTTGCTGAACTTAATTTTCTTCTTCACTAGTCTCCCCGCTTTCGTCACACTTTCATCCGCAGGGCGTTTCAATAGAAACCTATCCAAGGAGGTTTGTTTCTTCCTCCCTTTCAGAATGCTGCGGAAATGAGTTAGGCAAGTGTCATTAAATAGCTCCGATGCACGACCCGTTGCAACTTTTTCGGGGTGTTTCTTTTCAATGAAGTCCGAAACTTTTTTTCTACCTTGCCAACACCCCGAGGTTCTACCATTCTCCTGCAGAACCTCTGTATGTTGCTGCAAGACTCGGGGAATCTTAGCGGAGCGGTGGTTGTGACGTCACCGAAGCAGGCTCGTAGCTCAAAAAACTCCTATGTCGGGCACTCGTATCTCAAGGTACCACTGTATGCTATATCTTTTTTTACTGTAAAAAAAATTCGGAAATTTGAAAGTTAGCCCTCAAAAAATAATCATGCCCTCGAATGAGTTAAGACAACCCTGGGTTCCTGCCCTGACCTGGAGGAGCATTTTTAACAGGGCTTCTAAGCAAGCGATGTTATGTGGATTGGAGATAAATTTGTTTTCTAATGACAAAAGTAAATTCAGCGAAAACTAACTAAAAAGTGCACAAAAGATTTCGACATGGCATATATACAACAATTATTCAATATGCCACAATTTGTGCAACAGGGATCCGTACAACACTCTCATTTCGTTTTTATTTCACGGACTTCTTTGGCAGTTCATCGAAACTTACACTACTTCGGCCACAAGTACTACTACTATTATTTCGGGTTCCTTGCATTCATTGGCGTACGTAGGGGGGGCTTATTGAGGGTCATGTAATCCCCATTACCATGAAATTTTATATATTTAACATAGGAATATATGAGTTGTAGCTCTGTAACCCCATTGTGTCTATAACCCCCGTATGAACTTTCTGCTTACGCCTATGCTTGCATTCCTAATTGAAACAAATGCGAAATTCTGGGTAGAAAGTAGTGAAATTAAAGATGTATTCTTTTTCAGCATCATCCAAGTCCAGGAATCGACCTTTTTTCATGTCATTTACCCATGCGATCCCCAGGCTAAGAAAATTGGATTTAGATAGGGGAACGAGTAGTTTTATTGCTTACAAATGTTATTAAAAAGGAGGTATTTTTGTGGTTGTAAAAACGTGGAAGATTGAAAAGGAGTAGGGGGCGGTGCGAACAAAGAACTAGATATTCTAGAACTAGAGAAAACACAGATTAGTGTATAATAATCAGTGCCGTATTTCAACAAAAGGCTATACTAGGCTATAGACTAGGGCGGCAAAATTTTGTGTATTGAGTCTGATATAACACATATGATGATATAATCAGATGTTTTGCCGAGAAGAAAGATAGACATCATGCTTTCCATTTGAATACCAGTATTCGATGTGCTTTTATTTTTTTGTTAAAATTAAAATTTATTTCAATAAAATTGAATTTGATTTATTATATATCAAAAAGGAATAATACTTTAATATATTAGTTAATATTGTTTAATATTTATGTTTCAATTTATGAGTTTATTTTTAAACAAAGTTATTGTCAATACAAAAGTTTTTGGCGTATATTGAAGGTAACATGATTTATTTATTTGTTTGTTTGGATTTTTTTATGGCGCAAGAGCATCTGGGCTATACTGCGCCAAATTGAATGTAACGATTTTTATGTTCCTACTACTGATTGGAGGGAGGTGGACAGGGAAAGGACTGCAAAATGGTAACTGGGTGCATGATAATAATACATACGACATATGTCAAATTCTCATTTTCTAAGTATGGAGTCCCGCTAATTCCGACCCCTCGGATGTGACACTAAGTAACTCGACATTTCTTAAAATTTCATTTGGTCTCATGTAGAAAAATCTTCATGTAGAAAGTCGAACTGTGATTTTTGCTTCTTAATGTAACACCTGATCAAGGCATTACTATTCAAAATGTTGATCTTTTTTTTTTTTTGTTTTTGCTAAAAATCCGATGACTTTCGCACTATTAAAGTATTTAAAAATAATTTTTTCTCGAATTAACAAGCTTATTAAGTTCAAACATATTTATGCATGCAAGTTCTGAATGTCTGTGAGATTTAATATACACAAAACAATTTATAAAAATATTTACACTAAAATAAGAAATAATTAACAAATTATGTTTTTATTCTTTAGAAATTTAAACTTTTTTTTAAAAGTTATTATTCATTTTTTTAAAATATCCTCCTACCCCTGCAATCCTGATTAAATCATCTGGTCCGCATAGAAGATCGTCGAGCCGGACGTCACCAGATGTAGGAAATACCCGGTCCATCTAGCCTTTGAAATAAATTTACCTGTGCGTGTGTGTCATTAGGCAGCTCGCGCCTATTTTAATTTAAAATTTTTGACTTGCGCATTATCATTATGGTGTAATGCAGTGTTTCTCAAAGTGTGGTCCGCGACGGCTTATCAAGCGGTCCGCCGGATCATCGCCCAATTTCAAAAATAAATAAATAAGGAATGGCCGGCGTAGCTAGAATTTAGGTTCGTGCGAGATTTAAGGAATTTCTCATAAATATTACTTGTTATAAACCTTACCTTTCGGCGATTCGTGAAAGTTTTGACTCCTCTAAAAATACCCATGCTGTCTACATTGCTTATTATTATTTAATTAAATTAATGACGTCACTTTAGTTGTAAATTTGACAAAATAAGATCGTAACTTATACTCTCCTTATCAAATAGTGTTACTCTAAAAATTATTTTGTTTCAGGTGGGTTTGGAAACCAACCTTTATTTTTGGAACACTGTTGGAGATTTTATGCCAAAACTGGTGCTTTTTTAAAGCAAAACAAAAACTAAAAATCTGAAAATTTTCCACAAAAGGAGTTAAAATTAACTACAAATTATATTTCATTGGATCAATAAATCTCTCCTGCCGGAGCTGTTATATACGTAAGCTACATAAGCCTGCCAATAAGTCACATAAATCGAGGATTACTTTTGGTTATGCCTTTCTTGAGAGAGCGGGGAATGTAGTATGACGGTGGCCAATTAGACTTAATATTACTAACCGTAGTTGGTAACATTACTTCAAGCAATATATTTTAATGGGGAGAAATCCTCCACCCCCACCCCCGGTGGTCCGCGATAAATAAAGGAACGTTTAAAAGTGGTCCGTGAGCAACCAAAGTCTGAGAAACACTGGTGTGACGTTTGCGCCATCGTTTCGTAGCATACGGAGTTCAGACAAATAAAGCGTAAGATTTTTAAATCCGACAGTAATCGCAATTTCAGTGATCCGAATTAGTGAATCTTTTAATTTTGAAATCGCTCTTAATCTTTAACGACCCATTTTCGTCGATTTCAACTTTTCATCGAGCACGTTCATCACTGGAAGAATTAACCACCAGCAACCATTAACAGCAACAGCTCATTGTTGAACGCGTTATAACTCAAAAACCATTACGAACAAATCGTTAACGCCACTCCAATAACAAAAGAAAAAAAATCGTCCTTCTCCGAAAAAAGTCGCACCGCCTACGATCATTATCGTAAGTCGCTAACAACGCACCAATGCTTTTGAATATCAAAAAATATTCCCAAGAATAAAAACGAAGGGGAGGGAGCGAAGAGTGCAAAAGTACCCTAAAAAATATCCTCGGAGAAAGTTACCCGATTCCTCGGAATACAATAAAGGCATATACAGCTCGAGAGATAGATGTATATATATATTTTAAGTGCATATATATCGCATAAGTCATCACAAAAGCGCCTGGTATCAATAATTCTTGCATTTCAATAGGCTTTGTGTAGGGTATTGTCTTGGAGCCATTGTGCGGGCTGCGATGGTTGCAAAATGAGCTGCTTGGACCTATTGTCGGGAAAGAATACAGAAAGAGGTACCGCTAGCCTTTTGCATACTCAACATGCGGTCCCTTTTCGAAGAAAAGAATGTGGACTACATAACGTTCAACATTCTTCCGCAGAAAGAATTTAAATTATTGAGATAAATATGATTCGCTTCGCCATCCGGTAAGTCTGCAACCACCTCAGATATTAATAGCTGCCTTGTTAAGCCCTTTATTTCAGAAAGGCACCGTTTTTTCCCTTTTCTTGACGACGTTTTCCCCTGGAGATTTTTGCCCGTTCATATCATGGGGGTCCCGCCAATAGAATTTGAGTTGTTTTCAGAATGTTAGTTAGACGAGTCCCTCTTTGCATTCAGCAGTCCATAAGTCAGCTTGGGCATTTCAGAAGCTAAACCCTTTCTCTTTCAGCCTTTTCTTTACATTCGGTTGCAAATTCGTACGTTTCCATCTAAACACAATAAACGGTGACGTACCGACGACTTCTGAAAAGAGATGTTCTTTTTCTCTTCGACTGCTAGCCAATTCTTAAGTATTAAACGGCGTATAGCAAATTGAGGACAATATCTAATCACGTTTCAAAGAGCCAGTGTTATATATTACTTTTATGAAGGAACTGCGCATGTGCAAGATTTTAGTCACATTAGGTAAATGGATTGTTAGGGTTGCCAACAACAAAACGGATTAAGCAGCAGCAGTTTTCGCGCCGAGTTTGAATCGCCGACATTTTATTTTTTATTTGTTCAACTATTAAATATTGGATAATTACTTTTTACGACTTTAGCGCAATTTTAAAAGCTGACAAATTGGCGTAATTTTTGGAATATATGAACTTTAACGAGTGGCCGTGATTTTAGAAATTTTCATGCCAGGAAATGGAGCCAAAAACGCCGGAGCAATCAAACTCCAAGCCTCCATTGTGTCAGCACGCTAAAAATTACTTTATAGTCCTAGAGATCGCAACCAGGGCCCTAGCTAGACGCTTTTTGCAAGGGGTACTCAGAAAGCGATTGGGACTTCGAATTCGCCAATGTTCTGATGTATTTTATTAATATATTTAATAATACTAAATATATAAGCAGACTAATATATTTAACATTAATAAATAAATTTCTTAACATAAATTTTGCATTGAAAGTTTGTAGTGGTATACTAAAATTTCCAATTTCCTCTTTTCTTATTAAGAGTAGATGAGGACTCAAAACCTCTGTTAAAAACATTATACGCATAAGCCCTGCCGTGAAATCTGTTCTAAATACATTTTTATTTGTTTGTTTGGCTTTTTTATGGCGCAAGAGCATCTGGGCTATACTGCGCCAAATACATTTTTAATGTCAAAGAACAATTTCTATTATCGTGTGTATTTTTACACAAAACAAAACAAAAAATTAAATTAAATTTCATAATAATTTATTTTTGGTGGTGGGGGGAGGCTAAAGCTACCTGGCCGTAACTTCGCAATAGAAGGAACACAACTCGAAAATTTTAAATTTTCCGAGTTACAGATCTGTTTTGTAGGAAATATGTTAAATTCTTAACAGAAAAAAATTTCATGAATGTAGTTCAAAATTTGCTCTTTAAATAGTGTCATCTACGTTTTCTATGGGCCACTATGATATGGGGAGAAACTGCTTTTCCTTTCCCTGTAAACTTCGTATTCTTTGAGTTGTGTTCCTTTTCTGGTACAGTATCGATATGACCATTAAATTTAAATCGTTACATATGTATCGAAAGCTTACTTCCCATGCGTATTTAGCTAGATATCACGAATATGATGTCTTGTAGCTAACTATGCTGCAATATTATTAAAGACATTGAGATTTATTTTGAGGGAAACAATCAGGGAATCGCCTGTAATTTCCAAGGAAATAGTTGTGGTTAATTTGTGAAAAACAAACTGCATATAATTATTAGGACGATTTATTCATTGAGATGTGCTATGTAAATTACCCAAGTGACGATGTGTATTACTAATACGAAGCTTATTCGTAGGTCCAAAGTGAAATATTTCCCATCACACTGATACTCTAAGACAGTGGTTTTCAACCTTTTTCAAGCCACGACCCACTTTTATAGTAGACAAATAATCATGACTCCCTATTGTCGCCGCACCCTTCCTCATTAAAAGCAGTTTAGCAAGTAAAGAACACATTAAGCCAAATTACATTATATTAATTACCTGATACAAAATTAACCAGTAGAATGACCGCAATGTGCTGTTGAAATATAAAAGCGTTGGAAACATTTGGTATGAAATTCTTTATAAAAAATAATTGCAACTAAAAATAGTTGCGGCGAACCCCAGGTTGGGAACCATTGCCCCAAGAAGATTCATTGGCGTATTTAAGACGGGAAAGGGGATGAATGCAGAGCCGGCGCGACAGTTAATATGATATCGGGCGAAACTATATTTTGGTATCCCTTTTCTAATTTTTTAATAAGTAAACAATCTGTTTTACTTTATGTACAATCGGTTTACTGATTAGGGCGCCCCCTCGTAAAGTGGCGCCCCGGGCTGTCGCCCGCTTCGCCCGTACCTTCCGCCGGCCCTGAATGAATGCGACCTATTAATAAGGACATATCTACCAAGTTTACAGAAAATTGAAATTAACGCAGAAAGGATAGAGTTATATGTAATAAATAAGCCACGCTTGTTTGCGAAATGTTTTTGCCTTGGGAAGCGAAAAAATATTTGAAATACCATAATAATCACGCGCCTTCAGAAAAATAGAAAAGGTGGTAACCAACACAAATGTGCATTGTATATGCCTTCGTGTATGTGTGTGTGAAGGGATGTTATGGTATATAAAGATGAGATACGTATGGAGATTATTATTATCAGTTTTTGGGAAAAAATTTCCTTTATTATTCGCTGAAGTAGGGGATATTTTATTTCGAGGCATGACTACGAGTTTTTATTTGAACTAGAATCTTGACTCATACGAGATTTAAAGCTCAAACAAATATGCAAACCGGACTAAAACCATCGATCTTTGGATTGCCAGCCTAATTCACCGACTGCTAACTATTGAGATCATGCGATCCGATGCTCATACATATGCTAAGTCAAAGGGTTCCTCCCTTGTTTCGCTACCGAGAGACATAGTAAAACTAAAACGATAAAAGTCAAGGCATCTATAGCAATTGTAAACTTCAGACTGCATAAGTTGGAATTTTTTTTGGTAAATAATTTTCCTTTGCACACCCCCTCGTACTCATTTCCGATATTGTCATATGCTTAGAGGTATTCAATACTTGCTACTTACATTGCTTTTTGACTCACACTGTATATCTATTATATTCCCCTTTCCCCCCTCTCGTAATCCCAAGCTTCTTGTCAATCGTGTATGCGTTATTAATAACGTATCATTATTGTCTTTTTTTAATGATGGCTGTTTTTTTTTTTCTGCAGCTGGGGGGAAAAGACGCCGCCGTTTGATTTAGGAGCCTTTTGGAAGGATTTTGTTAAAAAATTTCCCGTTTTTCGCCTGCTACCCCTCTTCCTTCCCTCGTTTCCAGGAAATGGATTTTTAACATTTTCTTCCGTTTTAACTTGAGGAAGGGAAAAAAAACCCACTTGAATTTTATGGGTTTTTACTTGGCTGATCAAATGTACCGAAACGCTTATTTATTCGTGTGACTTTATTTGCTTTCTTTACCTGTTTTAGCGTTCGGCACAGTAGAAAAATCCTTGTCTAAGGTTTAAAAAATAACACTGAACCCGAACTTTAAATCGAAGCATACGATTCCATTCCGACTGTGCCTCTCGAAGCACTGGCAAATTTTTGCGACAAAGATGTTTTACCACCGTTCTATTTTTCTAAATTTCAATTTATTCTTTTCTTCTCCTTTTCATTATTAATAGGCTGTTCTTAAACAGCGAGCGACCCCCAAAATTTAGAGGGTCTAATGACTTCTCGAACACACTTTCAAATATTGGCAACAATTTCCAATTTATTTTTATATCGAGGGGTTTAATAACGTCGTTTAAAAATTTTAAGGACTTAAATTTCAAGAAATCGGAGTGGAGTTTAGTCAAAAAAGTTTAAAGTCTGCAACTCGACTTTTTTTGGAGGAAAAAAAATCGAAATCCAATTTTTCCCTCTGCTTTTAATTGCTTGCCTTTTTACAGGAGTTGGACTTGAAATTGACTGCACTCTAAGCTTCGAATTAATCAAGATTGCTCTCTCTATCCCCTTCCTTTCTCACCTTTTTTTTTTTTTTTTTTTTTTGGTTGATTTCTATGTTTTCCGATTTTCTCGTATTTTTTTTTGTGCCTACATTAATGATGAGAATTTTATTTCACCTTAACGTCTGTAGCGCTATCGTTAATTAAAATTGCACGTCCCTCCCACCCATCCCCTAAAAAAATCAACAGATATATAAAAATACTTAGAAACGTTTATGTAATATAATGTATATATTTATACAGTAGAATAAAATAATAATAGTTAAGAAATAATGAAACATATTGAGGTGGACAAACTTTGGAAAAAAAAAAAGCTATAGTTGTTTCAATCGTAGTATGTGTAATTTCCAGAAATTTTGAGCACTACTTCCAACACACTGTGTGTGTATATATATTGTTCAGGGAGGGGTGGGAAGGGTGGCCGCCAAAGGTGACGCTGTATTTCTAGAACCTCAACACACTAAATGTAGTTGTAAAAGTTCGCCATACAATCCAAAAAGTTACACTCTTGGGGACAGCTCCCGTTATACGAAGGCACCTTTAATTATATGAGGCGCTTAGAAAGGGCTTAATATTTAAATGAACAAAACCAGTTCATGAAAAACCAGTCCTGAGAAAAGAAAAAAAAAATCGATTATATCCACATATGGCGGAAATCTCCTATTCAGATTTTCGTTGCAAAGGCCATAAAAAATATTTGCACGCGATTGAATGAATCGCAGCAGCAGGGCAAGGTGATTGAAAGAGAGCAATAGAGCCAAGCAAAGAAATATCGCCGAGGTTTGTTAGATAATGATCATTTTGAGGAGGTGTCCGCGGAATGAGACATGGTGTTTCTGTGATATGATGTTGGAAAATGTTGACCCCCCTTCAGAGGTGGCCGGAATGGGAAGTTTTACTGAATAAGTAAGTTATATGCGCGGGAATGAGCTGACCCCCCCACACCTCCTAGACAGAACACGTCATCATATTTGGCTACCTTAAATCGCCAATATTGTTCGTACATGCGACAAATACGAAACTTTTGATCTTTCTTTGGTTTGGAAGAATTATAGAACTTTTATTTCATTTCTCCTGCTCACATCGTAAAATAGCGGCAATTCTCACATCTGAGGCGGTGGCGAAATGTCGCGTCAAAGCTTCCATTCTGAGTAAGCTCTCAGTATGCATTCATAAAATGTTTGGGGGCGGAGACACATGAGCCCCCCCCCCCACCTTCCGCCTTCCAAACACAGACCCAGTCCCTCCAGCAATAACTCGATTAAGCTTTCATTCCGATAAATTGCTGTTAGCATTGCTTCATAGTATGCTCCATTTAACCCACTATACCCCGGTATACCCGTACTCCCCCGTGGGTTCGCGCTAACCCCCATCCCTTTAAATCTTAAGTACATTTTATCCTCCCGTTTACCTCTTATGCTCCTGATTTGTGTACAGAATGTGCTCGAGGCAAAAGCACTTGAGCATAATCACTTTTGAGGAGGTTTTCTCCTGCATTTCTGAAATTGACGAGGATCGGGAGAAAAAGACCGGCAATGACTCTAACGTGCTAGAAGTTACATTTGTTAACCTAGTATAGCTACATGTGCGTTGTCATACGCACAGTTTTACCGTATTCTAGCTTGATTCTGATTGTTTCGCTTAATAAAAGTGAATCGGAAGAACCACAAATGGTCCCCTCTTGGGAGCTAGTGTACGAAATGTCAGCTGTATTCCTTCGACACAGTCTCTATGCAGATTTACCAATGACAGTTCGGGTACAGATTTTAGCCC
Organism: Dysdera silvatica; assembly: GCA_006491805.2. Lineage (NCBI taxonomy): Eukaryota > Metazoa > Arthropoda > Arachnida > Araneae > Dysderidae > Dysdera > Dysdera silvatica. Next base: position 176,766,019 of record QLNU02015360.1, read on the forward strand.
TTGTGGAGGATGGGTTCCATTTTTGGGGGTTATTCATTCGCTACGGGTGAATTTGCATGACGTTCCCTACCCTTTCTTCATCCCTCTCCCCCTATTTCTATTTGCAGGGAATGATAGGCTGTCAATAATAAGCGGGAACTGCTCACACACATGGACTTTACGTGAACGTGCATCTATGAATGCCGTGTTGATCGGCAATCCATCTCCCCCTCAGCCGCCTCGGCGGCTGATTACGCTGTTCAAGCGTCCTGTCTGGGATTACAGCGCCGCCCCCGGCGGCCACCCTTCCCAATGAAACCCTTGCACAATCCTCCTCCACACACATGGACACAAATTTTCATCTGTCATTTTTAATCCCGTTTCACCTGTTAGACGATTGTGGCGTGTATTTAAAAGTAATTTTGTAAGCTGAATTGATTTCTCAACGTGAACTTTTATTTAAAGCTCATATACAGATATCGTACATGATATACCCGTGCAATATCGCATCCTGATATCACACGGCTTATACTCTAATGCATTAAAAGTATAAGCCATTGCGAACTATTGAAAATATAAGTAATAGGATAAAATGTCGTATTAAAATCGACGTGGAAATTATATATGTTAGCTGTATTTTTTTTCAATAAAAACTTGCCGCTATATGGCGCTGTTAGACGACGACTATCCTCATTTCACATGACCTCAGGTTTGAGTCTTGAGGGAAAAAGATGACTTCTCTCAGGAAATCGACCACGCGGGTGTTTTTATCTGTCACATACAGTTTTGAATAAATAGGAGAAACGGGATTCACTTGCGGTGCGTTGTAATTGGTTATTTCTGCAACCTACAGCCAATCAGGGCCCTGAAAATATTGTCATTTGATAGGAAGGAAAAGAAGTATATTGCTTAACCAACCAAATTGCATGATTACGAGTTGATTAAAAAGCTCATTAAATACTGCAATTCTTGTTTATTGGGAAAGGAAGGTAGTACGAAGTGAACGAGCAAATTAATTTAGCAGAGCTAATTCCGATTTCTTTAAGAAACGAAGCTGAAAGTTATACTTTGATTAAAAATTTCCACAATCGTTAACTAATTTCAAGCTTCTTGTTAAATGAAAATAATTGTCACGCATATTTTGCCTTTTCAAACGACATGTTTTGCTTTGCTTTTTAAATATCATTATAATTATTTAACTTATTTCTGTCGCCGAAATTCTGTCGACGAGTTGTGTGCTAATTTACGAAATTTAAGAAAATTGGCACCCGAAATTTTCTGTGAATTGCCTTTCTCAAAAAGAAAATTGAATTAACCACTCATAAATCTATTCATCCAGATTCGGTATATTATTTTTATTTATACAGCTATGTATTCTAAACAATCTGCTGTTGGCGTATTCTTCGATTTGTCAAAAGCTTTCGATACTATAAATTACAACAGACTTCTTTTCGAACTTGAATGGGCTGGTGTCCGTGGCCTTCCCAAAACCCTTCTCAGAGACTCGGGATTTAAGCTGCAGCCGCATTTTTCGCAAAATGCGACGAGTTGCTCGAAAATGCGAAGAAAAAATTATTGCCCATCGCGAAAATGCGACAGGCATTTTTAACCACAGTTTATTCTCTGAAAACAGGATTCCTCGATTCCAGAATATCCGTTTTGCACTTCAGCGATCTTTTCTTGTTCCTTTTTGTTTCCTCTTCAAAATTCTTAACAGCACCTAGTATCGTTGATATAATAATCTCATTGATATAATTTTTCGAGTAACGAAAGCAACTAATATTTTTAGCATTTTGCTACTTTTTTCCCATTTTAGCATTTTTGCGACAGCATGTTTTGAGCCAGCTTAAACCCTGCAGAAACTACTTGACAAAAAGAGAACAATTTGTTCACAATGTGGCTTCCGCTCTGTATTACGTCATACACTTTGCTGTGTTCCACAGGGCGCCTCTACTATTCAACTTCAACATTAATGATATCTTCTATCTACCAACTCCTCACAAACCTACTAGTTTTGCTGACGATACTAGTATCTTCTTTAAAAGCACTGAAATCAACGCACTAATCTTTTTGGTTAATACTAATATTAAATACTTTGATAAATTCTTTAAAAGTAACTGTCTAATACTCAATACCTCAAAGACTAAACGCCTTCTTTTTACTAACAGGATAAAATAATAAATACCATATATATATATATAGAAAAATTGTAGTATGATTGTGACATGTAGTAGTAAAAAGTGAAGAGGAGTAAAAGATTAAACAATACCAAGAATTTTGTTCTTCATCAGGGACCGCACAAAATCCCTGTTATTGGTTTGCTTTTTCTGACTACAATAATTGAGATTTGTGATCAATACTGAATAAACCAGCATTGACCAAAACTTAGCTAAAAACAGTATAAACCCAGAATATAATTAGTTTAACAATATTTTAGTAATTTAGAAGGGTCTCTTTATTAATACTGAGAACAATCTCAATTGTTGTAAGTGGCCCAAAAGCAAACTTACAACAAGTAGATAGAGGTATTGAAAGTGATTAAAGTGTAAAGGTTCAATTAACATGAATAGAGAAGATGATGAAGTGAGAAAACTCATTACTTATACCAAAAATTGTAAAAAGTTTTACATGAATATGTCACACTCAAGATAAACACTTAATTATTAACTAGTAAAAATATATAAGTTTAAGTTTAAATAAACTTATATATTCAAAATAAACAAATTGTTTCTTTGCACTCATAATAGACCCAGAAGTGTGCAATCAAAATAAAGACATATATATGCGCATATGCATAAACATGCACACCCTTACATATACAATATACATACCCATACATATACACACATATACGTATACACATATATATATATACACAGTATATATACACATATAAACCAGATATGCACCATAAATATATATATATATACAGAAATATAATTTGAACAATATTAAATACAAAAACGTTTTTGAACATAGAGAACTCAATAAATATGCATACAACAGCTAGAAAAAGCTTACTATAATTCTCAAACCTGATATCAAAACACTTACCTACATTACAGAGATAAACTTGTTAGTATAATAAATAAAAATGTAAGAAAAACAATCCAGAGGTGACAAGAAGTATTTAAGAAAAAGTACTGAAGGATTAGAAGTAAGAAAGTAGGTAAAAGAAATGAAATTTGTCGTGTTTTGGGTGTAGGAGAAAACACCAAAGCACTGGGGTTCTTTTTGCTAGAAAAGTTGCCTTTTGTCCACTAGGACTTAAACTTTAAATGGTGCTTTTGTGGTGAAAAACCAAGCGAAGGATAGATTATAATGGATGATAATAGTGGAAATAGGGACTGAGAAAGTTAAAGGTATGTGGAAAATGAAATGAAGTGGAGGGTTTAGGAACAAGAAAGTTTTTTAACAAAATTATATACCAGATTCTTGGTGAAGTAATGTGGAACATCATTGTAAATGCATTCGACATTAGTGTCTGAAAGTTTTTTAATTTGAGGTTATTGTTACTCGAGAACATTTCGAGAACATTTCGAACAAATGATATTTCTGTGGACTTTTCTGGATATGTTGGGAGTCCCAGTTTGTGAGGAAATTCACTTTAAATCTGAAGTCTTGCCTTTTATCATACAAGTCAATTTCAGTAAGAGAGTTGTCGTTGATGCTGATATTTAAATCTAGGAAAACACCACTCTTGTTGTCAGTATTGGTTTTAATTAGTTTTAGGTTTGGAGGGTAGATGTCAAGGTTCTTAGAGCCACTGAGTGTTGTATATATAAACCCTAACCATTTTAATATCAGTATAAACAATACAATGATTTCATTCTCACAAAATATAAACTTCCTCGGTGTAACACTTCAATCGAACCTTGAATGGGATATTCACGTTAACACTAACCGTAACAAAATTAGTAGAAATATTGGAGTTATTCGAAACGTCATCTACTACTTAACCCGTCTCAATTCTTCTTGAACTTTACTACTCTTTTTTTTTTTACCATTGCCTTCTAACATGGAGAAACACTTCCATGTCTAATCTCATTAGACTTACCAGACTGCAAAAAAGATTACACCGCCTCCTAAATTATCTACCATTGTCTTCAAGAACTACTGAAATGGCTTATGATCATCAGATATTATTAATCAAAAAATTGTTTAAGTACAAAACTTCCCTCTTCATGTTTTAACATCATACGAAATGGCACTCATTCTGACCTCACTTCATTACACTCTCCTGATCATACCCTCTTTACAAGAAATCTTAACGATCTAATACCAGGACGAAACTTGGACTCATCCGCATCTGTTGCTTTGGCCCTAGGGTGTGGGATCTTCTTCCTAACTCACTTAAATCTATTTATTCCTTTGCTCAATATAAAAAACTCATCCGCAGACATCTATTGGATAGAGAATTATGATATCACCACTTTTTTCTTAACTTATACCTTCCATACCTATAATAATAAACTAGCTCTTTTATTTTATTTACTTATTTATTACTTCCATTTTCACTAATTATATCCTATTCTGGGCAGCAGGGACTTTATCAGACCTCAAAGCCTTTACCCTTTGCTGACTAGACGGATTAACCTGACTAATAAATTGTAAATCGTCATCACATCGTGTCAAAAATTTGAATCTATCTAAACGAAGTTTGATTTGATTTAATTATTTGCTTTAACCCAGTTTTCAAACTCAGCAATTTACTACGTTTATGTACATAAGTAGGTGCACGCACGAACGCACATTCATTTATTGTATCATATTATTATATTTTGTACAAAATAGTAGAGAAAACATTTTAATTTTTGCTGTATATATATATAAAAATACATATAGCAGTCACGAAATTAATTACACCCCCCCTAACTTTTTATGCTGTTGAAACCCTTGTATTTGCTAATAAATGTTTTTTAAAAATTATTGTGTAGGGGGAATTTAAAGGATTATTATCCTTTTTAATAAAAAAAACAAAAAACAATTATGAAAATATTATTATTTGCCATATAGTACGTTTACTAGAAAAGAAATGTTTCTCAGACTTCACGAGCGACAGTTCAAAAGTTGAATAAAACAGCCTACGCCTTCATCATAAACTCCCCCAAAAGAAATCACAAGTAAAGAAAAAGTAGGATAAAAAGAAACAAAGAAAAAGAGGGAAAGAAAGAAAGGAAACTCGCTAATTTACAAGATAATAACCTATAGGACCAAAATACAACCCATTGCAGCACTCCTTTATAAATCATTTTCTTTCTTTTTTCAGCATTTCCTGCCCCGGTGTTCCTTTTTTGTTTTTTTGCCACGATAAGACATTAATTGTGTTACGCTAATTCAGCACTAATTAAATAAAGTGTAATTAAGGAAAAAGGCTCATAATGCAATATTAAAAACGATTATCGCCGACGCTAATTTTATTGTATTCGGGAAGCTCTGTGTTATGTGCACCTTTCGCGCGCTTTTGGCCGTTGCCAATTCTTTTTTTTTTAATATATTTTTTGTTCTTTTGTTTTTGTAGTTTTCTCAACCCTTCGACTTGATGGGGAAGTGGGAAGTGTTTCAGGTTGTGGAATTAGACCCTTTATCACATTTTTGGCGAATGAAAAATGCGGCAGGGATTTTTTGGCGGTTAAATATAGTCATGACCTTAAAGAGTCGTAAATTCTGGGATAGTTTTCTCAGAAATTTTAAGCCATAATTATATATCTTCTTCCAGAATGTCCACTTCACTTTTTGCTAGCAGCCCTGTTTAACAAAATCGTTTTGACTTGTTATTGGCGAGGTTTATTTAGCTCGTGAATGATGAAGCTATTAAAATTATACGCCAACCGTACCGTTTTTTAAACGAACATTTGGCTTCTCAATAGATATAGAACGGCCGATCGTCATATATTAATAATTAAACGCGGCGCGAATTGGCAAAGAAATGCACATTTACGAAAGAAATCGTTTTAAATGAGTCGATAGGTGTTTTTTTTATTATTATTTGGCGATTTTGGCGGAGTTCGAAAATTGGCAACCTCTCGACAGAAGGGTTTATAGGAATTTTTATTTTTTCATTGGGGGGAAAAGAAATTATCTCAAAATTTCATTTTTTTAGCGCAATTTAAGGACAAAAAATAAAAATCCGAATTGTGTGAAAAATTAAGTTGCTGCTATCATAAGCATTAAATTGCCAATTCATTGATTTTTTTTACACACTTCTAAGAATTTTTCCAGCAAAATAACTTTAGGAGATTTTTTTTGTTCGTTTTCTTTCGCGCTAAGCGTCTATGTAACCTCGGGCTTATAATAAAAATTATTAGCGTTTTTAAAAAAAAAGTAATGAATATATCTTAAATTTAATCGTTCCAAGTTAATGGTACAAAATTAGGAGCGTTTTCTTTCACGAAAGTTTTGAAAAGGAGGAAATTTTGTTATAGTTTCTGTTTTAGTTTTTATTATCGCCAACGGTTATTTTTAATACAATCACGGGAATTAATGAAATTCGTGCTTATTTTTATTACTGTACTGCGTCTAACAGGGTGTTTACGGATCTGGAAAACATTGAAAACCTGGAAAAGTCAGGGAAATTTGAAATACAAAGGCCTGAGTCAGGGAAATTTGAAATTCATTGTTATAATAAATAGCTTATTAAAATAATTTTCCTGAACTGTGATTTTTGTACTGCATTGCATACTGAAAATTTTGAAAAACTGACATCTTTAGCTAAATTTCTTCAAAAAAATTACCCTTTTGCACCAAATACTTTATGTAAAATTATTAAACCCATATATTTCTCAGGAGAAAATGTTTGCCAAATATATAACTACAACTTGAAAAAAAGAAAGTATTTTTAGCCAAACTATTTAATCTGTAAGGGGTTTTGATCATACCAATCTCCTTTGCCTTATATACAGTCATACACATTTTAAATGAAATAGAAGATGAAGCATCAGCTTTGCAATTATATAGTTAAATGCTTTTATAATAAATACAAAAAGGGCTGGATGAAAATGTTATAAATATTTAATTAATGCAAGTTTTTAGTGTAAAGAAATGCATCTTTGAAATACAGTTGTAAAATCACTAGAATTAAGTTATAAATGACTTTGGAGTTTGTGTTAGTGGATTTTATGGTCTTAGAAACTTATTTTTATTACGCAAATTTTAATGCGTTGTGTGTTGTTTACTGTAATTAGCGACTTGAAATCGATTAAGACTTGGTCTGGAAAACCTGGAAAAGTCAGGGAAGTTTGAAACAAAATTTGGGCAAACGCCCTGGTCAAAATTCAACACCGAGTACTGTACGTACATATATCGTTTATTGAGTTAATTTAGATTAGGGATTGCCATACTTTGGTCACTTACGGACAACTAAGCATGCCTTTATTTATCGCGAATCATTGGAGGTCGGGAAACTTCCTCGTTAGAAATTTAAAAATATATTATCCGGGCTTCCCACGTCCCTGGAGAACCTGGAATTTTCAGGGAATTTGGAATTGCCTCTAAAAGTTAGAGAAAACGGGATTTTTGGGTTAAACCTGGAAAAGAGTCAAGCAAAACTTTAACTTTTGTTCAGAATAGCTAAATTTCGTGCGAATGTGAAGTTACTTTTCCCAAAACTGAAGCTCAATTCAAAGTTTTGTTTGTAATTACTCATGGAATTTTGTCAGAAAAGTCAGGGAATTTTGTCAGAAAGGTCACGGAATTTTGTTAGAAAAGTCAGGGAAAAACCTGGAGAAGTCGGATAATTTTTTTTCTCCAATGTCAGTGGGAATCCTGTTGTCTGAAGCTAATGTTTATCAGCTCTGGTTAATAATATTAGGTCCGATACTGATAACTATCAACTGCAAGCTAAATATGTGCAGTTTGTGTATCGTTATTTAAACATCAAAAACATCCTGTATCGTATTTTTACAATCCAATATAAATAAATCTATATTGGATTGTATTTTTACAATCCAATATAGATTTATTAAATTATTAAAGCAACCGTGGAACGTCAATTTCATAAATTTTATTGTCCGCGTCGAATTTCTACTCCCTGCGGAGAGGTACTTTTTGGAGCTGCGATATTAAATAGCCTATATTATTTCATTACCTTTTCTTCTGAAATTTTCCGAAGAGCCTACTGACCACTTGATGGGCTGCCACGGACTACATCTTGAGAAACACTAATCCTAGTAAAGAGTATCATTGTTTGTTATAGCCTATATAAAAGGAGCACACTGCATTTTCAGTGTGTAAATAAATCCGCCGCCGATAGCTTTGTTACTAAGAGAAAAATGGTATTTTTCTATGTAAAATGATATTTTTCTACGTATATACATAACAACAACAGTACTGTCCAAGTTGTAACAATATTTTTAATATAAAAATCGTAAACGGCTCATTCCTTGTACATGACTTTAAACAAGCCCACTGCATACGTACTTCGAATCAAATTGTATTTTAACATTGTGCAATGTAGAAAAAAAAAATGGAAGGCGTCGTCAACAGAGCACGTCATGTTAAACCTTACTTCTGCGACTGCTTTGAATGCTACTAATGTTAAGTCATAGGATTCCGAGAATAAAGGTTTCTAAGGAATTCATTTCGAAATTGACACTATAAAATTTTTGGGATGAAAAGTACGTCCTTCATCGGCAGGCTGTTTTTTAATATTATCTCATAACACTCGGCGGTTGCAAAAGTGAGTGTCATTTTCATATACAATTCTTAGCTACTTGAAGTATGATTTTCTTTCTTAAACTTCAAAA
>QLNU02015360.1:176774841-176803537 GCA_006491805.2 Dysdera silvatica
CTGTAAAAGAAGAAGAAAATGGGCTATTAATTGTTGAATGGCAATCGTTAGTAAATGAAACCGGAAGTGTACAACAAAATGGGGCCGATGAGTTGGCCCATAATTCTAGGTGCTCTACTCTAAACAGGCAGTGCGATGATGTAGAGGTGACGTGTTTCTCAATCGTACAGAACATCCAGGCTTAAATCTAGTGGTTGCCGGTACTTTCTGTTTATATATATATATATATATAGTGATCTGTAGTCCGAGGTTTGATTTTATAGGCGACAGATTCGAATCCCTCGAAAGACTAGGGCTTGGTGCAGCATGATTCTGCCGTCCTTGCGCCATAAAATAAGAACATGATGTCGCAGACAATGTTAGTATTATATAATAATATTTTATATAATATTAAATAATATATAATGTAATTATATAAAATGTTAACTAATATTTAAATGGTATAATATTTTAGTTTCTTGTGCAAGGAAAACTATTAACTCGCTGAACTGTGGCCTGGATTCTAAAACGCCCTTTCGGGGGGATAATATCCCCTCAGCTCCATTTGTAAAATTGCTGGTTGGTTGGTTGTATTGTTGTGGCGCAAGAGCGAGACCATACATGCGGTTTTAATTGTAAAATTGTCTGTAAGCCATTGCGCACGAATATACAATTACTTATATCGAGGTTAGATCGTAAGCAATTGTATGTAATTCCTTCTGCCAAAACTTTAGCATTCGAACGAGTAGCCATAATGAGGGATTTTAATTTGAAAGTATTGCCAGTTGTAAGCTGGCAATACTTTCTGGCAAGTTGTAAGCTAATTTGCTGTTGTTTAGCTATGGAATGAAGAGGACAGCGAACTTGAGTTATTGGATGCGGGAAATTATATAAAGCGTTCTCTTTGACGCCAGAATGGATTTTTTGCTACAACCCGAGGACATGAAAGTTTATGACACAAGATGGCGCAACTGAGATATATTTTAAATCCCTTTTTAACTATATATTCACCCTGAACTTGTAATAGTTATCTGTGTTACATCCCACACAATAACTATATAATTTTTAAGTCAATTAATTTAGAAGTTTCATTAAAATACCTGAATTTTAACATTATTTTTCTATGCAAGCTTGATTTTCGAATCCGCCGGGCAGGGCCCAAGTCGCTTCACGTCCATTTAAAGAGAAACTCGACTGAATCTAAAATACTCGAATTTTAAGGAATTTTGATGACTCTTAGTAACATTTATAATCCAGGATTATTGTTTATGCACGAGATTAGTGGTTTGAATTAGAATTATGCACAATCGCGCACCGACAGAGTTTGTTCATCGATTCGGTGATTGAAAGATTTTGCACACCTAGTTTGAATGCAGTTATTCGCATATGACAAGCAGTAGTGTAGCTAAGGGGGGGCAAAGGGGCGGTCGCCCCCAGTTCGAGGGGACAGCAATTAGCCTTTAAAACAATGACGGGCGCCGTTGTGGGGAGACGGGGACCCGTCCCCAATGTTGGCGTGGGGTTATATCCTCAATTTCAAACAAATGCCTTTTAAAGGTATATTGTCCCTAATATTTTCATGCCGTCGGCGCCGATGACAGGCACAACAACTACGGCAATGACAGTCACTCGCCCCGGGCGGCAAAATATCTAACTACGCTACTGGTGACAAGTATACCATGGTTGAGCTTGTTTTGCGCGTACATTTTGGGGGAAAAGGTAACAAATTCGTGAAAAACACGTAACTTCACTGCTTTGAAATGAACTTAAAATTTAAAGGAATATTCGTTCAAATGCTCGTAGTACCTGGAAAAACTTTTAGCATGTGGTTTCGAAATAATAAAAATCACTGAAATTTTACTTTTATTTCTACGTTGGTGCCATTCATTCGTGGAAATTGAATGTATTTTTTTTTTGGCAGTGTTGCTACGGACTTGATAAAATGATATATTTTTAATAAATAATATTTTACATATAATACCTGTGAACTTTGGATGCTTGTATTTATGACACTGCTATAATACTTTTTATTTAACAGACGATGGTTACTGAGTTATGATGATATACGTGTATATTTGATGTATATGTAATCAGGCTTATGCACGGTATAATAAAAACAGGCGAGTTGTGATAAAAACAGCAAGATTATCTCTTATAACGTAATTTTATATTCAAATATTTTCAAATGGAGGTTTTAATTCCCTTATATGAGGTTCTATACGTGTCGTAAATTTTAAAACATCTTACAATTCAATCGAAAGGGCCAAAATATCTATTATACATTAGAAATAAATTTCCTAGGGGAAAAAAAAGAAGAGATATAGGTTAATTGTACACAGACGAAGTACAGTGGTATTCAGTAGAATATCCTTGTGGAGGTTTTGACACCAAGTCTTTGTAATCATAGCATGAAATTTTTTCCAGTTGCAAGATGGACTAAATCTCCGGACGCGGAGACCAATAGTTTTAAAAAAGCATGAAGTGTTAACTGAAATAGGGCTTTCACACACCTGGAGAACTTTGTGAGACGCGCCTGGAATTGTTAGGGAATTTGAAATCGTCCCTAAAAATCAGGGGAAAATGAGATTTTTTGACCAAACCTAGAAAGGTCAGAAAAAACCTTACTATTTGGAATAGCAAAATCTTTGGCGATTTTGCCCGTAACGGAAGTTTAGTTGAAAGTTTTATTTGCCGTTGGTCACAGAATGTTGTCGAGAAAATCAGGGATTTTTTTTTTCCAATGTGTGAGTGAGTTAGTATCCTATAAAAGGTTAGAATAAAGGCCTCTTGCGATGCCCGTAGGCTTAAAAATTCACAGCACGAAAATCGAAGGGTACGGGACTCCATATACACTGAAATCCGAATATAACGTTATTTTCTCTCGGTCTCGACATATACCGATTGTATCATATTAGATTATATATATATCACATTATATATTACAATAATAGTCGATACGTCTATAATTGCGCTTATGTAAAGGTTTGATAACTCATGTATCAAATTTCTGTCGTTGAGGGATTATGCATTAAGTCGAGTTTCCCACGTACCTGGAACTGTCAGGAAATTTAGAATCGTCTCTAAAGGTCGGGGGAAAAGTTAGGAAAAAAAGAGATTTTGGTCAAACCTGGAAAAGTCTGTGAAAAACGAGAATTTTCGGTCAAACCTGGAAAAGTCAGGAAAAAACGAGATTTTTTGGTCAAACTTGGGAAAAGTCGGGGGGGAAAGGCATGAAAAAACGAGATTTTTTAGACAAATCTGGAAAAGTCGGGAGGGAAAACCTTCTTAACTTCTGTTTTAAATAGCTAAATTTTTCACGAACGTGAAGCCATTTTTCCTCGAAATCGACGTTAAGTTGGAAATTATTGGTATTGGTCAGGGAAATTCTCCAGGAAAAAACATGGAGAAGTTGGGATTTTTTTTTTTCTAATGTAAGTGGGAACTCTGATTAAATGTTTATAACATCACGAAGCACATTTATGGAAGATGAGTAGAAGCGTATCGACGTGTGTTAAACAGACATCACTGTCCTTCGTTACAAATCGACAGGAGCAAACTCCAAGTGAGCAGAAGAGTGTTGCCATTTAATGCTACTATTGGATGTATGGTGGCATCTATTAGCAGCAAGAAGTTTGGGAATAGAGAAATGAAAGGAAAATTGAAAAGAGGTTTGGGAGTATTAATGAGCGGAGTTTTTAATATAACCTTCCGCGTATCGCTAAAACTAGGAGTAGATTTGTGATCATTAGCAAAATTGTTAGACTGTTCAAAAATATGGAAAGTTTCCAAAACGTCCTTAATTTAACGCCCATCTAGGTTGATAAATAACAGAAGGTTCTAGAACGTGTATGTTGGAATGAAGTAAAAATTGTTGGAACGTTTTTAAAAAGCGAGATTCTTGTCTTTATTACGGCACATGCAACGCAAAATTAAATAAAAGCTCAACTCAACAGTACTCGAATAAAACGAAAACAAGTGACCATTAAGTAGAAATAGTGCACAAATAATTGATGTAATTTATATGCGATGAAATTTGAAATTAATAAGAGCAAGTTAGCCATCAGTTTGTTTCATTCTAGAGAGAAAAACAGAATACGTGAAAACTAAAATTTACACCTTCTGTGGTAATCGTTTCTATTTCTGTCTCTTTGTTTTTAATGTTAATGAAATCGCATGTTAGAATTTAAAAGCTATGGTTTTTCACATCAAATATAGAGCGCTTATTAATTATATGCTTAAAAAAAATATGAATTACAGTTGAACCTCGTCAACACGCTTAATGGGAATTACTTTTAATGCGAACTGTTTCCCCAATCCCCGTCAAATTGTATAGGTATAGTAATAAAATTCCTTCCTCTCCGGATAACGCTAATTACTTACTTCTAACACCGACTAATTTTCTGTTACCGTGAGCGTCTACTTTCACGAGGTTGGACTGTAGAAGATCCCTTTTGTCACAGCTACATAAACGTCCGTTGTTATGAAACCTACAAATATGATTGGTTGGTTAGTTGTATTTTTATGGCGCAAGGACAACAATGGTCATTCTGCGCCAAGCAAGGTGAGACCGTACATATGATTTTAATGTAGAGATAAATTAAAAACTAAAATGGAAAAATTATACCAGAAATAAAATGAGACGAAACGATGTAGTAACATCAGATCAGGAAACATACAAATATGAAACTGTTACTGAAATAATTTAATAATTAGCATCATACTAATGTTTTGAAAGAAAATAAGTAGGCCATAATATGAAAATAATGTTTTATTTAAAAAAAAAATAGATTTGCGGTGGTTTCATGTGTCGGCCATTATTTGGCAATTTGCACTAACCCGGCGAAGGCTAGTAAATATGCTATGAAAATGGCGCTCACTTTAAATACCTCACTTTAGACAGGACGTAAACCTGAAAGTCCGTGGATCGTGGTCGGATTGCGATATAGCCTTTTTTCCCGACTCCTATGAGTTGGTAGAGCTCTATCATGTGTTATAATACATCGGCCTTGAATTCAATTATCTTAAATAGAATTCTCCCGTGATACTATTCTCACCCTAGTTCTCATTTTAATGCTTAAGTTATAAAATTGATATTAGTTATACAACTAAATAACGGATAACTAATCTTCACCAAAGTCTCATTTTGTTAGTTAGAACGCGACATCCAAGTTACAACATCGTTTGTGAGGGTAAATGTTGGAAATCTCAACTTTGTTAAAGGGGAAAAAAAATCTTTTTAGTTTTTGGCAATATCTTAAATGCACAGTTTTTATATCTTAAGACTTTAGCAGATACACATGAGAAGGAAAGATCACTTTTTGAATAGTTAACCTCATTTAATAATTTTATCACACAATTCTGAACTCAAAAATTGTTTACAATTTAAAAGGCGATGTTAAAGTTTCGGTGAAACCAAGTATCAATTTAACATGATTTTCTTAGCCTAATACAATTATACAATTGCTATGTTCTACCTCAGCTGAAGCTTGAATCTGTTGTTATGAGCTTAGCTTCAATTATTTTTTGACCGAAACGACGATTTGGTCGTTGGAAGATGGAATTAAGAGCTACCAGAGTAGTAAAAGTGTTAACGTGTTGTAGAAGTCACTAGGAGTGGGGGATCAATTTTCTAGTTTATTCAAAGGCTCAAATGGTCCCCCCACAAGACCTTTTCTGCGAGGTAAAGCATAAAAACAGCCCTTTTTTTTTAGGGTTCTCATGCGCCTGGAGAATCTGGGGTTGTCCGGGATTTGAAATCGTCCCTTAAGGTCGAGGGAAAGCGAGATTTTTTAGGAAAACCTGGGAAAGGGAAAGTTTTTTAACTTCTGTTTTAAATAGCTAAACCTCCCACGGACGTGAAGCCATTTTCTCTGAACCCAAGTTTAGCTGGAAATTGCTGGTGATTGGTCAGGGAATTTTGACGGAAAGGTCAAGGGAAAACCTGGAAAAGTCAGGGATTTTTTTTCTTTAATGTGAGCGGGAACCCTGTTTTGTAACCTTTATATCCTGGAAAAGCCACTGAATTGATTTTTAGGTGTCAGAGAAACCCTGGAAATTATTATATCTTCTGAACACGGTACGGTATACGGCCCTCTCTACTATGGAGAAGGCCGTGGTACGGTAACAGGATCAGCATATACACCACACAGTGTTTTTTCCAATCGTGATTCCTGTCAGATCTCCGATTAAAAAACCCTTGTTTGAAGGAACCCGTTGTCGTAGTCGGTCATTGTGGGCTCTTGGGGAGACTAGCTTCTGTTTAAATCAGTGGTTCCCAACTCAATTTAAGCCGCGGACCACTTTTCCACTTCAATTGTACCCGCGGACCACTTTGAAAAATTCTCACGAGCTGATTGCAAGACCTTAATTAAAAAGGGAACCGGGTCTTTTTGGGCGAAAATGCTCGTAAAATCGTTCTTTGGGGGGATCTAATGATAATGCAGTCAAACCTCGTTAAGATGAACACGCTTAAGACGAATTACTTTTAATACGAACCGTTTTATGAAATTCCGTCAGATTGTAAAATACTACAAATATACTATCAATTTCATTTTTATATTTAATTTTAATATTTAATAATAATAATATTTTTATAAGTATTTTTTTTAATCGTTTTTTTAAATAATGACCCGTCTAGCGGACCCCCAGTCGGGAACCACTGGTTTAAAGGAACCCTTATGTGATGGTAGACCTTTTAGGTCGAATGATTGTATGAATACAATTAGAGGTAACTTTTCCTATTCGAATGTCTACGCTTAAATATAGCCAACTCGCCTGTCAGGTGCGATATTGAATTACGTAAATTGTACAGGACACCATTCACAAAGTTAATGACGCGTAAGAAGTGCAGTGAATGTCCGCAACTGAGTCACTGTCGCAGGAATCACCCCGACCGATTGCATCCTTGCGGGATGGTATCAGGGAGGGGACTTTATTTCGAATGGCGGAGGAGCACAAAGTCCCTTTATCTTGACCCGCGTCACTTTTAACTACTGCATTTCGTATTCATTCTCCCTCGTAAAACCACATGCAATCCCGAATTTGCCTAATTGAGAAGTTTACCGTGAATTGGCGGAATATTCCTCATATTTGCATAACAAACGCTTGACTATGTCCTCGAAAAAAGGCGCCAACATTGAGTCAGCCGCGCGATCTCTTGTAGCGTCTACGCTTGCGCTTCTTTTTTCCCAGGGGCAGGGTTTGGCACGTTATCCCCACGAAAGAGAGCTGTCTAATTTCTTTTCTTGTGTATACTACGGTCTAGAACTAAACCTCTAGGCGCCAATTTACAGCCGGTATGATGTTCGTTTTGTCGCATTATGAAGAGAATATCAATACTTGATGACGGGGGAAAATATCAGATAAATACACTGGTACAAAATTTAAAATCAACAACAATAAGTTTTTCCGTTCTTGGTGTTTGATTCTATAATTTTGAAAAACAGTGTTTATTATATATATACTTGCTAATTTACTTTTAATAATCTATTGGCAATTCTGCGATTGCACATTTTTTTTGTACAGTCCAAGACGAATGAGCAAATTACACGGATTTATTCTTGGTAACTATTACATTTTTGTACACGGGGAGTACTGTTTGGTTCGCAAACTAGCGAATTTAAAAAAATTTAGGTCACTTTTTTTTTATTATCGTATAAAGATGGAGCCGGAACTTTGACCAAATTAATAGTACGACAATTTTATTTTCGTTACTTGTGTTATAGTCCTGTCGTTTGTAGCACTACTAATGGAGCACATTGTACATTTACAGGAAAGCTGTTTGTTTTGCTAGACGAACTAACAAAAAATAGTGTAATAATCTACGTAATACTGTAACTAAACCTTAAAATGGAGAAGCAGTACGACTTCTATTGTATTCAGTACGGGAATGAAAAGTTACTATGTGTGTAACATTCAGAGAGATTATACCTTTATAATCTCCATGAATATTACAAAACGTTTGAAAATAATGTGCATTATTATTATTATGTATAATTAGTAAGTGATAAAAAGCTGTCAGTAACTAGTAGTTGTTAATTATGGATTGCCGCCACTAGATGGCGCGTAATCTTGTAAAAGATCCAACGGAGCCGATTGGCTTTAAAAATCAAATTTAAGTGTACAGAATAAAAAGTTAAATTCTCCCCCCCTCTCACAAAAAATAAAATAAAGTAAATAAATGAAAAGTAAAATCTTGAACACGAGCCTCGATCGTTGTTTCCGTTAAAATCGCCGCTTGGCGAAGATTTTGGTGAGTTTCGCTTGTTGCCGAAAAGTGAGTGAGGGGCGGCAACCCCGCTGCGATCTCTCAGTCGTATTCATTCTCATCTCGAAGCAGGTGTCAGTTAGAGTCTTGACTCCGACTGGGTCCAGTCGACGCTGATTCGTCCGATCCCCATGCCGCCCCCTACTTGACTTGCCCTGGCAGCCAACCGGCCCAAACTCCCGTCGAACCTCGTGCCCCGATAGGATATAATATTCAAATTCATTTTCCAAATACTTTTGAAAATCTTAGGGAACAGTCCCACTGTTAATAGATGTTGAGAAGTTAGGGCAGCCTATATTTCAATTGCTTTGAAAAAAAAGCATGAATTGTTCGACATTCCAGTGCATTGTTAAAAGAGAAAACTGACAGTTTTTTACGTAGTTCAGTTTTTCTGAATAGTCACGTCAGGTGCCAACTCTTGTCAAGTAACTTATCAATTTCTCGACCCTCTTCCAACTTTTAAAGCTTGTCTATTCCATTTACCTTTCCGCGTCCGCACACCTGAAAACGTCGCCAATTTTTTTAATTTAAAAATTGGGTATTTCAAAGTTATCGCGCCAAAAGAATTAAAATCTTTAAATCTTGTCCGTTTCTACACCGGTTCTTCAAACTTTCGTTCCCTGTAAGCTTTAACTGACCGTCTCCATCTTCCGAAGAGCAAAAGGAAGAATGATTTAACAAGTTTCTTCAATTCTCTCGTCACAATTTTCAAAACTTCCTCAAACATTTTCAGTAGTTGTTCTACGATAATGAGTCTTTAAATCATTTAGCATTTCTTGTACTTCATCACCTCCCTACTTTAAAGAAATCGACATGTTTTATCACGACGGACGCAGTTGTGCTGCAGCAATGTGGTCAAGTTTCGCTGGACTAAGCAGTCGATGGTCAGCTGGTCAGAGTGTTGTGTGGAATGCCTACCTCAACGGCCTTCTTCCAGGTAAATTCCTTTCTATACCTTTCTCTGTGTTACGTTAATGTCCGTCAATTTCACTCAGTTTTTAGTTAAAATCTTTTACATTATTCGCCAATTTAGCACGGTTCGCCCGACGTAGTATTTTTAAAATTATCTAGTTGCGTTAATTTCCATCAATTTCACTTGTCGATTTCACTCAGTTTTTAGTTAAATCTTTTACATTATTCGCCAGTTTAGCACTTTTCTCCCGACATAGTATTTTTAAAATGATCTAATTACGTTCTTTCATCGAATTAAAATACCACATGTTACTGATTCATTGCCGTTACTTTCGGCATAAACTCCCACAGTGTACGCCCAGTATTTTAATTTATTATTGTCACATAAACTATATTCTTTAATTTAGCGGGTGATTAATACCCAAATTTAATGAAATTAGAAATAATCATTATATCATTGAACTAAATGTTGTGCGCCATTTTTGCAAAAGTTACAGATTTGCCAATGAAATGTTTAATCGTCGCGTGGAATGCTTTCTCTTAGCATTAGGAAACCAGGCAAAAGGAGTAATCATCTTTGAGTTATAATAAAAAATTACTTTTAATACGATTAATATGTTTTTAGACATGTATTGGATAAATGCAATGAAATCTTAAGGATTCGCAGTCGAGGCTGTAAAAACTGAATTAGTTTAGAATAAAAAATTCGTTTAACCGTTCAAAAAAAAAAAAAGTATGGTTTTATGTCATTTTTATTCATTCAAAAGGAGTTCGTTAGAAAACGTGAATTACAATTTTGTTTAATCATTCTTTAGTTCTGTAGAAGACGATTAAAGGTACCTTAACGGCATTAATCAGTTTCAGGCAGAAACTGACAAATCGGATTAGTACGTACTTAAACCCGTATTATAAAGACGTTTACATCCTGCTGTGCTCTTACGGGCACTTAAAAATGAGTTCTACAGTGCACTTTGTATAGTTTATAATGTTACATTTTAAACTAATTTTCGTTGACTAACAACTAACTGTACGTCATTGACTGGTTATTTAAGCAAGGCGTACTTCATCAGACTTTGTCAGGTAAGTTCAAATGCTTTCACCTATGAGGCTTACAAGTTTGGTTTGGGTTAAAAGTTTTTAATGTCATTATTTTTTCTGCTGAAGTAAGAATTATATAATAGCCACCGGCTGAAGTTTTGGTGAAGATTTCATCAAAATGTCTCTTCCTTAGTTAGATGCAGGGCCGTTTCTACCATTAGGCCGGGTAGGCGACTGCCTAGGGCGGCAAAATAGCGTAAAAATTTTAATTTTAAATCAAACAAAGAAAAAACTGAGCAAATGAGGAGAAAAAATGAAAAAGAAGAAAAATTAAAACATATAATTGTTTTCAAAAGCATACGGGACAATTACTTAATAAGTCTTTACTTTGACAAATGTAAAATTTTTTTATGTTTCATTGTTTAATTTTGCACACAAGTTTTTTTTCTATATCTAATACATTTAAGCCTTCTAGCTCTGATAATACAACGTTGTGTTTTGAAATATTACTCCTTTAATATTTCAGTTTTTAAAAATATAAAATGTTGAAATTAAACGATTATAACATGTAGCAATTGTTTTACTATTCACAATATTCTAATATTACAAAATAACTAATGTAAGTCTAAAATATAAATATAATTAACGGGTTTAATGATTAAAAGTATAATAGAAAATTTACATTGTTCTACCGCTGGGTGTTGGTGGTGGTAGAGAGGGAGATCTAGTCGAAAGAGTAATGGTAGTAAAAGGGTGTGGGTCGCATTTTTTAATCCTCGCCTAATACGTCAAAACACCTAGAAACGGCTCTGATTAGACGTAATATTCGTCATCTTCATACCTTGAAATTCATACTATACGCTGAAGTATATATATGAGAGAAACAAGCCTTCACTGCCCAATGTAGAGTGTTAGCTGAAGAACACAAACTAGCACCATTTAATAAGTTGAATGGAATTTTCCCCGAACTTTACGATAATTTATAAAATTGCCTGTATACATCCTTGTTAACAAGCAAGCGCACCTCCGCTAATTGCGGACATCAAACTTTTGAACTGCTATATCCTGGTTCACGTGTTTTCTCCAATATTTCCGGTATAGTTTTTGACTAAATTCGCTCTCTGGACATTTGACATCTTCATGTGTTTGACAATGAGTTTCCCGTCCTGAGAAGTCGAAGTGACTTCTCACCTTTCCCCTCCATGGTCCCTGGGCATCGGGCACTAACGAGAAAAAGGTCGCACTTTTATTTGATGAGAATTTTTGTAAAAATATGGCCAGTCGAATCACATTCTTCTCGAGATTCTTCCCTTTTTTCAAAAAATATTGAAGCTCGAAATTTCCTTAATTATAGTTAGGTTTAATCTACCTTTCTTGCGTTATCTCTAAAAGCTTTGCAAGTGGATATAGTTTAAGTGCATTGTAACTAGGACTATTTGAAGATTAGTTTTCCTTAAGAAAGATCTATACCGTTGTTTCGTATGCACATTGTAAAAACGAAGGGAAACGTTCATAACTTTCAATTAACGTGTCTTTGTATTTTTGTGATACGATTAACTCGTCACCAGAAAGTGCGACATTGAAACAACGCAAAATAAAAGCGCCTAATCATTACTTTTTTTTTTTTTGGTAAAATTATTCCTTTTTGCTTGATTGACCTAGGCGCGAAGTATTTGATGACCAACACCGCTGTTTTTTTGATGATTTTTATAGTCTTTTCGCCTCTTATAAGCAAGTCTTAATCTATAGCTAAACACACAAGAACGGTTACCTAAGAAGTTGTAATTGTAAACTAACTCTTGATAAATTGGAAGAAAAAATAACTATAAAGTATTCCTGATAAACGCGGAATAGAAAATAATTCTGAAATGTGGTTAATTCCATTTCTAGTTATTCTAACTTAAGTTACTGACGATGATTCGTACGCCGTGAGGCAAAAGATGGGTTATTACACCCTAACCCCGCTGAAACTTTAAAAATCAAAGTCCTGCAGTAAGCGCCAGCGCCATTGCCAGGGGGTGAGGAGAAAAGCTTACGCCATAGGCGAAAAATATGCTGAAATAACTCTAGGAGGGAAATATGTCCATGACTAGTGGGCGCAATCTGTTCTACCAGTGGCGCAAAATCATCTAGCTACCGTCCTGCCTGCCGTCTGATAGGTTAAATGTCGTTTGCCAATTTCATGTCCTTTTCATCGACGATCATAAGTTTGGAGCTGATATACATCATTTAGTGATCGTTTTCCTGAAAAGAGACCTGAAGAATTAATTGCGCAGGTTGCTGAGATGCGCTACAATTGCGTTAAACGTTATTTGTGAGTTGGGGACATGTTTAACCTTAGGTTATAAACGTGAGTTTGACCATCATACAAAAGTTCTAAGTTTGGTACCATCGAAAACATACGATTTACTGGGATAGACAATGGCCGTATCAACAAATCTCCCCCTGTCACTTCATTATCATGGAGTGATTGGCCTGGACTTAGAATAATTTGGAAATCAGAAGCAGGAAGCATATATAAAATAAAAGATGGAAAGTAAGATAGACGGCCAGACAAGGAGTTTAATCGGAAAGGAAAAGAACTCCTTAACAAGTTAATGCGTTTGGACAGTTGGAAAAGACAAAATGAACGCGCGAACTAGTTTGACGTAATAAATAATTTTCGTCGATTTCTAAGCAGTCAATATTACTTGAAACTTAAATCCTTCGTCAATAGAAAGGCGTAGCTATATGAACTGGCTTAAATAATGCTTTACTTACTGTGAAAATGAAGATGCATCGGTAAAGATTAGGGATTAGTTGCACATTCCCCCCTCTAAGACCAGTAAAGACCCCTTTTTGATCCGGAATTCACTAGCCACATTATTATAAATCACAACAGAAGTGTTTAAGTTGTTTTAAACAGGTCGCTCAAGCAATATTTGCCAAAACAATCAGGATTTTATGGATAGTAAAGTGCAATTTAATAGCTGGCCAATCGTAAAGACAGTTGTTAAATTTTAGTCTCCCCCATTCGCGCATACGATCATGGCCTCCACGTGAGGTTTCAAGCATTTTTGATGCAACTACTTCTCAATTTGTACAGCATAAACTCGTTGATATACATGTATATTCGGTGTCTTACTTTCTCGCTGTGTAAGACATAATAGTGTTGGTATTTTTTAATTTGTTTGTACGTTGCTATCGGTATCGTAGATATTGGTAAAGTGCAATAAATGAGAGGCGTAATAATGTTTGTAAAGTTCGTACTACAGTAATTAGGATTACATAACAATTTCTCATTTATTTTAATTTTTTTAAGTTAGTGTCCACAATCACTGCTTGTTTGTAATTTTGTTTTCCAAATTATTTTAAATATATTTAGATCATTTTAGAATTTCCAATAATCTAACTCCCGCGCGGCCAAAGTGTTGGGTTTGGCAGTACCGAAATAGTTCGCAGTAACTTTAGAGTGTGAGTCACATTATATTTTCACGAGAATTGCTTCATTAAACCGACATTTCTCAGTAGATACGGTAGATACTCAGTAGTATAACAGTAGAACGTGCAACGAAGGACACGACAATAATTTTTTTCAAATAAAGCTAATTTATTTAGGGGATGTTTTTATTATTTTTAAAAGCTGATTTTAATAAAAACTCAAGGTATTTATTGAAATGTATATATTTTTAGGTAACTAACTTTCTACGGCATTTTTTAAGGGCGTTTACAACACATAATTTATCTAAATGCGCCCTTCACATGTAAAGAAAAAGATCAAATGTCAATTTCATCGTTGGTTAGCTTTATCGCATGTACATTAATTATTCGATTTATATATTGCTGATTTTTCGTTGCAAAAGTACCTTGGCCTACGAAAAGTCGTCGTCAGTAAGAGTTGACAATTATGCAGTAACTTGTGAAAGGAATATGTCAATTTTTGTATAAGTTGTTTTTTTACTTTTTTCTTATGTAAGTTGTTTTACGGAAGCGATGCTATTCAAAAGGTTTAATGTTTTTGTGATCAGCAATTTATATCCAAATGGCACGATAAAAAGGATATGTCTGTCAATAATTATTACATAGCTCCATTTTCAAAATGTAGTTTAGAAACGATGTATGGAAATCATCGGATGGCAGCTTTTATGAAAATTACTTTTTCATTACTTTTTCATTCATACATTTTTACAGTTACGCAGTCCTTTCAAAGAAGGAGTGAGGTTCAACTTCTATTGAAAATGCATACAGTGAAGAAATAGCAACGAAACGTGAATCTCATTGAGTTAACCACGTTCGCTTTTGCAACTCTATTAAATTTTTACGCGAATTATTAGTAACGACACATACGTAAGTCTGTAGTAAGTTTTAGCTTTGTTCGACGAGTTTCCATGGTTTAACGCATACAATAAACAGGGTGTTTACGATTCTGTAAAAGTCAGGGAAATTTGAAATTCATTGTTATAATAAATAGCTTATTAAAATAATTTTCTTGAACTGTGCTTTTCGTACCACATTACATACTGAAAATTTTGAAAAACGTACATTTTTGACTAAACTTCTTCCAAAAATTACCCTTTTGCACTAAATCTATGATACTTCATATAACATTATTAGACCCATATATTTTTCAGGAGAAAATGTTTGCCAAATATATAACTAAAACTTGGAAAAAAAAAGTGTTTTTAGCTGCTAAGGCCTAAGTCAGGGAAATTTGAAATTCATTGTTATAATAACTAGCTCATTAAAATAAATAAATATTTTGAAAAACTTACAAATTTGACTATCCTTCTTCCAAATATTACCTTTTTGCTCCAGAACTAATATAATTTATATAAAATTATTAAGCCCATATATTTTTCAGGAGAAAGTGTTTGTCGAATATATAACTAAAACTTGAAAAAAAAAGTTATAGCTAAATTTTCTAATCTGTAAGAGATTTTGATCATACAAATCTCTTTCCCTTATATGTAGTCATACACTAAATGGAATATATGAAGAATAATTACATACAGCTTTGCGACTATGCAGTTTATCTTTTGTATGATGAACTCAAAAAGGGCCAAATGAAAATGTTGTAAATGTTTAATTAATGCAAGTTTTTAATGTAAAGGAATGCATTTTTAATACAGTTTTTGTATTTGTAAATTCACTGTAATTGAGTTATAAATGGCTTTGGGGTTTGTGATAGATGTGGATTTTATTGTCATGAAACTTATTTTTATTATGCACCTTTTGCTGTTTAGTGACTTGAAATCCATTAAGATTTAATCTGGAAAATCTGGAAAAATTAGAGAAGTTTGAAACAGAATGTGAGTAGACACCCTGTTTAAAGAAATTGTCATGAAACGTGATAATGACCTAAATTAATCACTTAGCTTTTGGCACTCTATTGGATTTTAATGAGAATTGTTAGTCACGAAACATCTGGAAGGCCGCAGCAAGTTACAGTTTTGTACGACGAGTCTTTGTGATTTAATACAAGAGGCAAATGGTTACATTATACTCTTAAAATATACCATATCACGGCCGTAGCCAAGATTTAATTTCGGGGGTTCATAAATTTTTACAGCATGTATCGATACAATCACAGCATGCAAGGCCGTAGCCAAGTCCCATTAAAAATTTAATTTCGGGGGGAACCGGTCCCTAAGATCCTTCCCTCTGGATACTGGCATGTACCATATGCTAATCTTTTTAATTTCTGCACTTTCAAATAAACCTGAAAGCACATAAATTGCTATGTGGTTTGTTTTTATAAATTTAAATTTTCTTTTCAGAGTTTGTAGTGGACGTATCTTTCTTTTTCGTAGCTGACACATTTATTCCAATAAGACACACATATGCACAAACATATTTAATTGTTAAGTGTGTAATTAAAAGCGTTTGTGGAAGACCAAACGCGATTTTCAACTTCCTAGACAAAAAGTGCTTTATATCAAAATTTAGGTGGAAGTAGTTATATAGTGTGAAAATAGTTGCTTTTAACGAAATAACGACCCTATCAACTCCTCGTTAGAACTGTATGTTTGCCACTTAATTTTTTGTGAAAATTCAATCACAACGAAGAGTTACTACTCGCATAGTCGTATGGGGCCCTAGCCCCCAATAATTTCGAAAACTCTGCGTTGATGACTACTACTCGTGATCCGAGTTATAAGCACAGTATTTGTCTACACGATCACTCCCTTTTAATAGCCATTTGCAAGAAGAACATACACGACATAAATTATTAAATCATTGTATGCATTTATAATAAATTATATAAATACTAATTATACCATTCGTCTTTAGCTAAATAATAGATTATATGTTGAATTGCATTTCACAGTCTAACGTCGACGTTAATTTTCTTTAGCAAGAAAGGGAAGTACTGTATTAGAAATGAGAGAGAACTTGCGTAGTTGCCAAATTTCACGAAATAATTCATTTATTCTTATTTATGTGGACATGTCAGTGTAATAATATGCATGCAGTGAGTGTTTTTTCTAGCCCTTGTCTTTATACTTTCTTTTCCGACGCGCAGACAGGGTTTAATTAAGGATGTTAAAAAGTAATCACAATTCAAATAGGATAGACCGAATTCCTCATCTTGATGGCATCTTTGATTTCTGATGGAGGTGGGTTTTTTTTTTTCGATTTTTCTACTTCCTTCACGTACTTGAAAACCTCCGGTCTCTACATGTAAAAAAATAAAAGCCCCCCCCATCCCCCATGATGAGAAAACTTGTTGGAGACAGCTTCCTTATTCCAAAAAGGGATCATTTTTAACTAGATTGGTTACCATATAAACTTTTTTTTTTACATTCTATACAAGTCATTTCTTGTTAGTCGTAGCGAGTTTTGTTTTGGGAGTGAAATTATTTTCCCTTTCTTCAGGCTTTAGGCCAGTGGTTCCCAACCTTTTTCAAGCCGCGACCCACTTTTGTGAAGTAATCCGCTACCCCCCAAAAGATCTGCGACCCACCCTTTGTCCGATGCCGCCACTTTCATTCGCTTAATAAAAGCATTTTTAACAGAGTAAAGAAAACACATTAAATACAAAATTATATTAATTATATATATTGTATTAATAGTATATCTTAATGAATATTATAGATACAAAGTTAACAATCATTAGTAGAAGACTGCGATGTGTGTAGCTATGTTGAAATATAAAAGTGTTGGAACCAGTTGCTATGAAGTTAATTCTTTATAAAAATAGTTGCGGCTACCCCCAGAACGATGTTCGCGACCCTCAAGGGGGTCGCAACCCCCACGTTGGGAACTATTGCTTTAGGCATTTCATTGTGTTTAGCAAATAAAATTTAGTACCAAGTCATCACTCCGTTGTTTCTTATTATGTACACAGGCATCTGCTATCGTCTTTGCAAATTCTTTGTGCATTAATCCAATTTAAAAAAAATCTGATCACAGATGCACAGAACTCTGCAGTGAACGTAATAAAACTGTCATTGAAATACAGTAGGATCTCCCTATATCGAAGTCGAAGGTTTCATTAAAAACTTTTAATATATAGAAAGTTTTTTTTTAATATATTGAACTACAAATCACGGGGTTCACTAAAACCTTAATGTTTAAATTTTTGAACTTCCACTTATATATGTTTCATATTAGAGCCTCCTTTGTCTCTTAAAGAGTTCCTCTTTGGTTAAAACTTCGATATATTGATAATTTCGATATATCGATAAAATCGATATACGGAAGTTGGATATACGGGTATTCTGCTGTACAAGAATGGACTGCAACAACGACTAAAATGTCATGCAGTTTTGGTATTTAGACATAACCAACGACGGCATTATGAATAAAAACCTGGACCACTTATATACTGATTTAAACTGTTAAGTAGTCATTTAAATTATAAATGGAAGCGAAGTAATTAAAAAATACAATTTATTATACGGTTTCTATTAGAATTTACAGTAAAAGTAATACATCTGTTGATTTAAGTACCCACTGTCAACATTTGGAAGAAGTTTCTCCTCTTTATGTTACATACTCTAAATTTTTAGGAAGAAGTTACACGCAATAAACTAAATCATATCTTGTTATCCTTTTTGCATACTATTACCATTCACCTATTATTAAAAAATCTCACATTATAATTTGCATCCAAATTGCAGAGCTGTATAGTTACCATGGAACTTCCTTTCTTCCTTGGCTTCGAGTAGCATATTCTAATCGTAAAAACATCATACTTAAAGCGTTGTGAACATAAAATCGCCCCCTTTTTTTTGATGAGTGCTCCTCTAATAAGATATTTAAGTATTCTAAGCGTTAGAAGGTAAGGTTGGAAGAATCTGAGTAACGAGATTTTTGAATCATCATGCCCCCCCCCCATATCGTATATGAATCGACTTTAATAAAGTTTCATTTTGGCCACCAATTTTATATTAACGAACGAAGTTCCACATTGATGTTCGAAATGAAGTTTGAGTTTGAAGCATCCTTGGTGGCGCAGTATAGCCCAGATGCTCTTGCGCCATAAAAATCCAAACAAACAAGCATCCTTGGCAGCGGTCACTGCCTAGGAGGGTAACACAGCGAGTTTCGCAGTAGAAGCGGAGGACCTCGCTTGTGGTGACCGAGGTTCGGAACCCTCGTTAAACTGTAGGTCCATTTTGTTAACACGTCTGGCCAGAGTGGTAGACTTAAGAATTATATATAATCTTTTAATATATAATTCTAATGGATACAACATCCAAGTTTTCGCTATGCATGCATAGATGTGTGAGCGTTGTAAAAAATTGTCGAAGGGATCACTTTGATATACAAATCGCAACTAATTGTAAATCTTCGGAATTATATATAATGTTTGTTCGTCGAGACTAGTTGGGGTCCACGTTAGAGGAAGATATGAATGCGTGTGGGCAGGCCTGTAGCCAAGATGAAGGGGCAACTGGGGCAAGGCAGAGGGCATATAAAGCCAGGCCCCCGGATTGGCAGGCTTGTGCCTGGGAGTTAGAGCAAAGTCAGGTTTTTGAAAGTGTTTGCTTATTCTCTGTGCCAAATGTAAGGATTCCGGAGAGATTCAAAAATTTTATAAGTTTCGAATCAGTGTTCCTTAAACTTTTTGTGGCCCACGTATCACTTTAAACATCCTTTTACTTATCAAAATCCCCTGTGGGGATAACAAGAAAATCGAAAATATGTCTGACACTAAGCTTCTAATGAAACTAGCACGGTATCCCTTTCCGCCACCACGACCACCATCCTTCACCACTAAATAATTGTGTTCCGCTCATCATTATTAAAACATTGAAAGCATCTGTTATCAGCTTTTATATCCCAATATAGATCTTGTTAAATTATTTAAACATCCATTAGGGTGTTACTTTAAAGAAATTTTATTGTCCGCATAAGATTTTACTCGTTGCGGACAGGTACTCCTTCATACCATGGTGTTAAGTATAGTATCTCATTATTTTTTCTTTTGGAATTTCTGCTGAAGTTCCTGTAAATAATTTGATAGGCTTTTTCAGGCCACATTTTGAGAAACATTGCTCTAAATGACACAAGCGAGTAAAAGTGGACACCATATGAGCAGAACAAACCCAAAGCAATGACTCTTATTAAGCGTGTGTAAAATCACTGGGTTTCATGTAAACGATATATCACGATCTGGAATGCATAATCCAAACCTCATTCTCTTTTTTTTTTTTTCTATTGTTCTGGTAACCATGTGCTAGAAAGCTCTCCATAGTCAAAAGTATAAAGTTATCCGAAAAGTTTGCAATGTAAATTCTTGTTTGCAATTTGTCTTATTTTTCTTAACTGCCTAATTATCTGAATTATATTCTTTCCTTACTTGTCTGCTGCGATGTTTCAAGGGAAGAAAAGAAGTAGGATATAAACTTTTTACTGCTAACTATATTGCATAAAAAAATGTATATAATATGGTCACATTAAAAATGTTAAATCCTATTATTTTACGTAGCGGCGTGGGTCTCAGTTTACTGCGAGTTCAATTTTTTTATTTATCATATATAGGTAACCAGGTTCGTGTACTGGGAGGGGGGTATTGGGGGATTGAATCCGCTATTTGAACGATATTATTTGTTGTAAAATAAAACTCCTGACGGGAGAGAGAGCTTTGTTTCCATTGGAACCCCTCCACTTTTCATCAAACACCCTCTTGTTCTTGAACTTCGGTGCATGGCCCTGTATAATGCATCATTTATATATTTAACTGCCGAAAATCTTTCCATAGTCTTCGACACTTCTAGTAGATTCTCTTGAGAACGTGAAACCTATTTAAATTTAATTTCTTACAGGTTTTAAAATTTTTTGCCCAAAGGCGAACAGCTGTTATTCGTGGTATGTTAACTTATTCATATTCGTGATAATCTTTTATGCGTGTTAAGTACAGGAAAATGGATGCCACGTTGTTGATATTCAGGGCCAAACGAATCCCTACATTTCTCGTAAAATCGTAGATCGTTTTGTGTAGGAGTATTTATCGTATACGTATGCTCGTAGTATACAAAGAAAATGCTACCATAGGTACGTTCATTACATTAAACCACTAACTAATCATATCCAAATTAACGATTTCACTATGAATAATTGTGCTATCAATATTCGATGTGCCAAACTATTTAAAAAAAAAAAAAGTATGTGCGCACTATGTTCAGAGACGGATTTAAGTAATATGGACCGGTGCGAGCCCCCCTCCACCCCGGTAAATTTTAATTATTTTCAAAATAATTCCTTTTGTGGCATTTTTATTTTATTTCTAAGGATCTCCTCAATAGGTTATTGAATCTTATAACAAAAAATGCTGAATATTATTACAAGACGGAAAACCAGAATATCAATTAAATTTTCCTTACAAGAAATAACATAATAATAATAATTTTATTTATTTTCTGCATATATACTTTCTACATAACACAGCATGAAGCTGTTACATATTGTAGGAGGTCTCGGGGAAAAGTATGGCAGTATAACAAACCCAGTACCTGTATAACTAAACCACAAGTACTTTTTCCAGGGTGGCTATAGAATCTGGAAATCAGGGCATTGTCAGGGAGTTCTGTCAAAATTACTTCAAAAATCTGGGAAATTTCAGTTCTCGCTTTTCTCACAATTCCTTCATGACATGTAACGGTCACGCTGATTTCCCACGTTCAAGATATGGCTTCCACGTGCGTTAGAGCTCCACCCACTTTTTGCTTTCATTGCATTCTAAATCATCGGTTCCCACCCAACTGGTGGTCCGCGAGGAGTACCAAACGATCTGCGAGACGGGTTATAGTATTTTAAAAATATATTAAAAACAAACAAACATAGAAACTTTATTATTATTAAATATTAAAATTAAATATAAAACGAGCGGTGACATAGTTTCAGTATCTTACCCATTCTTGAAGAAAAGCTGGCTACGCTCTTTCACGTACGGACATTCTGGTGGAATGCGAGATTTCCATTGCTGCCACTATTTCACATGCACAGCATTGCTTTGTTTGGCTTCGCTGTTTGCAACATTGCTTTGTTTACTTCTATACATCTACGTCTTTCCCCCCAAAAAGACCCGGCTTAAATTTTTATTAAGGTCTTGAAGTCACCTCGTTCAGGGATGGATTTAGAGGAGGTCATTCAGGAGGGGAGCAATTAATGCCTTGGATTTTTGAAAATTATGTTCCTCATTGGACCTTTTACTTGTATCTTTTCAATATTAAATTTCACTGTTGATGATCACCACACCGCCTCAAATCCGCCCGTGAATCTGTGGTGAATTTTTGAAGTGTCCCGCGTTTAAAATTAAAGTGGAAAGTGGTTCACGGCTTAAATTGGAGTTGGGAATCACTGTTCTAAATGGCAAGATATAACCGATTTTTGAATTTACATATATTGCAGCCTAGCAACGAAAGTGTTACAACTCAAAAAATCCCAATTTTCAGGAAACGCAAAAAACTGTTTCTGGCTGAATTGAGGGATTTTTAAATCATCTAATAACTTCAATCCTAAGATCAGTTTCTGGAAACATCTGATCAGGCAAAATTTGCTTCGTTTGTTAGACCAAAACGCTTTAGAATCACGACTTTTTGAGTCATAACGTTTTATCAAATTCGTTTAAGGTTTGCGTGATGTACTATTTTGAATTATAACAGTTTCGTTGGTCGGTTTTTGATATTTACTGATGCCGAGCAAGAACTAAAAACGGGAAGTACTATTTTGAAAAGAAGAAAGCCAGACGTCATGCTTTCCATTTAAATACCAGTGTTCGATAGGCTTTTATTTTTTGCTAAAATTAAAATTTATTTCAATAAAATTGAATTTGATTTATTATACTATACCAAAAATAAATAATACTTCAATATAAGTTAATATTGTTTAATGTTTATGTTTCAATTTATGAGTTTGTTTTTCAACATATTTATTATCAGTAAAAATGTGTAGCAATTTTTATGCTCCTATCACTGATTGGGATGGCGGACGGATAGGAAGGGGCGGCAAAAGGTGCCTTGGGGTCCTAATCCGGTTCACAGCTTCTTCAATGATTGACCAGTTATGATCCTGTTATTGTGTTACAACCGGAGAGAAATGACACTAGGGAGAGTATTACGTAAGCACCTTTGGGGTGGGGTTGTTGCTGTTGTGCTTATTTTCCTATGTTAGCCCATGTTAATTTTTGCTTACCAGGGGAGAGGGGTATAAAATGGCCAAAATAGTGCTTACGTAATAATCGAACTCTCCTCTGGGCACGACTGGGAGACGTCTGGCTAGGTTCAGTACTCACTGCGGGAGCCATAATAATACT
This sequence comes from Dysdera silvatica, assembly GCA_006491805.2. Classification (NCBI taxonomy): domain Eukaryota; kingdom Metazoa; phylum Arthropoda; class Arachnida; order Araneae; family Dysderidae; genus Dysdera; species Dysdera silvatica. The sequence goes on from QLNU02015360.1 coordinate 176,797,779, forward strand.
ATCATTATAAGCTCCGTCCACAGTGACTGTGGGTTCAGCAGTCAACGAGGCATCTGCAGGTTTCATAAGCAATACTGTAAGGGCATGCTTGACACCTATGGCGACAGGACTCAGGAGCGTGCTTACGGCTTTAGCGGCCCTGGTCAAAACAGATTTTAGCGGCCCTCAAAAATGTTTTAACGTAACATAACGATTAAAAACGAAACTGACCGGAGTTTAGCATTACAAAATAAAGTTTTTCACTGGTCCAAAGGCAAAGAGAAGATACTGAAAATAGACAGTTCTAAACAAAGTTAGCTTGGGATATATCAATCACTTGGCATTTCGTTCTTAACTTCGATGTTGTGCAGAACTGAAATGGTTTTATTTAGATTCACTGTCGCATCATAAACACAAGGAAAATCCAGTGAAATGTAATTATACATTTCTGCTTCTCAGAACTTTGTGGTAAGTTTTTTTTTTTTATCCGCAGCCGGGGGGGTCTCTGTAGTGGCTATAAGGCCACCACAACCTGCCAGTTTACTGATGCCAGTGCATTTAACCAACAACGTGTATATTTATTTCGACCACGATTTAAAAGTTTCTTGTGCGTTATGGGAAATATAACGTTACACACACGAAAGGTCAATTGATTAAATACTCTGGGAAAGTACATAAGGACCTCTAAAAACTTACGTATTGGTGCTTGCCCTTCATTTTTTAGCGGCCCTGCAGGACTGCTAGTAGGAAAGTAAGTCTTCGTACTCTTTCTAGAAAAAAACGCAGGCCGTAGAAATAATTTGGAAGGTGTTAGTACCCTATTCTCTTTACTGTTCAGATTCTACTCTAGTACTCCTAAAAAGTTTTTACATTGGTGACTCCATTTTCTTTGAACATTCAGCTAAAGAGGGACAATTCGAGTTGTAACCAAATCTTTTCCCTTGATATATAATATAATATAACGCTTTGTAAAAAGAGAATCTAACGGTCCCTCGTTCAAGGTCAACGAACAACTCAAAATGGAACTCTTCCCGTGAGACGTGGAAAACGGCGATGAATTATCAAATCATCAACATCCTTACATATACAACAAACTAACGGAAATCAGAATAACTTATAGCTTAACGATAAGATTCTTCAGCACTGTGTTTACATCTAGTTGTAACATTAACTCGTTTTGACCAATTTTGAGTCGTAACCCTTTTGTCTCAAGGGTGGGATATTTCCACGTTTATAATTTAAGATGGATTCTTTCCTGCTGTGTCTGAAAAATATTAAACAATCCCACCCATTAGTTAGCTAAAGGCATAAACCTAACGAATGTTTCCAAAAGCCTAGCTAGCTGATGCCACTCTGTCTGTGTTTAGATGATTAGAATTCCGTTCCCACAGCCAGACGTTAGTGTGTTTCTGTCTACATGAAACCATAGCACTTTATACTATGAATTTTCACATGGTACGCATCTGGGAAAGTTGGGGAAATTTGAAATTCATTGTTATGATACATAGTTTATTAAAATAATTTTTCTGAACTATGCTTTTCATACCACATTGCATACTGAAAATTTTGAAAAACTTATACTCTTGACTAAACTTCTTCCAAAAATTACCCTTTTGCACCAAAACTAATATAATTTATATAAAATTATTAAGCCCGTATATTTCTTCGGAGAAAATGTTTGCCAAATACCTAACGAAAACTAGAGAGAGATTTTTTTAGCTAAATTATCTAATATGTAAAGTAATTTGACCATACCAGTCTCACTTGGGACCTCTTGGATCACAATATGATAAACGAGTATATTTTTGGTAGAGACAAGTTGCTGTGTTTAGAAAACGTTGTATGGGCCTTTCCTACCAAGCTGGTTTGTGTCCAGATCATTAAAAGTTAATGCAACTTTTTCTCTAAATGTCCTTTGCTCTTTCTTTTAACTGCTCCTTCCTTAAATTAAATATTATACCCCTCCCACTTTTTTTTTTTAGTATTATATTTCGTTTTGAGAGTCAAAATATTGAGTTCCTGTCAGGATTACACCCTTTTGCTATAAAAAACAATGACTTTCAAAGTCGAAAGTCGCTTTTGCCACTGGGATAATTAAATTACGGAATATTTGATGGACTCATTAACCTAAATTAAAATACCAATTTTCTCTACAAGTGTCGAGAATTATAGTTTAAAACGGTTGAAATATATGCAGCAAAACTTCCCTAAGGCGATTACCTTTCGACGTAGCGTGTTGAGGAATATAAAATTATATTTAAATTAATTATCAATCACTGATCTAATGAAAATGTAGCATGTTGTAGTTCCCTCGGGTCACACAACATCATTAAATTGATTTGTGCCGATTTCTCTACTGACAAGTTCGGAGATTTTGATATCTGAAAATTCTTGATTACATTCACAAATATTTCCATGTTTAAAAACAAGCGACTTGGTCACTGACATTTGCTCCCCAAAAATTATTTACGCACTCTGGGTCTGAGCTTTTCCACAGCCTCACGAATATTATTCTACCCAGAATATTTGCACTATAAAATATTTATTCATGAAAAATGCTCAGAAAAATGACAAATTCCATGAAAACCTCTTGTGGCCCCTTATAATTGATGCCAGCACCCGGCCGTTGAGAAACACTGATTTAATGAACAATAACGTTGCTTGTTTCTCATTTCACGGTGGTTAAAATTTCGATTACCTTTTCTTTCGTGTGTTTGTAATGAATGTAAATATTATTTTTCTATTTTGTACAAAATAAAGTCATATATATTATTATTATTATCTACAAAGGGCAACTACAATAAATAAATAGATCAGGGAAGTGTCAGGGAATTTTTCCTCTGATTCCATAGCCACCATATTTTCTGTTGAGCCAAATACATGGGTACCGGAATTATTGTATAAAATCCCCACGAAAACTCACAAAAACTTGCCCCAGTGACTTTGCATGTTGACCATTATTTGGCAATTGTGTTATCCCTGCGGAGGGTAATAATATCTTACATCTTTACATACGGAGAAAAAGAGCGTTATTACCTGTCCTCATTCGTCTAGCGGTCCAAGACACTCCGGGCTAAACGGAGGGACCCTGGTTCGAATCCAGGATGGGGACGGCCTCTCTTTTTCTCCTAAAACAAAAAAAGCTGCAGTTTGAGTTACGTATGCGTGGGCGCCGAAAATTATTGTATAGTTCAGTGCGTTACTTTAAACTATACGCGATGAAAAGCGTAGTTTAACAAAAAATATATTAATTGAAAAAAAAAAAATAAAATTTTATAATAATCACTGATTTTATATTAGGAAATGGGAACTATAGAAATTTTAATAACCGAAGTAAATAATTTACTGGACTAGAAAATTGTTAAACCAAGCATAATCATTAAACTGAAAGAATTTCTATTTTTAATGCAACTCCTATTCTGTTACTATAGCGTTAAAAATATACTGTACTATTAAAATACGGTATTATAAACCATCGTACTAGTATATTATGTTATATACATGTCAACTGGGTAATTGTACATTGTCACTCACATGCCCATTTCATTTATATCATCGTCTTTCCCCTTCGTATCGTTCTATTTCTGGCGGTTTTTTTTTTTTTTTGCATGAACGAGGTAGCAACTATTTCTTCTCCAAACTAAAGAAACATGGCACTTCCGGTTTGTCCATTTCGGATAATTGGGTAATTGATTGAATTTCTTTCTTTGAGCGTCATAAAACGATTGATAGAACTATGCGGTTGAGATCACTGTTTCAGAGAAATAGTGAAAGGCTTTTTGCGCCCAAATTTGTAATTAACTGTGCATTGGCATTCTTGTGGTGAATTTATTTGAATTCTATTCGTGCACTATATCTAGCGTTGCATTTATTCATTTATTTATTTATTTATTTATTCGTTCATGCACCCAATCTTTTCAGTCAGTTTTTCTCACTCTCCTTTTACTAGTTTTTCCCCGTCAGCTCAACTTCTTTAACTGAAACTTTTTGTAAATCGTCTGTGGGACTTAAATTTAGGATACAGTAAACCCCTCATTGGCGGACACTCACCGGACAGAAAAATTTGTCTGTAAACGAGGGGTGACAGCAAGTGAAGGTCTTATTGTCCAGGATATTTCTTGCTGGGATTTTTTTTTTATCTGTTTAGTGTCTGTTACGAGGAGTTTTACTTTATTTAATAATTTTATAATGCCAGCATTGTTATTAATAAAGAAATAACAATAATATACTAATTTTGCCCTTCTTCTTACGAATACTTCGAAGTATTCTTTATTATCAATTTCCCTAATGTTGCTTTGCCTAAAAATTTTGTGCAAGTTGATCATTTGGCAAAAATATATGTACCAGCTCGATTAAAAATCCTACATTCATACGTAAATATTCGTACGTGAGTAATATGTAAATGTGATTTAAATTAAATACTTTGATGCATAGGCGTAACCTGAAGGGGGCAAAGGGGGACACTTTTCCCCCCAGTTTTTTAGAAATGAGGCAAAATCGTACTTTTCCCCATACAATTTTGGGTTTTTTGTTTATTTGCCCCTCCCCTCTAGTTTACACTATAATTAACCCCACCCCAAGTTACGCCTAATCCTAATCTTTGATACGCTAATTATTCGGCAGCAGTTTTAATTAGGTATAACATAACTTTGACTTGTCTTGAAAATCTACATACTTATTATTAAATTATTAGTTCAAACTCTTAAATGCAGTATTTTTGAGTATAAATTTTTAATAATGACCTAAAATATAAAATCGTTTTATACTTTTAACGTTCTATAGAATTTTCAAGGTTTAGAGACAAAATATTGACACTTTAATACGTTTTGAACACTTGACCATTCATTTCTCATGGTACGTACGTTCATAAGAAGACCTGAAATTATTTCACGTAGTAAACGCACATGGTTTAGTATAATTTATGGGATACGGTAGTGCAACGTTGCTCAAACTTCGATCCATTACAGACGACCTTAAATATTACTTATACATATTAAGGACCACTGGTATGGCCGGAGGGGGTCTCGTGATCTCACCTAAGAGTAAATTAAAAAACGTTATCTGAAACACAGAGGTTTCCGACTCTGGTTAGTAATATGAGGCTCTACAGAACTTATCAGTTGGCAGCTAAATAATTTTGTTTCTGTGCATTATTACTAAAACATTAAAAGCATTCCTTATTAGGTTTTACATATTTCAGTACAAATTTCTCTTAAATTACTTACACACCGGGGCGAATATCAGTTTTAGAAATTTTATTGTCTGAGTCGACTGTTTATTCGTTGAGGAGAGGCATTCTTTCGAGTCGTGATGTTAAATATACATTATTTAATTTGTTCTTCTAAAAATTTTTGAATATCCCGCGAACTACTTAATGGGTCCCACTGCAATTTGAGAAACATTATAGTGTAGTGCAGTGGTTCTTTAACTTTCCTAGACCGCGGACCCCCTTCAGAGATCACTCGCTCCCAAGAAGTAACACAAACTTTAAAGCTCGGAATTTGCATTACACATATTTATTTCTAGCGTTTCATCACTGATTTTCACCATTTGAGGAAGGAATTTTTCGTTCCCTCATAATTTATTTTTAGCATTAAAGAGTAAATGCTCGTGTCTTAGTACTTTTCCGAACTTTTGTGGGGCACTGGGAGGATCTCGCAGACCTCCCCTGATATGGTCCCACGGACCACAGTTGAAGTACCATGCTATATATATCATTAAGCGCGTAAATAAAATACACCGTATTTTGTAATCTACTTATGTATAAATTTCCTCATTCA
>QLNU02015360.1:176803637-176866945 GCA_006491805.2 Dysdera silvatica
AAAAACTGCGTCTATTTCTGCAGAAGTTCATTATTATGAAATTTATCGAAAATAGTCTTTGGCATAGCGAAATGACTATTATTTTGTATCCTCCATTAAAATTAAAATTGACAAAACTTGTTAAATGGCGTGAGAATGGAATTTCGTTACAAATATTAATAATAGAAATTTTTTTTACAGTGATCTCTGGAAGCTTGTAACTATTTTTGGTTTGAAAGATTCCAAGTAGATTATACACGTTGAAACCCACATGTTCCAAATATTAGTAAATGATCTCAATCACATGTCGTTTTCACGATCGTGATTTTCTAATGAAAATTTTCCGACTTGTCATTTGCAAAATACGTAGGTTTAATTTTTTTTTTTAAATACCTGTACGAAAGGTTTCCCACCTCGTGATTTTGGCGACTTTTCTGGGCTCCCGCAACTTGGAGGCTTTTATTGCGGCGTGAATGATGACTTTTTGCCGTTTACTCTTTCAAGCAGGACACCTAGTTCTTTGTGTCTTAAACGTTCAGGAAATTAAAACAATGAACAATGAAGGACACCCGGGGTTTCGAATGCATTAGGACAGAGTCCCCTAACTGTCGTCCTTTCTCATTCCTCACTTTACCGTGTCCTATTCTTAACTACCCGTGATTTATTGCGTGTTGGCGACGTGAGTTTGAAGTTTCTACATTTGGCAAACAGCGCTTCTCTTTGGCGTGTATTCTTACCGTTAGATGAAAATAATAAACAAAATAATCATAAATACCTTTTCTAGCTTTTTTATATCAAAATCTCATTTGAACAGATGACTTTTTTTGCTGTAATCATTAGAAACATTCCCTTAATTTGAATAACATGATATTATACACGATGCATGTTTTTACTTTTTCTTTTATTTCATGTAGTAAATACTAAACTTGTTTAACATAATTTATTACTGGGGTAATTAATATGGCTTACTTATAATTTTACAGTTCGAATCGGTGTTTGGAGAAATTGCGATTTTATTTCCCAGTTTTGCGTGTGGGTAATAACACGTCACGGAGGAATATAAAATGATATATTGATAATTAATTTTGTTGAAAAAATGCACACACTGTTTAAACGTTAAATTGCTTTTGTTTTATTGAATGCCCCCGTATTTTCTCCATATTTATTCACTTATATTTTCCTGCGGTTTTGTGGTGCCCTCTGTTGGCGATGGAAAGAAATACAGTTTCGGACCTGGTTGCTCCTATTTGGCGCACAATTAACGCATTGGCGATAGGTTGGCTGGCCATTTTAGTGTGCGAGATAAAACGCAGGAGAGTGAAAGGGTTGAAAGGTTGCATCCCTAGAAGGGACTCCCTCCTCTATCGTATAATCTGATAAAAAGCCTTTCACAATAAATGCTCCTGGACCCCCATTCTTACTATTAATTGTTTGTAATTCGATTTGCCCCAAAAGCTCCCCCATCCACGGGGATCTCTGAAATGATGAAATATCTAGGGGTGGGAGGTAGGGGTTGTTTTCTCTCACAACCTCATCTGAATTATTGTGAAGAGGGCCTTTGCCCAAAACCCTGCGTACTGAGTTGGCGCTGGCACAAAATCGCTGTCCTCTGCTTGGATAAGCAGTACAGAAGTAGAGCAGAAAGGTTCCTCCTTTTCTTGTTTCCTATGAGTTTGCTTTCAAAAAATAAAAACTGAATAAATAAACTCATTATTTCATCCTCCATCCGTCTTAATGATCGCTCGGATATCCAGAATTTATCACAGAAGTTTTGATTATCGTTTTAGCGTCTTTGGTGTGGTCTTCGCTTATTAGGTTTAATTACGAAGTTTGTGTTTTCCCAGCGTGCAATGCACGTCTGAAGATGGGGCATCCTGTATCCCTCCTTGCCGCCCTCCCCTTCTCGCGTCAAAAGCGGGGAGGGATTAGTTAAAATGCTTTTGGGTTCAAGTAAGAACCGTTGAACCATGAACCCGAAATCTGGTTCCGGCGAAATCGGTTGGAGTAGCACTTAGCGGTTCGGTTGGGGTGAAAGTCAGGGACACCCCGGGGAGCACCACTTTCCCCTACCACTTGGGTACGTTTCATTTGTCGTTCCGTTATACATCCAATATACAGAGTGTCATAAGTCAATAAGCCCCCCCCCCCCCCTCCGCTGCCCATAAGTCATTGTCTTCGGTGTACGATTTCCAGGATTAAAAATGGGTTTCTTTTGACTTTGTGAGCCATTTATTTGATTATTTGAGTTACATGCTAACAGTAACCTCTTTTTTTTCGTCATTGATTGCTTTATCTGTCGATTCTTCAATTTAATTAAATAGACATAAATACAGGTAAGTAATATGGCTCAAATTTAGTTTTTTTTTTACGAAAAACGGCAATGGCACTGTTCTTATTTTCAATAGAATTTAAGTACTCCGTGAATAGTATTTTAATGTATCATCTGCTTGATGTATTATCTGCTTATCTTAAAATACTTATAAAAAATTATCGTTTTTGCTGCTTTAAAGCGAAATTAAATACCCCAAACATTAATCTCTATTACAGGAGAATTGATTTTGTGCAGTTGTTAGGTAGTTTTCTTATATATATAACTAGACTCGACTCTGGAGGTCATTTATTCGTCATAGAAAAGTGTCTGCCTATTCTGGGGGAATTCTTTCGTTAAGATAAAATTCGAGTTTGTAATAAATATATAGTGGAATTAGAAATTATACAAACAAAACTAGAAGGATTAATTTTGATTTTTAACTTCGGAGAAATTACTTCTCATTAACTCATATCTCTAATCACCTCGTTTTGGCTCTTTCTTGTAAATTTCCATCCGTTCTTGCTTCAGACAGACAGAACGGAGGAACACTTACCCAGCAACTAAAAGTAAGCTAACTAAGAAGTAACGATAAGGGAAGTTATCTAGGAAGTAGCGGCAAGGAAAATTACATAGCATTGCTAATTCACAGCCGAAAGTACACATTTTCGTTTTCTCCAAAATTGACTTCTGCTTTAAAGTCGAGAAATTGAGTAGTCGAACCAACCACGCACTTTGCCCTTTCTCTCTCTCTCATAGAGATTTTGTTTAAATTTTAATATTAACGCCTTATTTATACATTGCGTTGGCAATTGAATGACGTCCATGCAATTCTATAATCTATGTTCTCGAGGATAGAAGTTTCTGAGTGTCTGTGCCCGTGGGTATAGTCATGCCCGTATCCAGAGGGGGGATCTTAGGTTTTTCCGAAACTAAATTTTTAATGGGACTTGGCTACGGCCTTGCGTACTGTAAATATATTGTGCATTATATATATGTGTAAATTCTGGTTATGGCCTTGGGTATAGTTTACCATCTCTTTTTGAAAAGTGATTATCGACGAATCTGACTTCGTTTTTCGAAAGGTTAATGTCGTTTATTGTAATTTAAGGTATGGACAATTAATTTAATACCATTCTTTGATGCTGAGGTAAATGCATTCCTTCTCAAGAAAGTTCAACAGAACACGCAGATCGCCGGGTCCTTTATTTACTATAAAGAGATTTTTTTTCTCGCTGCTGTACGTTGACGTAAAGATGACGTGTTTGTCTACGGCAGTGGCTCCGAACTTGGGGGTCGTGAACTGGTGGGGTGTTGGGGGTCGCCGCAATTATTTTTATAAGGAATTTCATACCAAATGTTTCCAACGCTTTTATATTTCAACATGGCTACATTGCAATATTCTACTAACGGTTGTTAATTTTATATCTATAATATATATATATAAAATATTTAGTAATATATTTTTATATTTAATGTGTTTTCCTTACTCTGTTAAAAATGCTTTTATTATGCAAATGTGTCGGCGGCGGACAGAGGGGGATATTAACTATAAAAGGGGGGTCGCGGACTACTTTGCTACTATAAATGATGGTCGCGGATTGAAGAAGGCTGGGAGCAACTGGTCTACCATGTAGGAAATCTGGGGTTGCCTTCCGCTGGTACTAAGGGCGTGCTCTTTTTTTCTCCCCGTTTGTGTTCCCAGATTTGATACTCGAGGCGATGAAGGTGTGGATCCCATAGAAAATTATAGATCCCGGCGTCGAAAAACATAAACGAACGAGCATGTATTTCGGGCGTAAGCTCGAACGTAAATAATAATTGAATTGGAATATTATCGCCGGTGGCCTACTAAAAATTTAACAACCAGCGTACTGAACTGCAAAACATTCGATAGTCGCTTTACAAGAATGCTCTTAAAAGAACCAGTTCGCGCGAACCGGTGTGAACCAAATTCATTTATTTCACCGTTAGATTTAGTGGAATGATGTCGAATTCTTAATATTTAAATATCAGTACTGGCGATAGTCGTGGTTGAATGCAAGATCAACTCCCTGCACTCCACTCGTGCTGTTACGGCGCCAGTGTAGTTAGAATTACCGTTTGGCGCGCAGGAGCTGAGCTCCAAAAGATGCCCCACCAGTTTGACTTGGAACAGTTAATTGATCAAAATAGGGTACGGGGATCTCCTTTTATCCAGTTTGAACCGGGATCCCACGTCACCTGGTAAACCAGAATTGTCGGGAATTTGAAATCGTCCCATAAAGGTCAGGGGAAAGTCAGGTCTCCCACAAACGTGAAATCATTTTCTCTGCAACCGAAGTTTAGTGGAAAAGTTGCTTGTAATTGTCCAGGGAATTTTGCCGGGAAAGTCGAGGAAAAACCTGGAAAAGCCGGAAGAAAAACGTGGAAAAGTTAGGGTTTTTTTTCTACGATATGAATGGGAACTGTGTTTAAACTGCTATCGCTATATATATCGTATGGCCTTCCTAACTCCCCCACAAAAAAATCGACCTGCTTAGATTGACAGTTTCGCCAAAGCTCAACTTCTTAACGTCAAGCAGGACTACCCACGCAATCTGGAGAACATGGAAAACCTGGAATTGTCAGGGAATTTGAAATGGTCTCTAAAGGTCAGGGGGAAAACAAGGTTTATTGGTCAAAACCTGGAAAAGTCGTGGAAAATTTTCTTGACCCATTTTGAATAGCTAACTAAACCTCCCGCGAAGGTGAGGTCATTTTCCCCGCAACCGAAATTTAGTTGGAAGTTCTGTGATTAGTCAAGGAATTTTGCTGAGAAGGTCAGGGAAGAAAAACCTGGAAAAGTCAGGGAATTTTTTTCTCGAATGTTGGTTGGAACCTTATACTACTCACTCGTGGTAAAAAAATTGGGCTTATGATTTATGGCGCAGCATGTCTTTCGCTGTTCTTGCGCCATAAAAAATTCAACCAACTAACCCAGGGGTGGTTAACCTGATATCTACTGCCCACAAGTGGGCTAGTCAAGCTTTCATGGGGTGCGGCTGGAGTTTTGTCGTTTGCTGAAGCTGATGAACAAACAAACCTTACGGAAATCAAACCAGATACCAAATATTTAGTTTCGCGGCATCAGCCAGCCTCAAGGATCTCATTAATTATTAATTAAAGATAATTTCAATAGACTTTATAGTTTTTATATTTAATTTCATTTTTCTTCAATTTAAGCAGCTTCCGCACTAGTAGGCACTGTATCGATCGAGATGCAGAAATGCAGCATCAAATTTAATTTTCTATGTATTGTAAGCACACCCAAAGTATACAAAAAAAAGATAAATTTAACCATATATTTTTACTAAACCTGCACTCAAAAATTGCGGGAACTTTGCCTTTGCGCTAAATGAAGTTACTGCGGAATCGGTGGGCGGCGGTAAGAAATTTTTACTACCAACCAACAAAGGTACAAAAGTGGGCGGTAGGTATAAAAAGCTTGACTACCCCTGAGCTGACCAATTTACGTTATTAAACATTTTTTGGGAGTGCAAAAGGCCGATACAGTTTTCCAGTAATGTCATGCATTAAATAAAGCCTTCTCATTTAAAATATAGGTTACAGTTGTAAATAGCTTCAAATTTAATGCAAGGACTATATTTTTATCGTACATAAATTATATTTATATTATTTATAAGTTACGTTCATTACTATATATTAATTATATTTTATATACTATTATTATTATAAAGTTTGACTCCACATGCTTCTGGACGATAAGATATACCATTATCATTTTATGAAATTGACCTCCTCCTACGGAATTCCCCCAAGTCTGTCATTTACAGAAGCCGAACAATATGACACAGCATGAGTATTCGAATGTAAAAGTTCTCTTGTGGGTCTAGTTTTTGTTCTGTCCGCTTCAAAGAACCGGAATGCGCAGACGGTTCCCTACTTTTAAGTGCTGCTGAGCTTCTTAGGGAGGGAAGAGGACCATTATTGGGTCGAAGGAAGGATACCTGTATATAAAATTTTTACGGGGGGGAGGGGGAGGGGTTTAGAGGCACGGTGGATGAGACACTTTTCTAAATGTCGGTTTTTCAACGAGAAAAACGAAACTAATAACCATAATCATCATGCAAATCGAAGAAATGACGTGACATCAATGTGAATTAAACCCAAACGCTGTCACTGTTGTCGTTGTTGTGATGACAAACAGGGGCGGACTGGGCCGCCCTCATGGGAGATAGGACTTGCGCCTCCGTATGGACAAGGACTCGTGCCCTTATGATCCAAGGTATACGCCCTTTGAGAATACTCAGTCCATTCCCTGACGACAAACTTCTGTTGAGAAATGAAACCGCTATGGCTGCCTGTATCTATTCTCGTAAAAAAAGTGTGTGTATTCGGCTCTTTTCTGTTGATTCGAAACGGGCTTATTTTTTTTTTTATTTTTTACGCCCACATTTTCTGAGAAACGATCTGTCGAATAGCCGAAATCCGTCGTTATTAAGTCGGGAGTCTCCAGTTATAATTGCTTTCTAAAAAGAGTCGAGCCATCTTCTCAACTGTTAATATCGCACGCCCCACTTAAAATTTAAATATTAAAAAGCAAAATTAAAAAGAGGGCAAGTCTTTTAATATTAAGAAAATGGATTTTTGCGAGGAACAACTTCGAAACCCAACCAGGCTTGATTTCCGAAACTTTTCTGTTGAGTCTTCGCTACAACAGGTTGTGCCGAAGACGCCGTTTAATACTGTATTGGTTATCTTGTACCCGATATACTTCAGTAAGTTTCGCCTGATGTGCCTGGGAGTGAAAATAACTTATAAGAGCAAATATCTGATAAAAAAAATCTATAGGGGAAGTCAATAAATGAATTTCTTTGTTCTGCTTGCGCAGCTGTTGTGTCCCGATCCAATAGCCGAGGAAGAAAAGCCATTGAAGCATGCTAGGCAGCACTTCGATGGTGATGAGTTTTGTTTCCCATTTTTGGCGCCTTTTGGCGACGGTTTCGTTAAACATAACCGCAGTGTGACATATAGAAACTTTTATTTTTACGGGAAAAGAGTAATTATTTTTTATTGGGGTTGTTTATTTGTTAATATGAGTAATAAAGGTTTAAATGAATCAAATTTTCCCTTCATTTTGTGGCTTTGCATTTGAAAATTGAGAGAAATCCGGCCATAAGAAGTAATTTAAAATTCGATCTTTTCACTTTTGTGATTAATTTTCGTTAAAAACTGGACGAAGTTAAAATAATTTATTTACTAACTCAGATTAATACTTTTTATTTATATAGTTGAAAACACACAAGCGGAAAAGAAAAATCCCACCTATGACTTTAATTATAGCCAAACGATATTTTAAAAACTGCTTATAATTGATAATCTTTCATTTACTTTTTTTTAGGATCATTTAAAACGGTGCGTTTAAATGCGGTGCGTAAAATATTAAATCCCCAGATCCAAGGAAATCCCGGAAGATCAATTCCGAAAGCTTGGCGATCTCGACGAAATATTTGGCGGTGGCAACCCCCCCCGCGGTAGGCGTTTCAGCCAACCTATCCGGGCTCGAAAAAGTGAAATCGGCGAAAACTAAAATTTTCACTAAAAATTAAACGAGACGGTGTGTCTCCCCCCCCCCGTCTCTCCCCACCTTCCCTGGCACACATAGGATGGTCTGGAATAGCGTAAAACTCGAAATTTCACCGTTTAAAAATTTTTTCACACTTAGCTGGATCGCAGACGTGTTCTCTTTGAAATTATAGACTTTTGAGAACGAGTGGGTGTTTCTTAAAGAATTAAAAAATTGAAAAGTTGCGAAGTTTGGAACGCTTTATCTCTATCGATATAACACATCGATACACACACACACACACACACACACACACACACACACACACACATATGGTATCCCTCTTGATGAGATGAAACAACTTAGGGCCTACCTATTCCGAAGGTTTGAAAATATCAAAATTGGGGAAAGTCAATGGAATGCGCTTTTCGACTTTGGGGTCTTCGAAAATGTGCTATTCAACGGAATTGAATATTACAGACAAAAAGAAGGCATTCCTATGGGTTGTAGTTTTTATAGTTTTTCTAGTTCGTTAGCAGATTTATTTTCATATTTTCACGAAAAGAAAAATGAAGGATTAGGAATAACCGTAATGAGGTACATAGATGACATTATAGTCTTCAATTGCAAAGACTTCAACAAGTTGCGTACTGTCATTTACCCGAAAAGTCTAAAGCTCAATGAAACTAAGAGTCCGGATTGTATTTCATTTCCAGATATTAAAATATTCAAAATTGAAGACAAAGAACTACAATGCTGTATATGTGATAAAAGAGCAGACTTCAGTTTCCAGGTTGTGCTACTGTCAAACTTCGGATCCTGTTTAAGCAAGAAAATGTTTAAAAATATCATTATTTCGCAAATATGTCGGATTAATAGGGTATGTAAAAATAACTACAACTTTTTTAAAGAAATTTTAATGTTCTTTAAGATACTTTTAAATAATGTCGTACCGATTGGTTTAATTAGTGGTATTTTGAGAAGGTTTAGGCGGATATTGGATTTGAGTGTCTAAACAGGTTGTCTCTGTTGCGAGACTGAGAACGGAGACGGGTAGGCAGTGACACGTTTGTAAATATTTGTAATTAGGGATCTGGCAATGGTAGAATAAAAGTTTTTTTACTGTTAATCGTGTCCAGGGTATATACAACACGTCATGTTTACTCCAATTTAATTCTTTAAGGTAAGTTTGTTAATAAGTTTGTAATTAATTTTGTATTTATTTATTTTGTAAATATTGATTCTAGATGTATAATTCTGATATTAGTCGTATCTAGAATGCTAACAATACATGAGGTTAAAGGCTTGTTTCTATGTTGATTCTGGAATTTAAGCAGATTATAAATAGGGGCTTGGCAAATATGATTTTGCTAATTCACGTAATGCTACTATGAGTTGTGCCCAGAATATTAGCAACACGTGAATTTAATTAACGTTTAAAAGAATATTTTTTATATTAATTCTGAGTGCTCGAACAGTTTATAAATAGGGTTTAGGCAAATGTAGATTTTGCTAATTTATTTTATTTTAATTAATGCTTAAAGGTCGATTTTAGAGATCATGGTGAACAGAGAAAGCGGCATTATTAAAAAAAAAAGAGACAACATATTATTGCTCTGGGCATTTCGGAAAAAACTGGCTTGTAACTTGGCAATGCCGATTTGATACTGTTCCCTGATAAACAATCATGTCCGTATTGCTAAAAACTGTGTAAAATGTGTTATATAATCATGAAAAGGTTCGCTTTTCATATTTTATTTTCATAGTGATATATATATATATATATAGACGCACTCACATACACTCCATTTTCCCTTTGTTTAGAATACATTTCAGTTGGCCTAGGCTGTTCACTTAGTATGACCGAAATGCAGACGTTACGAATAGATTTTCAGACATTAGTCTTTTGCACGTTCAGAGTTGAAGGATATTAGAAATTGGTTTGAGAACTGTGGTATTTGTTTTTCTCTTCAGTGGCGAAGTTCTTACTGTGGACAATTATAAACTTGCGAAGGTAATTCTCAATGAGGTCAAAGCGAAGTTGAAATATTTTAGTTTTATGTTTAGTTTTAAAGTTTCTGCTGCTTATGTTTCCACAGCTGTTTCGGGACGAAACAGGACTGAAAATACTCTTATTTTCTTACATACGTCTACCGCCTTTTCTTTGTACGATCTTGTTTTTCGTCACGGTTCGACAGACTTCTTGTCTTTTTTGTCACGTAAGTCCCGGTGATCAAATTTGGCTAATCTTCGCCAAAGTATAATTTGATCTTCTGTACCCAACCGACTTTCCAAATCCGGTCTTCCACGCTTTTACCGAAAAACGGTCGTTTTAAGAAGTGGTCGCAGATAACAGTGACCATATTTCCTTGAATTTCGCTTGTCGCGGACAAGTTGCACCCTTCTCTAAGTAAATACATACCTTTTCAAATTGTGGAATCTGTCCAATGCAACTATTTAATTTTCGTACCCATAGCCGAAGTCATTAACTATTTTTTAAAAACTATTTCAGTTATCATTATTACATCTCTTAAGACGTTCATGTTTAAAATCAGACTGGAATGGCTGCCATTTATATAACAAAAACGATGAACTTATACTGTAATTTTACCTTATAGTATGTTTGACGTGTAGGATGGATTGTCCTCTACTTTAGTAAAACATATCCTGCATAGGCGTATGCAGAAAGTTCATAAGTGGGGTTATAGGCTCAATGGGGGGTTACAGAGCTACAACTCATATATTCCTATGTTAAATATACAAAATTTCATTGCAATGGGGGTTACAACTCCCCATCAACACATCCCTGCCTACGCTCGTGAGACCCGCCTACTCTAATCGCGCACGATCTTAAATAAAAGTAGTGAAATTTTGAAATTTCGGTCCTAAACGAAAGTGATTTGGCGACGGTATTCGTCTGTCCGGCAACCCTGGTGGCGGGTGCTGTGCATTTGGGTGTGAAGATCACTTTTCGTTTTCACGTTGCGAAAGTCGCTCGTGTTATGTTTTTCGCCATTGTTTTCGCACAATTCGGATCACTGCCCATTCAGCCTTATCTGGGAAGCTTGTTTATAATTAAATGGGAAAGAGAGAACTTTTTTGCCTCCCCTTTTTGAAACAAATCAGATTTCCGGAACATATACACGCCTAATTGTCTGATAATCAATGAAAAAAGGGTTAAAATCAAGAGAGAAACCACGCCAGACTGACTTTGAAGTCAATTTAGCTCCATACATTGCATCTCCTTTTCTTTTTCTTTTTTCCCTCCCTCTCTTTTCAAGAAAGTTGCTTTTAACTTTTAAGTAAAACACAATTTTGCATAATGGAATTTGAGATCGTTTTTCTCCACTTGCCTTCGAAGAGATGAGAACCGTCTTCATCAGCCATTGGTTGTTGCGTTTTTCTTTTCACACTTAGCTCAGGTGCTTGGCCAGAACCAGAACAGATTAAATTAGCGATAATGATCGTCCCTGTATTCAACGGCTTATTTATTTATTTTTTTAAAACGAAGATGTATTTATTTTTCAGTTCAAATTATATTTTAATGGACTTGTTGACTAAACTTGTGGTTTTTAAATTAATGAATATTTGGTGATACTGAGGTATTCATTATTAATTGGAATATCCACTCGCCAATATTTTCATTTTCAATTATATAACGATGCACAATTATTGTGTGAAGCAACTATATCGTGCATAAAAACGCGCAATTTTGTTTCTTGGTGGCTTAATGCACCATGGAAGTAATGCCACTGATGGTAATGCGCCATAAATTATCTCTGAATACACTAGCCTGCTTAGAATCCCTGTATTTATAACGGTAGTCATATGGGTATTGGAAAATGTGAAATATAAATTAATATTTCACTTCTTCATCGTGAATGATTCAAGCAGCAAAATGATGTAGTAACTTAATAATTCAAAGCTATTTTATTTACAATTTTTTTTTTTTTATTTATCTCAATGTTAACGTTTTTAGTGTGCAAAATAGCGAGGATATGGCTCTTTAACGTCTGGAAATACGAAAAGATAGCCTTTAACGTCTGATAGTCTTCTAAAGAGGGAGGAAAAGGCAATAACGACCCTCTTGGGGAAGAGTCCGATGACGGGCTCCAACTGAACATTTCCTAATTGTTATCAATTTGCGAAAATACATTAGCCTTTAAATATTATGTAAACGCAATTATAAAGTGATCTTCTATTAAATAAAGTTCATTATTTTGATATAACCAGATTTAAAAATGGGAAATAAGTGTACCCTTGTACGGTCGAATCTTTTTATTATTATTATTATTTTATTTTACATCATTATTAAGAGAACGTTCTCTATTTCTTTACAGTCGATTTGGAAAATCTGCCCGAAGAGCCCGAGTCAGAAACCCACACTGGAATGAGGCCTTTCCTCTCCCCGCAGCCACCCGCACACACGACCGCAAGCACCAATCTTTCCAGAGCCCCAAGTCCTCGGGGGGTCCTCTGTCCCCCTAAGAAACCCCGCCTCACTAATGGCGAGGTTTTCGCATCCAAGGATCCGCTACCCGTGAATGGAATGGTTTCTCAACCCCGAAATAGTCCAACTGCAAACAATGGCGAAGAGCAAAAAATTCAGGAATACCTGAAAAGACGTGATACTGCTGTCATCTACCCAGAACCTGTGGACAACAGAACCAAAGAGGGAAAAGGTGCCATGGACGTAGAAGATAAACACGATAAGAATTCCAACGTAATAGGTAAGTCATTTCGCAGACTTGGCTCTAGATCTGAAACCTTCTCTCATTCTCCTGGTTTTCTTTTTCGTGGGTATTCTTTCGTTGATTCTCCAGTCCATTGTCAAGCAAACAAGAAATCAATTTATTAATCAAGTACAATTTTTAAACGTTTAATTAGGTGTAATGTACTTTGATTCAATTGACTCTTTTCTATGATGATTTATTTAGACTAGAAGTTAAAATGGATTACCTCAGGGTTTTTCAATTTTTTGCACGTGCGCCTCTGTCTCCTCTCATAAATTTGTGGATTTTCTTTAAACATAATGGTTCAGAATTAATTAATGCTAATATATTCGTCATGTGACTTGTAATGTAAGATGTTAGTCAACGTCGCGACCGTCCAAGGAGGAACACAGTTGAGAAC
Source organism: Dysdera silvatica (assembly GCA_006491805.2). Taxonomy (NCBI): domain Eukaryota; kingdom Metazoa; phylum Arthropoda; class Arachnida; order Araneae; family Dysderidae; genus Dysdera; species Dysdera silvatica. Next base: position 176,816,606 of record QLNU02015360.1, read on the forward strand.
TCCTGGATCACCCTTAATATTGTTGTGAAATCAGTACAATCATATATTTCAAGGTAAAAATTGCCATTCTTTACGTAGTCTTGTCGTACTCTTTGGGTGCAACTTATACGCTTTTTTTAAGATCATATAGAGTAGCAAAATCAGTTTTTTAAAAATGATTAAGAACGTCTCTTATTTCGAAAGGCTAAAAAGAAAAAATGAAAGGACTTGTCGTATGATTACAACAGATTATCACAACAATATAATAAAGGTTCCGGGGTGGCCTTTTTCATTCGTGATGTTTTCCGTTTTAAGATATAGTGACGGAAACTGACCCTCGACATAAGTATCATATAAATTTTAATTAATTAAGTAATTTTTTTACTGTGTGCATTCCAAGTCGATTTCCCTATGAATTTCGATATAAAGGGAATGCTGTATCTGTGCTACATAATATTTCATATCATTTTTAGGATCGTTTAAAACTTCTTCGAGTTACTATTCATCGCATATGTATGTGTCGTTTCAAGCAGATAAGTAAAATATGTGTCGTTTCTTTGCCCGCTGTTATAGTCGTTTTTGTTTACACTTGGAACATGGTCCCTTTGCTTACTTGTAAGTAACAGGTAAGGATGCAAGTTTTTGATTAAAGTTTGTAGAGGAAATCACACAAACGTGAAAAAAATAAACGTTGAGCATTCAATTCCAATATTTTACTGGTAAGTTTTCTAAAGTTCACCTCTCAGCGAGTGATATTTCTCGTTGCAATCCACTTTCAGTCATCACAGTAAATGACAAGGTCTGATATTTTTCAAACACCAATAAGAAGATACATTTCTGAAAAACGTTTTTTAACAGGAGATGTCGTGAAGTTTACACGAAACTTTCTCAGATGTCTGAATCAACTATGTATATACAGCCTACCACATTTTTGTGATGGTTTGGGTACTATATATGATTATTTTTTTCTGTGACAAGAAGCAACGTACCTCCAAAAATTTAGCGTCAATGTATAAGTACGACGATTTTTTTTTTCATTAGAGGGTGTATGTATACCTAATGACGATGTTGATTGAAGACGAGAAGAACAGTACATTTACGTTGCAGAAATGCTTGGTATAACTCCAGCGGAGAAGACTGAAAAATGTTGCAGAATGGCAATTTTCACAGAAATATGTTTCTACGCATTGTCTACAATCTTATTCCACATATTCTTGGTTCACAAAGTTATTACTATTAAATTATTAACGTATTGTTCAGGAACTATATAAAATGGGTTTGTCACCTTGCCTTCTTTATTAAATATATTGAAGAACTATATATAAAAAAAATATCTGTGCTTCAGTGCGTAGGAAACTGATCAGTATTATATACTATAACGTTGAAAGATGCTAATAGATCCAATTAGTTTCCGTGATGAAAAACATATGGAGCTAATGGTTTCTGTGTGAAAGTGTTTTTTAAAAAAATTAACACTGAAATTTATATTGTATTTTGTGAAATATTTAGGTCCTAACCAAAATGAGAACTTGTTATATGCTATGTGCCATTTACGTATAAATAAATGTATTAATAGATCCTTATTACGTAACATTATGCAGAGCATAAAACGCAAGAGATTTTTTTTTTACGTATTAAACCTACTAAGATATTTCAAATGTCATACATGTGATGTGCACTGCAATATTGTATGTTTATGATGTTCCACACTAAATAGTATATACATATGTATGTTCTCTATAGAACTACGTCGAGTTCCATCCCTGAAGATTTAAAAATAAGTAGAGTTGAAAATATCACTCAATTTTGATTAAAAAAAATCATATAAAAATTTAACTGAAAATATACCTAGGCCAAAAGGTTTAAATAAGTGGTTTCCCAACTGGTGGTCTGTGAGACGAGTCATTAATTTAAAAAAAAAAAAATTATAAAAATTATTAAATATTGAAATAAATATAAAAATGAAACTAGGTATATTTGTTGTATTTGCACCCTCCCCCACGCCTAAGGAAAAGCCGGATCGCTCTTGCAGGTAGGGACTTCTGGTGAAATGTAAAGACTTTAGGGGATTTACTAATAGGGATTTCACCTTGGCATCACTTCTCTGTTTGGTTCAGTTTTGACAACACTGTTCTTGTTTACCTTCTATACGTCTACATCTTTTCCCCAAAAAAGACGCGGCTCCCTTTTTTATTAAGGTCTTGCAGTCTACTGGTGCTGGGAAGGATTTAGAGGTTATTCGAGGGGTCGATTAATGACTTGATTTTTGAAAATGATACTTCAGTGGACCTTTACCTTGTATCTTTTCAATGTTACATTTTCATCAAGGGGGACGATATCCCTCGCCCCCTTTCCTTAAATCCATCCTGAACTCGTGAAAATTTTTCGAGTGGTCGCGCTTAAAATTGAGTTGGGAATCACTGGTTTAAATGGATGCTCTGTAAATGCAATTTAAAAACAATGCTTTTTTTTTTGGTGGTATCTTAATATCCTCCCACTTACATTGTCTTTGTTGTTAATAAATTTATTAATATCAAGTAGAAACCTCTGAAGTAGCAGACATGGGAACTGAGATGTCCATCGCTGGTAGTAATCCTGTACGGGAATACGAAAGAGGTGTTCCGCTATTGGAGTGTCCTTTAAGGAAGTTTTATGGGTAATGTTTCATTAACATCTAAAATTATTTGTATACTTTATATAACAGTGCTTACAAAGTTTGAAATGTGTGATGACATCCCTTGTTAACAGTGGCAACTGGTTTTTGATCTATGTGTGTATTTAAACTACCAAATATTGTCATAGTACAGCATAAAATGTATATATATTCTTTTTGTTTATGAATGTACATTTCGAAAATTATGGTAATTAAATGCATTGAATTGCATGCTTTAACTTTAAATAAAATTTAGTATAGTAGGGCAAGTCGATCTTATCTCGTAGTGCCATTGCACTAAAAATATTTTAAAATGGGCTACAAAACGAAAGAAAGAAAATAAAGAGCCAATCGACTGTTTCACATAGACAATTGTTCCCTGCTTAGCTTTTATCCACGACCATGGATCAAAATTCTCACGCAACCTGAAGACCCGAAATTGTCAGGGAATTTGAAATCGTCTCTAAGGTCATGAGAAGAATGAGTTTTTTTGGTCAAATCTGGAAGAGATGGGGGGGGGGGGTGGAGCTTTCTTTACTTCATTTTGAATTGATAAATCTTCCATGAACATGAAGCCATTTTTCTCACAGTCGAAGTTTAGTTGGAAATTACTTGTGATGGGTTGGGGAATTTGTCCGGCAAAGTCAGGGGAAAACCTGGAAAAAGTCAGGGATTTTTTTCCCTCCAATTTGAGTGGGGAATCCTGATGTTATGTACCAACGTATCTTTCAACTCTGTGAAATTCTATAGCAGAAATGAAAAATGACAGAAAGACGGAAGAAGGACAATGGGAGGCTAATTACTAGGAAATTCTGTCATTGCAAGCTAAAAGCAATGCATCTTTACAAGTAAGCGATTGAAATTTTAAGGCTGCTACAACGTGTCGAATAAATATAAATAACATCGAATATTTTCTACAAAAATCAAGATTTAGATATTTGTTCCCCAATATGCGATAAAATATAACTCGTTTTCCTCGCATCGTGCTTGAAGACGAGCTATTGTTTCTCTTTTAATATGTAGTTGCTCGGCCTCACAAAACGGCTCGAGTCGATTCATTAAATTAAGAAGAATCAAAATTGAAAATTTCCTCGATTTTGTGTTTTTATTTTTCCTTGCTATCTTCGCGTTCGATGCAGCCGAAAACTATTTTGAGCTTCTATGCTATCTCATCAGTTTTTTCTGAATCCCATATTAATATTTTGTTTCTGTTTGTTTCCGTGTAATGACATTGCGTAATGATAACAGCTTATTATTCCGTCTGCAATTATTAAAATTAATATTCCTAAATCGGTTATGGCAGTTTAATTTTTGTCCGCTAATGGTGCAAAAATTGGTCGTCGAATTTGCATAATTGGTCCATAATTTGTCTTTCATAAATTGTACCGGATTTAAAGAGGGTTGTTTTTTCAATTATGTGTTGTATTGTTGCTGGCGATGATTTGCCTCATTTGGAGCCTTAAAACATAAAATCATTGTTTTTCTTATTGATAATTCCAGTTATTTATGACATTTCTGATTCGAATCATTTGATTATTAATATTTGGGCAATTACCTAATTTCTTTAAAATTCTCTTTTAAAAAGACATTATTGTATTAATGATTCCTTTTTTATGACTTGAAAATGAGTCGCATTTATTTTTCTATTTTTTTTTCTCTTGTTTCTTTGGAAGTTTCGTTTTGTTTATTTAGTGTTTTTCTGATGTGGAGGAGATTTTTAATGAAAGGCTCATTTTTTAAAGTTGTTATCATTTGTCTGAAAAGTATATGAGTTGGTTTGGATGTTACTAAATGATGTTATTGGACGTAACCATCCTGCACGTTTCGTTCCATCACCATCAGTTGGGTTTTTAATATTTAAAAATTAGTTTTATAATTTGTTGGTAATTGACGATATCTCGTTCTGGGAATTTTTCGATTTTAATAGTGAAAACAATTTCAGTTTTTGGGAAAGATAATCCCTAATGAAGCTTTAATGTTGGGATATGAGTTTCAACGTTCCGTTCTTCCTAATGATTTGGACTGATCGTTTAAAAACTTGTGTGTGTGTATGTGTATGTAAGCACTTAAAAACTTAATTTTTTTTCTGTAAAATTATTTTATTTTGGTCACAATTATTGATATAGAGCAAAAACATCTCAGATTTGATTCAAGTAGAGATATTTTAAAGTTAATTTTAGATTATTTCTTATAGTCTAGTAGCTTGTTAGATTGATCTAACAACAGGCCACTTGATATAATTCGTGCGCGAAAGAATATAATAAAATTTCTGAAAAACAAAATTAACGAACTTTAATACTTGTGCTAAACAAACTGTAGTCTATTTTATATGTAATTTTTTTGATTTGTTTGTATATTTTGTGGCGCAAGGATAGCCGGGAGCATCTTGCAGCGGTACCTACTGCTTTACGAAAACCCGAACCTCGTTTCCTAGCGCGGATTCCTAACCTTCCGTGTGCCACGCACACCTAAAAAAAGTTAAATTGTGTGGCAGCACCCCTACAAAGTATAAATAAGATTTGAAGATATAGAAATCCAATTTTCTAATTATTGAATCGGATCAGTGCTGTGATTGAACCAATTGTACTTAAAAAGAATAAGTTTTAGCTCAGTGCATAAAGTGCAAATTCAAGCGAGCAGTTGGGTTTTGATTATTCAGAAAAAAATTATAACTAGTAATCTGAATGATGGGGGACACGTGAGTTGTCTCCAAGTGCATAGCCACTTTGCCGCACCCTTAAATCCGATCTCGCACCCTTGGTTTGGAACCCTACCCTAGGGAACGACTAGGGCAGGAGTCTTCAACGTTTTTTCGGTCCCAATGGCCGATTTTGCTTATTCCTGTAGCCCGCGGCCTACAGGAATATAGCCCGTCATAATCAACAATATTAGAACTAAACGAAGGCGGGCTCAAGAGTACGCCCCCCCCCCACCCCCCGGATCAGCCTTATTGTACGTGCTCCAGAATAGTAAACGTTTTCAGAGCATGCAGTCAGATAGTGGGGAAGATGTTCATATCAGCATATTTAGAATAGAATTTGATGAGTCCTAAGATGAATTTTTTTTAAATCACTGTTATATTAAATCAATAAAAGTACACTAGTGCCAATTATACGCTAGAAAACTAAAGGTAAAAACAATTGAGGGGAAAACCTCGTTACTTTAGTTTCTAAGTGTTTTAAGACATTTATATACGAAAGGTGAAAATGCCAAACGGAATAAAATATGCAGATTCAAAACTCTGAGGGAGCGCGGACGTCCCATTTTTGTGTGAAACAATTTGTATTTTTCAAAAGAACGGCCGGCGGACCACATAAAACATATCTGAACCGCGAGTTGAAAACCCCTGACATAGGGAATCATGGATCCGCAAAAAACAAACAAACAAAAAAAAACAAAAACACTCGCACCCCCACAACAAGCGCCGATGCCTGCGAGAAATCACAACCTGAACTATTACCCGCATGATACCCTAAAGCGTTACTAACACATCACCTTAAAGCTGTATAATCCATTGACAACTCTTTTTTTTTTTTAAATAATTACCTCGATAGCGAACTAGTAAAGCAGTTTTTGAATCGAGGATTCAATCACCTTTCCTGATCTTCGGTTTCCACAAAAGAACAATTTTAATCCCCGTTTTGATAATACCGTTTCTCAAACAGAGAATACGTGTTTTATTTGCATTAAAAAAGATGGAACGATGTTTTTTTCTTTTTCTATGCTTCGGAGTTTAAAACACCACATTCTTTTCAGAATAATGAATTACCCGAAATCTCTCAGTTAACGAAATGCTTGTTTGTGATGGAAAGTGGGTGGTAGTGAAAGTTTTTGAACAGATTATTAATACCCTTCCAGCGTCATAAATAATAATATGAAAGATTAATTTTAAGGAGTGTAATCCGAAAAACAATTAACGCTTCGTAAGACCCGGTCTCAGTTAATGCGAATTCTTTTGCCGTGCGAAATTCTTTCGGAAAACCGAAGAAAATACCAAATACTCTTCAAATCTTCAAATTTTCCACGGAATATCAAGGAAATCGGAAACGGTGCGGAACTTCCGCTCCCGGAATTCTGGGAATTCGGTGTTAATTGGGGCGTTAAATTAGAATCCCGAAATACCTTTGTGTGGTGGGATGTTCCCTTGTGGTCTTGGTTAAGTTTATGGCGGTACCATACCTGCCTGGTCTGGGAATTTGCCTATCAAAATTTAGGCATAGGTAGTTGAAACCTAGCCTTCTCTCGTTTCTAATATTTTAGTACCATTACATGCATTCCTTAGGTATTTCACATCTTTGCGAAACGAACACTTGTATGCGTCTTTGTCATTTCTCGGACGTTTAAACGTTCTGTTGCAAAGATTAGCTTGGTATGTGTTTCCATCGTTGTTTTTAAGCACTGTGTGGGTCCCTCCCCTCCCTAATTCACTTAGAGGAACGAGTGAAATTTAAATGATCGTTTTCGTTTAACACAATGAATCATGTAATCTAAACATTAATCAATTTCATCTTTTAGTATCGAAATTTACAATACTGCAAATATTATAGATAAAAACAAGATTATCTGACACAAGCTAAGAATTATACCACGTTATTTACGTATCGATGCTTTCGAATTGAATTGTAAAATAAATTTTGACTTTTTTTTTAAAGCGGGAAATTTGCCGTAATTTCCTGGATTTGCTAATTAGGTAATTTCTCTAATAGCGGTTAATAATTATCAATTATATATTCATAAACCGGAGAAGCAAAGTTTGTGCCAAATATACGCAAAACGTAAAAATTGTCAAAACGCAGCAACGTCGCCAAACTGTGTTTTGTGCCCCTTCTCAGCAGTCTTCACGGCTTATAATGTAGCCGTACAGTGGAAACGCGACGCAGGGTGGAAAGTAACGTTGTAAACTTTTATCTCGAGGCATACGTTCCTAGCAATGTCGTTAAAATTTCCAGAAAGCCTGTTTTATGAGTCTACACGATGGCATGGATCGCAGTTTATTTATCAAATTAGTCAAAATAATCTTGAAGGATTATGAGAAACAGATTTTGCTGTATATTGGATGTGAGACTAACCAATGAGGGTGACCTCAGCTATTTTCAACCAACTCGTTGACTTCCGTGTTTTTACTGGGGTGGTAGGGGACTTGTCGCGGGAGCCGGGATAGGGTGGATCCCGTCTGATCATTCTTCGAGGCCGGTGGAACCGTTCCCTATGGCCAGGACTGTGCACATCCTGATGAATCAGTGTGGGACATATTCCGGAGGTCGGCCTATAAGTTTGTAAGGTTCTGGGGGAGGAAGGGGGCGTCGGATGTAAAAAGGCATCAAAGAAGCTTCAAAGGAGAAGAGGAGAGAGAGAGAGAGAGTGATCCTGGTGTGGTTTTTGTTTGTTTTTGGTGAGCGAGAAAGCCATGGTTTCTCTTTCCCTCCTCCAATCCTCCTCCCGCAGGGAAACATGACTCAGGGTGTATGGACTTCCGGGGGGAGGGGAGGGGCTTGGTCCTTCCCATCTTCTCCACCCCGAAACCTGAACTATTGGGGAACTCCGTTTTGAGGCTATCTCGGTCTTCCGATTCTCGTTGAGTAACCATTCATCAAAAAGTGGTTGACTTCCCTTCGAATAGGGAGACGGGGGTGAATAATCTTTGGGACATAATCTAGCGATAATTCTCCTACAGATATGTGCTTATAGGAGAATTGTAGGTGAGGAAATAGCAGGAAATGATGATTTTCGCATTATTCCATTGCTCTGATTTAGCTGAACTGAATTTAAAAAATTGATGACACTAAATTGAAAATGATGTTCGTTTCCTTGGAAAATTATTTTGCATTTATAAGTCTTTCTAGTAACAATATTTAATATAAAAGTCTTTCTAGTAAATATTTAATATAAAAGTTTTTCTAGTAAATATTTAATATAGAAATCTTTCTAGTAACAATATTTAATATAAAAGTCTTTCTAGTAACAATATTTTATATAAAAGTCTTTCTAGTAACGATGTTTAAAGGTTACCCGTTGCAATGGACATTCCTGATCTTATGGAGGACAATTAGAAATTATTTGATTATAAATGACATGTCCTACACTGAGTTGAGAAAAAGCGATTGGTCAGCCACGTTTTCATAAATTTCCCAACTTCAGTAACAACTTTCACGAACTCTCCATCTTCAATTCTTTCTATCTTAGATATGCAGTAAATTACTTAATGGTTGGAGGTTGTTTACGATTTAGTTTTATCATTACAGTAGTAGTTACGAATTAAAACAAGATTTATTTGTTTGTTGTCTTCTTTTCAAATCGTCTACTGTATGCGTCACGTCATTTGGGTAGCTGAGGAAGAGTGCATACATACATACATCAAACCATGCTTTTTTTTATACTGTAAAATCTGTCTATAACTATCAGGGTTTAAGCTGGCTCGAAACATGCTGTCGCAAAAGTTCTAAAATGGGGGTAAAAAAAGTTGTAGCAAAATGCTAAAAAATATTAGTTGCTTTCGTTGCTCGAAAAATCGTATCAATGAAATTATTTATATCAACGATGCCTAACAGGTATTGTTAAGAATTTTGAAGAGGAAACGAAAAGGAACAAGAAAAGATCGCTGAAGTACAAAACGGATATTCTGGAATCGGGAAATCCTGTTTTCAAAGAATAAACTGTCATTAAAAATGCCTGTCGCATTTTAGCGATAGGCAATAATTTTTAATTCGCATTTTCGAGAAACTCGTCGCATTTTGCGAAAAATGCGACTGCAGCTTAAACCCTGATAACGATATTTAAGAGACCGGGAAAAGATATCGTGATGGGACAGATTTTGCTATATATGCATATGAGGTTAGCTCATAGATAACGTTGGGACCATTTGTATTTGGAAAAGGTGGCTATGTGAGATTCAACTATTTTATTCCAAGATCCATCGGAGACTATCATTCCTTTCATTTGAACTTCGTGCTAAAAGATGACATTTTCATTTTGTAAACGAATTAGTGGATAGTGGAGAAGATTATCATATTTTCAAAGGATGTGAGAGTATTGTTAAATAAACTTAATGATTCGAAAAATATGCACATTCTTTTCTCAATATAGGTAGAAAATTTGGCTTACCAAACGTCTAGTTTTATCAACATAAAATATGCGAATCATTGACAGACATAAATGGATGTAAAAAATATTAAAAGGGAAAGGGTTGATTAGATGTCTTAAAAGCACCATTGCTCAGGGAGCTAGAATCAGAAACGAAGTGTATAATATATTAAGAATTATCAATGTCGTAAAAATTTTGTCGAAAATCATCATTAAAAAGTTGAAAAATAAAATAAATCAATTCCTGTCTAGAAAAAGTCCATAAAAATTAAGTTGAAATAAAGTTTGAATTGTTTTCCTGGTTGAAATGGACTTGCACTCATTGATCAACTGGATCAGAGTCGGTAAATTATTTTTGATTATTCATTAAAGGGAACTTTTTTGTCATGAATTTAGTTGCCTTATATAACATAAATATAATAAAATAGTTGTCAGTTAAAAGTGATAAATGTAGTAATAAACATATGATAAGTAGTTGTCAGTTAAAAAGTAATAAATATATGATAAATAGTTGTCAGTTAAAAGGTAGTAAATATATGATAACTAGTTGTCAGTTGCCTTAGGTTTATTTCACAAGGCTTCCCATCAGGGCCGCCCATAAGCAGGGGCGAGAGGGTCCCATGGTCCGGGCCCCACTAAACGTAATTCTCAAATTTTTAATTTTTGTAATATTAAAAATTTCCCCAAAAATATTTTTGCTTCGGCTCTCATCACATTCCGTGCCATCTAGTGGTCATTCATTATTCCATTCCTTTGGTTTGTTTTCTTACTCGTCGCCCCCGCGACGTATGGGCCCCCGAAATACATTTTGTCCCGGGCGCCGTATTAGCTAAGGCCGGCCCTGCTTCCCATAGAGTTTCGTAATGTGGACAAATGCTTTACGTACTATCAATGCTAATAAAAATGCAGCTCCAGGGTTCTGATTTACGTACTTACCTTGTCAGTTTCAAGAGAAGCTTGCAGATACTCTTCCGAATTGTCAAAAATTGTCAGGCAAGCAAAAAAACTGGATTATGCTGCTTTTCCATGGTCTGGTTGGCAACGGTTGGAGGTTCATTTCCAAACGGTTTCTGGAGGCATTGAGAATTTTTAAATTTCTCTATGGTCCATAAAATTCTCGCCGTTTTACGTTGGTCGCTGAATTGCCTTTGAATTATGATGCACGGTGAGTAATTTAACACTTCCGCCCAGTTATTTCCATAGAACTTTACTTCGCGTTCATTTTTTACTTGCGTAAGTCAACGTTTTGAATAAGATTTAGTGCAAACATTGGTTAAAGTCATTCCACAGCGTGGTGTTTGAGATTATTGCATTCAATTTTGTATAAAAAATTGAAAACGAAGTCTCTTTTTCTATTTCATTAGTTAATGATAGTAACTGAAAATGACCAGTGCTTGTCTCTCCGAAAATGGTTTTATTGTGCACAACCTGGTAGCGAAATATCTTTCGCAACACTTATTTAATCATATTAAAGCAGCTCATCAATTGCGCTTTCACCATCATGTATTTTCGGCCAGTTCGTCCTTCCCAAGTGATCTAAAAGCTGTATTTTTCAATTGAAAGTACAGAACATTCTGTTATAAAAATTCCCTGACTTAATGACTAAATACAGTAATAATATAAATATAAAAGGTTTGTAAAACATCTTAAAAAATCACCCAATCAAAGCGATTTCCTTAATTCATTTGAAGAGGAATTAATCACGAGATGATTAATTCTTGCTTGGCCCTCTAGCCTTTTTGTGGTTCATATTAGTACCCAGAATAATATATAAATAGGTTCTAGCGTGAACTATGAAAAGTAGAGAGTCAGTCTTAACCGTCATAAATGATACCTCCAGAAGCTTCTTAAATGACTTAAGGAGATCCCTTTGACACGAGAAAAGAGCCCTGCATGCCTGTATTCAGCTGCTCAACGATCACAGTACTGAGACGGTACCTCAGAGGTTCTCTGGTTCGTATCCAGTTTGAGTGCGAGGAAAATTGTGTTTTCTCAGTCTATTATGAGCATGAATCATAAAAAGAAAGTTAAACCATCGTCAACAAATTATGTTTCTAATTTATTGTTAATTATGTAGTCAAAACTTCCTATATTGTCATATTTTTATATAAATTGTTCAACACGCATTTAAATTTAAGACCCAATAACTGCACACAAAATAAAAAATAAACGTCACAGAAATACAAATATAAGACAAATTAAAAGTGGAGGATGGCGAAATTGGATAATGTAATCTTTCCGTTTCCAAATCTTCAAATATTTGAAGGAATCGATGGATATCCCTATGGATTGGGGACAAAAAATTTAGTATAAGCAGCAATGCAAAATTTAGAAAAGTACGCTAGGTAATATTGAGGCACGGGAGGAAACGGGGATAAAATTATTGATTTAAAGTACTAGTGTACGCAGAGAGCATTAATGGGGGATCATAACCCCTTTATGAACCTGCTGCTTACGCTAATTCTTTAAAATAGTAAGAACCTGAACTGGAAAGCACCAAGAATATTTAAAGAAGTAATCAACGATGAACGACGACCATTCTTAACCGGATATCGAGAGACCGCAAAAAACCGTGTCTGTCCATCCATATATATCTTGTTATATTCAAAGTGAATGAATAGCCAGGAGTAAAAAGCAGGTTGAAAAATATGTAAGGGAAGTGAACAGCTTGGGATAGACATGCATAGTAGTCTTCCATCTAATAATGGATTGAGAGGGGCTGATTACATATATCGGACATGGAATAATAGAATTGCTTAACGGAAAAACAGAGGCTTAACTAATTTTAGCATACAAGAAATTTCGCCAGATACCAACCAATAAACGAACGGTACCTCGTAAGTCTAGAAGCATATATTATTTGAATTTAATAATTCGTGCTTATCGAACACCTGTACAATTTGCAAAGCAACATATGCTTATAGCTGACTTAATGCCACTAACACGTTTATTAAACGTTTTCTTACGTATTATTTATTTAATTGTCTTTGAACAATTTTCAAGCTTTGTTTTTTACCATGTAAAAGTGTAGTTAAATCTGCCTCGTGCGTATCTTAACAAGTTTATGTTTTTGACGCTACAAATTTAAAAATCTATTGGATAAACCTGCGAGCGGGCCCACTCATCTTTGTCACTGGCGTTTATTTATTGTTATAATGTTTTATTATTATTTATATAAATTATTAAAAAACTAATTAAAAATATGTGCTTTGTTTTAGAAGACCCCCAAAAAAAAAAAAAAAAACAACAAATCAGTTCTATACTGTAGTATCTCCATATCTCTAAGTCGAAGCTTCCACGAAAAATTCCGACATCTAAGAAGAGTTTGTGCAATGAATGGGAATTTTTGTTAGGGAATTTTTTTCTGACTGGAAAAGTCAGAGAAATTTGAACTGCAAAGGCCTAAGTCAGGGAAATTTAAAATTAATAGCTTATTGAAATATTTTTCTCGACTGTACTTTATGGTTTTTCGTATACTGCATTGCACACTGGAGATTTTGAAAACAACTCGTGACTAAACTACTTTTTACATTTTTTACATTTTATACAAAAAATCAATGATTTGTATAAAATTATTAAAAACTCGTATTTTTTACGAAAGAACGTTTGCCCAACAATCAAAACTTGGGGGAAAAAAAAAAGGATCAAGATTTTGACACTTTCATACAGTTCATGCTGGAACTTGCGTTTTAGGCAAAGAGAACAAACAGGAGCATGTGGCATGTTTTTTCCCCTTTACCCAAAATACGTTTCTAGTATGAATCACATAAAAATGGAGTGTCAAAATTATAATCGTATTTGAATTCTCTCTTTACATCTTTCCCTGTTTCTTAAGGAGTTCCGCCTTTGGTCTAAACTATCTTATCTGTAAGGAATCAAACCAGTCTCTTTTCCCTTATACGTATAGCCATAACATACTTCATAAATGGAACACAAGATGAAGCTCCAGCTTTGCGATTTTACATCCTAACTGGTTCATAACATATTCAAATGGGCCGAACATAAAAAAAACGTGTTGTAACTTTTAATGTAAAGAAATGCATTTTTTAAATTTGGTTTTTGCGAAATCACTGTAATCGAATTATAAACGACTTCGATTTATGTTAGTGGATTTTATAGTCTCGAAACTTGTTTTGATTACGCAAATTTTAATATGTTGTTTATTGTAATTAGCAACTGGAAATCGCTTAAAATGAGGTCTTGCAAAGTCGTACAAGTTTGAAACTGACTTTGGCTAGACACCATGCATAACTAACTCAATGGCAAGTGAATTTCGGAAAAGGCTGTCCTCTGAAAGTACGGATATATTTAATACTAACAAAATAATAAAGTATTCGTAAAATAGTTAGCTGGATATGTAACTATTGAGAAAAGGCCTTTTCTAAGTTAAAAACGACCATATATAGAAATTTTATTGTTCGCCTTGGTCGGTGTCCTCCTAACCTGTAATAATTTTGTCACTAAGCTCCCCCGCTCAGTGTCTTTGATCCTTCGGGCTTATGCAATTAGCCCAATGAGGTGGAAGCCATTGGCTAAACTGTCGAAGCGGCCGTAAGAGTACAGTGGCGTTATGCGCTTAATAAATCGGCCCAGTTTTATGGGCGGCGCGATAAAGGGCCGATACAGGGCTGAACGATTAAGTCTAAAAATCAAACGAAAGCGTCTGAACGATTTTTATAAGCGCAGTTTTTCACTTAGAACACATTCAGTTCTATTACAATTCCTTCGATGGAACGTTTTTTTTATAACCGAGCTCGTTAATATTATTTAAAACGTAACATACCGTTCAGAATGCGAAGTAGTAGTTCTGTTTCTGATGTGTTGCATTTTTATAACGAAGTAAAATTACATAAAAAATTCGAATTCTAGGTGCAGAGTGCACACCGCCCTCTCGTGTAATCGTGAATTGGGCCTTTAGTGAAATTTCTGCTCCTGCAATTACCGTATCTCGGGGTTACTTAAACCGCTTTTCAATTTAAGACATCTGCGAATTCAACATCATTTACTTTAGAGATTAATTAATTGTTGTAAAACTTGTGTCTAAAGTTACGCTCTATATTTACATGTATGAAAGTCTTCTACAACATGTATGTTAAAGAAAAAACAAAACACAAAACAAAACAGGGTGGCTTAAGTTATCCTTCAATATGGGTAACTAAAGCCAGCAGTGAGAATTCATTGTTTCGTTTAGGTTAGTTGGTGATGGGGTTTCAAAATTCATATAAAGGCCTAAAATAAACGTACATATACTGTTCAAGATATTTATTAGTAAAAATAGAAGTGTAAAAAGAATTTTTTTTTTTTTAATATTTTTAGTGTTTTCATGTGTTTAATTCACACTAAAAAAGTTCAAGATGTTTGATTTAACATGTGTTGCCAAAATCGGTGTCCGAAATTTAATCAGTATAATAGCTTTACACAATAATTTTCACCACCCATGTATAAATAGCTCAAGCTAGAGCTTTTTTGTTTTTATAGAAAAAGAGACGCCGTCCTCATCCTGGATTCGTCTCTCTGGTGAGTCTGGAGTGTCTTGATTGCTAGAGGATAGAGGACAGAAACAACTCTTCTCTTTCTCCGTATATAAGGATGTAAGATATTATTACCCTTCTCAGGGATTACACAATTGCCAAATAATTGTCAACACACAAAGCCTCCGGGGCGAGTTTTTGTGAGTTTTCGTGGGGGGGATTTATTTTTACTCAATAATTTTCGACACCCACGTAGAAACAAGCTCAAACTAGATCTGTTTTTGTTTAGGAGAAAAAAAGACACCGCCCTCATCCTAGGTGAGAACACCAAAAGCCACCCCTGTTTGGTGGCCTTTGTTACCCCGTACAGGAAACAACAATGAATTTAAAAATATAGGAAAAAAACAAAACAAAATGGAAATATAATCTAAAAAATATAACAACCGTATGAGTATTGTTTGAGGTTATGTTTAAAAATGATTTTAGTGAATTTAACTTAAAAATGTGATTTTGGTGATTAAATTTATGGACTGTATAAATTTATGACGAAATTATCCTAAATACAAATAAAGGTTTATAAACTTAATTTTAAAACATACACACTATTAAAATATGTGGCCCAAAGCTTCGTCAAAATATGGAATTGATGGCATGAAAGTTAACAATCAAACTCAAAACAGTGTTGCCAGAATCAGTGTCCGAAATTTACCCAGCATAGTGGCTTAAGTTATCCCAGCGGCTTAAGTAGCCCCGAGATACGGTACCGTTTCTTAACGATTTTTCAACTCATCGGTGGGCGGCGGTGTTGGTCAATGAGTTGGTGTATGCTTGGCGCCAATTGGCGAAATTATAGCAACCTTACCGGACAAGTTGCTTAATATAATTTAAGCAGCAAGGAAGGCATAATATCCATCCCTTACGGTTTCGTCTATTTTCTAACGCACTCTTACCATCGGATGGGAGCCCGCCTTCCTTGGAAATACATGATAGCTTTGTAGAAATCCCCCAAAGTTCTAGTACATCATCCTCCTACTAATTCCTTCTCTTAATAGTGCAACTTTTTAAATACGTAGGTTTGTAAGATTTAGATTAACAGGAAAAATGTATTTCGGGTTGGCTAATTCGTAGGCTACACTTTTAAGCGTAAGATAAGGACCACCCTCGTCTTCGCAGCCTACTAATTTCCAAAAGCTGTATTAAACACAATAGACATCCTTTCGAGACGCATCTCTTTCTTAGTTAGACATATTTTTTCCTTTATTTATTATTACACAGTTTTCATTATCATGCTTGGCAAACAATCACCCCAAAATTTGGCGATGAACGTCGTGCATGCAAAAATATAGCAAATCAACGAGCATGGACGATGTTTATTTTGAAGTCCTGAGCTTGGCTGGAATATTGAAATTCAATATTTTCAACTTGCACTTCTTTTGAACGTTTAAGTTCTTAGGTTCATTATTATTATTATAATTTGCTTATGCATATTTTCTTTAAATGAAGCTATTTATTTATCACCGCAGAATTTCTTGTAAAATTTTATAAAATCAGACTTCATTTCTGCGCAGACATGGAGTAAAATTGCTCAATTCGGAAATTACCATACACCGATTTTTTTTCCTCATTCTGAGGTGAACGAAGTTGTAAGAAAAAAAAAAATTCTTTACAGTTTTTATTATTTAAGAAACATTTTAAAATAAATGGAATTTTTTATAAAATAAATATGGAAGTGCGGTTTTATTTTATGTAAAAAAAATACTTCGAAAAGTGCAATTGTATTATTGGGGAAAAATTAGGCAATGTTTCAATAATAATATTGATTGATGTGTAGAAAAACATGCCGCCAAAAAACGCCCGAAATACAGCATAAAACACCGTCTGCCTTTTCGTACATCGATACAAATCAATATTTCGACGAGGAAAAAAAAAAAGAAAAAGGACACAGCGATATCGACAAAAATCAATAAATAAATTGAGTAAGAACTAAAGTAACATGTTTTTCAGGGGAAGCGGAACTGGAATTGTTATCTCCAATTCCGATTCAGTTGTTCTGTTCAACAGGCAAGCCGAAACTTCTGGTCGTACTTTTTTTTTTTTATTTTTTTATTACTATACAACTTTAAGCTCTTAAAAATTCCCGCTTTAAATCCCGGTCTCCTCAATATCCCCTTTTTTATCCCTACAAAATTCCTGTAAAATAATCAAAGAACTTGCATTAAGCTCAGTTCAATCGAAAACTGCTTTTATCTAAAAGCTGTTCGAAAGAATCTTTTACGCCCTTTTTCGTGAATTTTTACTGTGCAGCGTTGCGACTAGGAATCGAGGGAAAGGGATTTTTGCACAGGTACGCCCTTGAACGTTGAACCGCGTAAGAATCTTGTATAATACTGCGATAAAAATTGAATTCGTTAACATATGAGATGTGTCGACGGAATTGCTGAAGTAGTGACCCTCCAAAAGTCCTCGGGCCCAGCCGTTGTTTTAAGGAGTATGGAGTAGAACGCCTTCATCTTAAAGATTCGGGAAGAATCGTCTGTGTGTGACAGCTCCTTTAGAATCGATTGTTCTTAACTCCTTAATAATCGTAATTTGCAATTGCAATTCATCAAACGGGAGTTACTATCGAAATGGGGGTCAAAACACCATTTCCTGAAGAACACATTTTGAGGCTATTGTATACATGCGTATACAAATATTTGGGGAGGTGATGCCATTTCTGCTGTACTTTTTACTGTGTCAGTTCTTTTGTTGCTCTTTGAAAACCTATTTAGTTGATATCAAGAAATATCCTTTAGTTGAAAGACAATCAATCTAGTGTAGACAGCGGCGGATTCAGGCAATTGCTACTCCTAGGCAGTGGCGTAGCGTGGGGGGTGCCACCGGGGCGAAAGCCCATGGCGCAAAATTTCGATATCGGGCTGGTGGAAAAGAGTGTTGACAGAATTTAGCGGACGTAGTACTTAACTTGCCCCGGGCGCTGGCAACCCACACTATACTACTACCCTTAGGCACATGCTGCAGCATAGGCAACAGCGCAGCTCTTTTGTTCCCTTATAAAGAAAGTAGACTTTTAAAGGTAAAATCTATGTACATAGCACTATTTTAACTTTTATACGTAAAGGTGATTTTCCCCATTAGTTATTCGAACGAACATTTTAAGTAATAATTTCATATAATAAATGATAATTTATTTTGGGTTGTCATCTGCCGCCTTTAGGCACAAGCTGGCTACTTAGAAATCCCGCCACTGTATATAAAGCACACTAAATTTGAAATCCCAAGCAAGTTAGTCGTTGGGATTATCTTGCGTCATCATATTTGGCCATTTTTGACTGAAGTTTAGCGAATGCAGATTTCAAGTTCTTTTTCGTTGTTTTACTCTTTTGAGTTGTTCCATTCTATGTTGCTTCAGCCCAATGCTTTTTTTTTTCCCTCACGTAGCTACTAGAGATGTTTAAATATTTGGTAAGAAGTCTACGTGGTCGTTTTGTTATTTACGGATGAATAAGTCAATGACACTGTGTTAGACTCTCTATTTTCCGTTCTCTTATTTGCTAATTTATTTTCCAATGTTTCTTAATCATTTAAAGTGTGTGTGTTTGTATGTATGTATGTATCATGGGCGTCGTTTGGGGAAAGACAAGGGGTCGGTTGTCCCCCCTATAATTAAAAATATTCAATATTTTTAATGCATTAAAAGGCTAAAGTGGTTATTTGCTTCAGGTTAAGAGTGGTAAAAGAAAAATGCCCCCCTGTAATTTGCCTTAACAACGCCCTTGGTATGTGTATGCGTACGTACGCATGAAGTTATGCATGAGTACATGTATTTGGAAGACAACGTTATGAGAGAACTCCACAAGCATATTAAATTTATTGCCTGGGGTGCATTCTTAAGAAGCAGTTTCATCCTAAAAGGAAAATTTCCTTTGTGTCTTAAAAGGAAAGGTTCTAACCAGTGTGTGTTGCCAGTTCTCTCTTATAGATCAGAGACATATAGTCTAACAGTTGAAGCAATACGGATGTTACGGACAACCCAAAGGAGTATGGAGAGGTGCATGCTTAGAATAACTAAGAGAGATCGAAAGAGAAACATTTGGATGAGAGAGCAAACTAAAGTAGAGGACATCATTGTTAAAGTAAAAATGCTGAAACTGCGATGAGATGGGTATAGCGCAAGAAGAAAGAATCGACGATGGACGATTGTAATTCTGAACTGGATTCCATAAGATCACCAAAGACCTAGGAAACGTCCTCAGACTCGGTGGTTGGATGAAATAAGAAAACAGGATGGGGTGATATGGAAGCGAATTGCTCAGGATGGACTTTGTATGGAAAGCATTTTCAGAGACCTTCATACAACAGTGGATAGATAATGGTTGAATATGGTATGTCCATATTTTTGTAGTTGCCTGTATCTTTCCATCAAAATCTGCTCTAAACAAAGCATAAACACTCATTGATGTTCAAGCAAAGAAAGCATTGCCAATGACAAGAAGACAGGCTGCCCAATAAAAGTTTTATTACTGGTTCCATTACTTTCTTGTAAACTTATTAACGTACTGTAAATGTTTGAGTTGAACAACAACTTTCGTGAAGACGCGTGTTTTTAATTGAATTGTAGTTCCCTATTGATGCAATGGAGAGAACTCGGCTTTAAGAACTAAACCTAACAATAAAAAACGAAAGCACTAATCAACGGCGAATCTTTTAACCCGTTGGTATTAGTTTAAAAGTATCTTAATTATTAGTGTTAATTAGAAAAAACATTGCGGTTTTGGTTGCACATTTAACAAACTGCACAAATCCCCGTTTACTAAAAAAAAAAAGAGAGAAAATAAAGGGGGAAAAGTGGCCTATCCAATTCATTAACATTTAGAGAACTTTGAAATGCACAAAAAACTTTTAATTTACAAGTTAGGGTATTTTTTACACTTCTGGCAGTTTTGTCAAACGGTAGTTGTTCATTTTTTATCCTTTAAATCACTAAAAAAGTATTTTTTTCCCCCTTCCACTGTCGAGTCATTATACGTAAAAAAATTACTCGCCTAAGAAACACCAAAGGCAGTGTAAAAAAGTAAATCAGAGCAATTAGTAATTAACAAAGACGATTTTGCATTTTAAATGGGAAGGGACTAGGCGTAGAAAAAGGACCCGGCGTTATGCACACAAGTATACATTACTGAAGAAAAAAAAAGGAAGGGGGAGGGTAATTTTTACTTATTTATTTGTCGACTCCATCTGGGACTAAGCTCGTTTTCAAATTTTGGGAGGTTTTTTCGTAAGTAGTGGTTTCTTTTCCTGCTTTGAACTCTTCACTCCCTCCCCCTTCCCCCGTCAATTGGCCGAACACGATAAATTTTTGAATTTTTGTCCGATTTTTCATTTTTTAAATAGAAAAACGTTCTCCTTCGCGCTTAATTGCAGATCCAACCTAGGATTTTTTGTTTTATTTTTCTATGTTTGCCAAGTGGAGTTTTTATTTTTTTATTTTAATTTTTTTTTTATCCGGGGTTTCTTTTTTGGGACGGCTCTGCTAGTTTTTTCCCTTTTTCTGTATTTTTTGTCATTTCTAAATTGGTTTTAATTTAATTACAGACATTCCAATATACGCGGATTGTTTTTCTTCCTTTTCTTTGCTTTTTTTCCTGTGGTTTTGTTTCCGTTTTTTAACGGAGAGAAAGTTTTTTTATGAGGTTTGTGAATTTTTTAGCGTTTTGTATGTAAATTTTTATAAAGGAAGTACGCCCGTAAAAACGGGGAAGACAAAGGCCGAGATGATTTAAGCCTTTGTGACAAAACCATGACCATTTCTTTCCATTCTCTTCCAGCAATGTAGTTTTCAAATACAGACTTCTCTAAATGTTTTTAAAAATGGCAGCCACCCATACGCTCTTAGCACCATACAGGCACACATAGTAATATGGGTATGGTACACTCTGATTATGGCTGGTGATACCAATATTTATAAAGTAGAAGAAATCGTCAGCTTCTAAAAGCGTGTACGATAACAAGTAAATTTCATTAAATCTGTTGTTCAAATTCCTTGCATGAGTTTGACAAAATGTCTTTGCCATGTTTGGAATGCACGTAACGTTCGCTCCTATTCAAGTGAAAGTTTACAAAATTACGCAGCATAATTTAAAGAGAAAAAAGAACCAAAATTTTAGCCATCATTGACTTCGATGTTCGTAAAATTACTCGTTAATTCTGACCCTTCTTTGTTGATTATTATTTCTATTTCTAGATAACCCTTGAATCTAATAAGAATATGGATTTCGGCATACTATATATTATACAGTATTTCTAAATTAGAAAGCATACACAAAGTTGAATGTTGGTTTGCAGAAATAGGCTGTTTCTGTGAGATTGTAGGTTATTTAAAAATTTTGTGGATAACTAAAGGAATTTATTAGATATCACTGCACTTTGGTTAACTTAGATTTAGGTCTGGAAAGAACTGAGCTTTTATAAATAACGACATATCGTTGATGTTATTAGGAAGACGGAATTTTCAGGTTCTCGTCGTGAGAAACGTACACATCTATGAATAAAAAAACGTATCGTTGAGAGTGTTTTTCTTAAATAGTGTTGTCACGGAGTTAAAGAGCATTTAGACATTGCGGTAAACGATTGAAATCTGGGTAAAAGTATATTGTAGTTATAATCATTATGTAAATATTTTTCGTATGATAATAATCAGTAAAGAATATTTCATTCGTACTAGTGCATTATTATTAATATTTTTTACGTGTTTCATTTTTAATTATATAATTTGACCACAAGTAATTTTTCAAATCGTCTACAAAATATATTTTTGACACATACTTTAATGGGATTGTTTTTACGCGGAATCCTCTAAATTTTTCTTCAATAACGCATTCTTTAAGCAAAACATATAATTGTCTCATATATATATATATATATATATAGCTGGAAGTGATCATCGATTGGTGAGATGTAAAATGCACTTAAATACTAAACTAGAAAGGCAGAAGCTCATTAGGAAACAAGTATGTAAGAGGGTGGATTTAAAGAAATTAAAAGAAAATACCGAGGCATTCAAGTTGGAATTAAAAAATCGCTTTTCTGCACTGGAAGGACTTATTGAAGAAGTTGACATCTCAGAAGCAAATGAAAACATTGTTAAGACAATAATTGAAACTGCTGGGGAAATTGGTGGTGTAATATGTAAAAAGCAGAATAGCAAATTATCTGAGAAGACGAAACAACTCATGAAAAGGCGAAGACTTATGAAGGTGGACAATCAAAATACCAGTCGCAAGATCGAGTATGTAGAACTTTGCAAAACTTTGCGCAAAAACATGAAAGAAGATATAAGAAAATTCAATTGTGAGTTAGTAAGGAAGGCCATTGAAAGCAACAAGAGCCTTAGGGTTGTTAAAGGGAGTTTGTCTATTGGGAAGAAACACATCATTGCATTAAAAGGAGAGGATGGCACCGTAACAAGAAATAGGGAAGAAATACTTAGAAGAGTTGAAGAATTCTACAAAAATCTATACGAAAGTAACAGTGGATTAAACGAAGACATTGAAATAGTCGAAGGAAC
Organism: Dysdera silvatica; assembly: GCA_006491805.2. Lineage (NCBI taxonomy): Eukaryota > Metazoa > Arthropoda > Arachnida > Araneae > Dysderidae > Dysdera > Dysdera silvatica. The sequence continues at coordinate 176,839,356 of QLNU02015360.1, forward strand.
AGCTCCTAAAATCTTAAAAGAAGAAGTTTCATTTGCAATAAAAAGTATGAAGAAAGGAAGAGCCCCTGGTGATGATGGTATTACATTAGATATCCTAAAAGAAGCTGGAGAATATGTAGAAGACATACTTGCAAAATTCTTTACCAAATGTCTTAACAGCGGTAACATACCAAACCAATGGGATTCTGCAACAGTAATTCTTTTGCATAAAAAAGGTGATAAAGAGGATTTGAAAAATTACCGACCAATTAGCTTGTTACCTGCTATTTATAAAATCTTCACAAAAGTGCTAACACATCGCCTGCAGAAAAAATTAGATGCAGCTCAACCAAGAGAACAAGCTGGATTTCGAAGTGGATTCAGTACAGTGGACCATATTCAAGTATTAAGAGAATTAATTGAAAGAACACATGAATATGAACTTCCATTGTGTGTGGCATTTATTGACTATGAGAAGGCCTTTGACTCTATTAAAACATCAGCAGTCATCAACTCTTTAAGATCAACAGACATTGAGGATGTGTACATTGACATGGTGAAACGTGTGTATAAAAATGCAAGTGCAAAATTTCGGTTACATAAAGATACCAAAACTATCAAACTTGGCAAAGGGGTGAGGCAGGGAGATACCATTTCTCCAAAACTTTTTACTTCAGCTTTACAGATGATTTTTCAGCAGATAAATTGGAATAACAAGGGAATAAAAATAAATGGTGAATATTTAAATCATTTGCGGTTTGCTGATGACATTGTTATTTTTTCAACGAACCCATTAGAACTCCAAGACATGGTACAGGAGCTCTCAACTAGAAGTAAAGAAGTTGGACTCAAGATGAACCTACAAAAAACTAAGATCATGTTCAATAATTTCGTAGAGGAAACAAAAATACAAGTTGACAACATTGAGCTAGAAATTGCTGATTCATATATTTACCTTGGCCAGCTGATTTCAATGGATGGCAACATTATGAAAGAACTCAACAGACGTATTAAACTTGGCTGGAGTGCATTTGGAAGAAACAGTTTTATCCTGAAGGGGAAATTGCCTTTGTGTCTAAAAAGAAAGGTCTTCAACCAGTGTGTATTGCCAGTCCTCTCTTATGGATCAGAGACATGGAGTCTAACAGTTGGAGCAATACGAAAGTTACAGACAACGCAAAGGAGCATGGAGAGGTGCATGCTTGGAATAACTAGGAGAGATCGAAAAAGAAACACTTGGGTGAGAGAGCAAACTAGAGTAGAGGACATCATTGTTAAAGTAAAAGGGCTGAAATGGCGATGGGCTGGGCATATTGCAAGAAGAACTGATCAACGATGGACAACAGAAATTCTGAACTGGATTCCAAGAGACCACCGAAGACCTAGAAAACGTCCTCAAACTAGATGGGTGGATGAAATAAGAAAACAGGTTGGGGTGACGTGGAAGCGAATTGCTCAGGATAGACTTGTGTGGAAAGCATTTGGAGAGACCTTCATCCAGCAGTGGATAGATAATGGTTGAATATGATGATGATGATATATATATATAAATTCTCTTTTATGCATAACAATAATAATACCATTTAACATACAAAATATTAATAAATATGATTTAACATACAAAATAATAATAAATATAATTTAACATACAAAATAATAATAAATATAATTTAACATACAAAATAATAATAAATATAATTTAACATACAAAATAATAATACAAATATAATTTAACATTTTACCATTAATAACACCTTCAAACGAATGTTATTTAAACTGTTTCTTTAATACTATATTAGAATAATAAAATGATTATCATTGAATGCTCGTAGAAGCACGTTAAAATACATTTTCCTTTTCCCAGTGATAGGTTTCAAAACTGCCGTTGAATGTTCTTGAAGGTGGGCGACTTTTGGAGTTCCTAAAATAGGCTATCAGAATGTAGCAGTGCTGTGCATAACGTTATGGGACGTGAAATATTGCGTCAACCTCTGCCATTGTTGGATCAAATCCGTGAAAAATATTGGGCGCTTAACTTAGCGAAAAATAGTCTATTTTTTTCTTTCGACGACTGCTGCCGCATTCTGATCGTGAAGCCACCACGGCTTACTCGCGAACTTGAACCTCTATTACTCACGAGCTCTTCCTGGCTACGAGAGTACAAGACTATAAGGCTAGCCATTGGTCAGTTTTAAAGGTGTGTGCGTAGAAATTTCAAGTGAAAGTGCTATAGAGAAAGACAACACACTATCTGATTTTTATCAGTCTATTTTAAAAACCTATAACAGTTGTTTGATTCTCCCTTTTCAATAGATAGATTTCTACTAAAAATAACTGTTCGGGAGCTATCTCAAATTTTTTTTACATTTCTTAGCCCTTGATTTTTTTAAAATATAACAAATAACTATTTCTTAAAGGTATCCTCCCTACATACATTTCTCGTTAACGTTTTTAGGATAAGAATTAAGTTTGTCTCATCATTTATAGAAGCTCCTTCATTCCTTAAAAACAAATGAAATTGATATAATCTTATTCCTTGAAAAAATATTAATTATAATGTACATCATGTAATTTTTTTGTAACGATTGTTTATTGTGAGGAATGTTATGCAGTCCTAATACTCGAATTGGGCAAGGTTACCTGACGATCGGCTTTTATACAAAGCAATGCTGGATTAGGCAAATATCGAAAATATCATTGTGTCGTCAATAGTAGTCTACAAGTCGTAAGAAATTAATTAATTTAATCTTGATAGCTATTTTAGAAAACTTCGGTTTCATGCGTTTGCTCGAGTGTTGAAGCCAGAAAAATTCCCGAAACACTGATTTCGTATCTGCAACATCGTATCTGTATGGCACTTCAGTATTCTGGTAGCGTACAGTATTCCGGCAACTTTTGGCATAGTTGTCGCCGTTACGATCTACCACTACATACCCCCTAGCTATTTTTCTCAATCTTCCCCTGACATCATTTGGTAGGAGGTGCAAGAGTTATACTTGCAGGCAGACGGAGATTTCTTCGTACTCGATTTTTTCGAAATTTCCAAATAATTGTTTGAGGAATTCAACATATAATCAGCACATTCGGTGCCAGTTGTTGAAGGGAATAAAATCTACCATCCCATGTTTTCAAATTCTGTGGCCGAATTTCATTACAGGAAGCATTACCACCAAGTGTTTTTATAAATACAGTCGAAATCGCGTAAGCGCACATTGACGCCACAACGAAATTTCGTGCGGTCAAGCAGTTTTGTGCACTTCTTTAAAACGCTACATTTAAAGTATATTTTGGATAAATTAGTGTAGTACTTTGTGTTCCTAAATTACATATTCACATTTTTTGGGTTTCGAATTGTTTATAGTATTTTTTTTTTCATAATTATACGGTACCCCATTGCTTTATTATTCATGATGACAAGAAGTACAGTAGTAGTTAAGTTTGATTGTAAAGAACTTAAAATCTCCCAACTTTTGATCAAACTCCTTAAATCGGGTGAGTTTTCTCTATCTGCCACGAGTGAAGTGAATAAGCTATGGGCGTAAACTTAAAAATGTTTAACAAGCACAAAGATATATAAGCATCTTATATGCTTTCTTACAATTTCATTCATTTGCAGTGAGTTGTTTCCTGGTCAACTATTTTTTTGCAAATAAATGAAATTGTGGGAAAGTGTAAAACAAAAAAAAGAGTCACGGAACCAACTTCTCATGCAATACTCGAAATTCCGATATGCATGCGCCCCGACTTTTTTGTGGAAAAATAAATATTATGTCTTTATTCATTAGGTCGAAATTTCATAACAAAACACCAGTTTGACTTAAAAAGTACGTGCTCTTGTACGGTTTGTGAAGCTAAACGAGTTTAGATAACATTAAAAAGATAGAAATTTTTTCAGGCGTAATATTTTATGCATTTATGCGGTTTGTACAACTAGGCAGTATGCACTTATGCGGATGCGAATGTATAATTCTATAATAAAATACAGAAAACATGAAATTTCCCGATAACTTTAGTAGTTGACTGTTGTTTACGGTTTTAGTCTTACGTTACTCCATAGGAAGAAAACCTTCCCGCGGACTATTTCCTTCGCATTACAATAAGACACGTAGTAACAGGCATTCTATGCAAAATATGTGTTAGAAGGAACTCTTATTTTTATGTTTGGGGCCTAAAATGCACACCTTTCTTTGGCGAATTTTTGCAAAGAACTGTCACTGGCTGGTACGTTGTTTACACCTCTCCTCCGACGTGATTCCACGGAACCGCTATTGAAATGGAGATTTTTCCGCTAGCACGACATTTTTAACCCGCAATAGTTGGCTGCTTTTAGGTTGCCTATTTTGGCGCTATTTTCCTCCCCATATTTTACCTCTTGCACCCAGATTCTGTCCAATTCCTGGCTTATGAAGTGCTTGGTTTCTAAAAGCACGTAAAAGCAATTCTAGACTATTAGATGATGACGAGGAAAGGTTACCCTATAAATTTCATTTCGTGTAAAGTATACTCCTTGCCCTGTAAACTGCAGTGTGTAATGTTTTATTTTCTAATTTAAATTTAATTTTGATAAATTTGAAATAAGAAACTTGTAAAGTGTTATCGTTCTAACAGGATTACATTTTCGATAACGTGAGTTAAATTCGCCAGATATATGTCTACTTTTCTCATTTTATTAAAAACAAATATGGCGAATAATTATAGTCATGGCAAATTCTATTTCGTATTATTTTATTCGTATATAAATAAAATAATACGAATTATAATTTGCTGACTTTTAATTACGAATGATGTTTCTGATGGGTATGATTGACTTGATGAATCAGGTCAAACTTACGACTTCTGTTTACTTTTAACGAATTCTAAAACTGTTTACTTTTAACGAATTCTAAAACTGTTTACTTTTAACGAATTCTAAAATTGAAGATTCGAATAAACGCAACCCATGCTTTCGTCAGACTTCTGTTGAAAACGTAGGTTGCAGTTTTTAATTATAACTTGTTTCATAGATTTTTTTTTTTTTTTGATTTCTTTCGAGTAGGAACCTTGAAACTGATTATAAGGTTTATTTCATATTTATAGAAGGACCATTTGTTATTGATCACTAGCAGATCAGTGTCAATTTCTCCACTTGGCTTGATTTTTCCCAGTTCATTAATCGTTTTCATTTGTTTTGTCTCTACCATCTCAGCTGTATTTTTAACGGCCCATCAAAGAATCCATTCTGCTAGGTCTCATCAACAGTAGCGCATACTAAAATAATTTAAAAATTGCCCTGGGAGTCGAAAGGGAGAGAGAGAGAGAGAGAAAGAGACCGTTATAGTCTCGCAATTGTCAACATCTAGCATTCAGAAGCTGTTGTGTAGCTTCCAATATACGAACAAATGTATTTCGAATCTAAGCTTTTTTTTTTAAAAAGGGAGAAAACACGTTAATTAAGTGCAAAAAATTAACTTTGTTTCTTTCTATAAACGTCAAAATATTTATTTTTATTAAAATAACAATGGCACAAAATAAATCTTTCAATGGGCTTCAACTCCAATGAAAATTCATATTTGTATGTTTTTAAATCAGGTGTAGAAAAACTGAATTTATAGGTAATATACGAGTATCAGATTAGTTCTGTTAGTCATATTCAACAGAATTCCCACCCAACCCAGAGAACCTGGAATTGTTAGGGAATTTTAAATCGTCCCTAAAGGTCAGGGGAAAGTCAGGGATACACAAGATCTTTTGATCAAAACCTGGAAAAGTCGGGGGAAAACTTTTAAACTTTGATTTTGTATAGTTAATAACGAACGTGAAGCCACTTTCCCCGCAACCGAAACTTAGTTGAAAATTTTGTGATTGGTGAGGGAGTTTTTGCCGGAAAGTTCCAGGGACCTGGAAAAGTCAGGGAATTTTTCTCCAATGTGATTGGGAACCCTGATTCAAATATTCTACATTTGGTTTCTTCGTCATTTTTTTTTTTACTTGGAAATACTTTCCTTTTGCTTCATTCATAATCAGGGCACCCACGCAACTTGGAGAACCTGGAATTGTCAGGGAATTTGCAATCGTCCCGAAAAGTTAGGGGAGAAAACAAATTTTTTTGGTCAAACCTGGAAAAGTCAGGGAAAAACGATTTTTTTTGACCGAACCTGGAAAAGTCGGGAAAAACCTTCCCAACCTGTTCTGAATGGCTAAATTTTACGCGAACATCAGGCTATTTTCCCCGAAACCGAAGTCCAATTTAAAATTTTGTTTGTGACCAGTCAGGGAATTTTGTCCGAAAAGTCAGGGAAAAAAAACTTGAAAAATCGGGGAATTTTTTCTGTACGGTGAGTGGGAGTCCTGATAATTTAAACATTAATTACATATGTTTATTTTATAATTAAAAAAATCCTGAATTGCAAATATGCACGCCTTTATGGTGTAGTAACATCCAGATTGCTCCTATGTTTTTCCACATCCCTTCCCCTCCATGGTATTTTAAGTTTCCTTTCAGTAAAGGGCGGATAAGCGGTCGGTTCCGCTTGAACGATTATTGATGGTTCTCGCAAATATTCGATTAAGCGGGGTATTCGATTTATCCGGTACAAATACACAGCTACACATGTGCTTAAAACCGCAGTTCACTAGTACACACATAATAAGCATGAAATTGTGCTGAAAATTATACTATGTACAAAAAAAGCATTGTACGCGCTTATGTATTTTTTTTTTAATGAAAGAAAAATGATGCACTAGTACAGCGGTCGCCAACCCGTGGTCCGCGAGAGAATTTTGGTAGTTCCCAGAAAAATCTAGACATTATTTGCATTTATAATGTTTTATTAATAATAAACAAAAACAAAATATTTTAAGAAATTTCATATTCAAAAATGAATGACAATTTCTGCCTTTATGTTGCACTAAATTCAATGAAATGTACTTCGATAGCATCCTAAACGTTTTAAGTGCTGATTTCTAACTTTGTTTTAATTTATTATTTTAATTTATTTAATTTTAATTATTATTAATTAAAATAATTAATTGTAAATTTTTATATCGAGAATGTACTTGAGATAATTATCGGCAATTAGTGAAAAAAATATCACTTGCCTCAATGTGGTTACTAGGAGGAGCCCTGTATTTATCTTTTCAAAAAAATTCATATTAATGGACCGCGGGATTTAAAATTATGAATTTAGTGGTCCGCGGGATTTAAAGTTATGAATTTAGTGGTCCGCGGGATTTAAAGTTACGAATTAAGTGGTCCGTGAGGTCCGAAAAGTTGGCGACCACTTCACTAGTATACTTGCACTAGTTTGCTTAAATTCCCTAGTTCACTAATACACACATAATAAGCATGAAATAGTATTGAAAATTTGCCCTATGTACAAAAAAAGCGTTATACGCGCTGATGTATTTTTTTAACGAAAGGAAAATAGTGCATTAGCATATACACTTGCGGTTTACTTGTGCCGAAGTTTCGCACTCTTCTACAATTTTGCTTTGCACGTAATCCTTTTTTTTTTTCATTGCTTCTGAAACTTTTAGTTTGTGGTATCCACCCGGATTGTTACGTTTTACGTTCATTGTATTTGCGTATTTAATGTCCATCTGCAAAAAAGGCCCATAATGCAACAATAATATGATTGGCGACCAATGGTTGGAGTTGGACTAACGTTAGAAGTGAAAATGAAAAGACGCCCGCCCCGGTTCTAAGTAAAAGAAAGGGACTGTGGATGTAGAGAGGTGGGGAGGGGTTGAAGATAACCTTCACGGGGACAAATTTCCTGCACACTCATTTTTCTTTGAGCACTGATTTTTCAGTCATTGTTCGATTATCCGAGGACGGGCTCAAATATTATTCGTTAATGCGGGGAAATATACCATTGATCTCATGGGAATAATTTTGGTTCCAGTAGATTTTATTCTTATAAGCGAGGTATTCGGTTATCCGTAACCCGATTTGGGGCCAACTGTACATGGAATTCGATAAGCCCAAATACCGAAGGGAGTAAAAAAAGAAAAAAAAAACCCCCTACCCTTCGAATTATCGAAAACTCAAATCATTGCGACACATATAATACAATTCATAATATATTTTGTTCGTCATTTCTTTTTGCTTCAAATTATAAAAAAATTTGGACTCGAATTATTGTTTGTCAAATTAAAGTTCGACTTACCGAAGTTCCACTGTTCTTCTTCAAAAAACCACTTTTATTTAAATGTATGAAAAAGTGATACTAAACATTATCGTTATTTTATTGATTGAATAAATGAAACACAGAGTAAAAAATCTCAAAGGAGGAATTATAATTTCTTTCTATAGGGGGTAAACTAACTAAACTTTGAAGAATAATGAATAGAAGTCGTAGATCCAATATACCACAACTAAGATAATGGAAGCAAGTATAATAGGAATTGCTGTAAATATAAATCATGTTAATTAACTGCAGGGAAGAATCAGCAGAATCTATTATTCACCAAAATGTCGCCAAAGGGAATGTAACCTGGTCTATGATAATCAAGCAAAAACCTCGTCTGCCGCCTGCATAAAAACATTCACAGCTCAATTATTAAATAGAAAAGGACCTTTTCTCCGTTTTTCCCTTTCAACGTCATTTTTTAGGGAAAAGATATACAATTTTATCCCTTTTCTTTACGTTAATAGATGAGGCAAAACTTTTTAGTACTGTTAAAAGCATTAAATTTTTTTTTTTCGGTTTGTGGTCTAGCAAATGTTTGAAATATCTTTAGGAATAAACATTTTATTCTTGTTTGTTTTATTAAAAAAACGTGGGGTTTACTTACGTTTAAGTGTGTCAGTGTTTGCACCACGGCACCGCTCTTGTCAATTCATATTCGTAGTCGTCTATTTCCTTATAGTCGGGATAATAAACGAGGGCAGAAATCTGGGATTTCAGTGCATCCAGCTATAACTGGTCCTGGAACATTTTCTGGAAAAGTTATCTTTTTTCTTTTTAGCTGCCTTAATTGCATAGGGGCCCCATTGATTTTCCTTGGGAATGTCTTGCGAGTAAAACGTAGATTGCGTCTAGCGAGGACAGGGGACAGGACCCAAGGAAGGATAGGTCCCTTGGGGTCCCCTGCGGTACCTCTAATTGAAGGCTACCCCTTATTCCCTCTCAAGTGCTGCGAAGGGACACGGGATTCATTAACTAGCGTTAGCTCAACCGATTTGACCTTCCGTTCCAGCGTTTTAAGTTTTTATTGCTTTAGATATCACTAACGTAAATTAGAGCTTCTAGGTCCGCCATTTCGTTTCGAAAGGTGAAAAATGATTTAAGCCAACGGATTTCGTGTAAATGGATCACTTCGACTGTTTCGACATTATACGACTCCATATATCTTACAAAGAAGTATCATTTTATGCTTTCACTTTATGTCGAACTAACTTCATTTCAGACCTTTCTTCTTCTCCCCCCCCCCTTTTTTTTTACGCTGACAATGGTAGAAAATTTGCTATTGGAAAATGATAATGTATAGCATATCTTCGTTTAAAAAATCTAAAATTGATTTAAATTGTATAGCATTTCGTTACATTTCTTCAATGTAAAATGTTCATGTCTTTGTTAAGGCCATTTCAGTGTTCTGCCTTGTCATTTTGTGCACAATTCTCTAATATATTTTGCACTGGTGTGCTTTCTTCGTGTTAGGTGCCATTTGTGCACGCCATTTCGCTCTTCTACCAAAATATATCTTACAGTTTCAGTTTCTTTTCTTTCTTTATTTTACCTTATGTTTGTCTTATTTATTCTTGTCTTGTTTCTGTTTTATTAATTCTTATCTTATTTATTCTTGTCTTCTTTTATCTTATTTTCGTGTTTTTATCGCATTCTTATCTTGTTTTTATCGTATTTATTATTGTCTTGTTTTTTATTTTCTTATTTATTCTTGTCTTACTTTATTATATTTTTACTTATTCTGGATGAAAGCCGCGTAACAAGTTATAGCTTCTGCTCTCTTTCATTTCTAACCCGAGCACCAGTCAAATCTTTTAATTTAAATTTTTTTTTTCTTTTAATTTTTTCTTTTAATTTAAAATTATCAGCGCACTATAAAAAATATTACGTAACAGATATATCATCAAAACTATACGTATGTTGAATAAATTCTTATCGGAGCATGTATTTGTTAGTTTTAATCTTCCACAGTGTTATTAACATTAGCTGTATTGCCTTCTAAGCTATTTTGTAGATTTGGAAATTGGTCGTTCCCTCTCTGTTAAAAATTTGCGCAATTGCCTCGATTAAAAATGAAATATGTATGTGTTGGAACACCATAAACGACGGGTAAAAATTGCAATAAAAAGGCAATGATTTTACAAATATATTAATGACGGGAAATAGAAGGTCTGTGATATAGTGGTGCTTTTTTACCTACACAAATGCTATTCCCGCAATTTAAATCAGTTCTGTTATTTGCCGGCTGAACAACTATCTCTCTCATTGACGTCCTCACCGTGTAATCACTATAATACTATATATGTAATGTACGTTTTTCGAGAATGTCTCAAACATACCAAACAGAATTTAATAAATGAACTTCAAATTATACTAAGCTATAGCCTCTTTTAATGTGAACTAGTATTACTTAGTTTTCGTAGTCCAGAACAGAGTTACCAGGTCGTATATACACACCGACTTGGGAATTCGAAATTCAAGACATACTTTTGATATGAGAATTTTGGATGCCGGGATTTCGAATTTCTCCTTTAAGGTGATGTATTTCACCTTAATTACGTCCACTTCTACGTAACTTTACTTAGTTTTGTAACTAAATGCACGTTCAATTGTTCCAAAAAAGCTTTTAAAAGTTTAAAATCAAGGCCCATTTCCCCAATTTGATGACCCGGTGCCATTCGGCGAAAAATAACTCCAAATCAGCGGAAATTTTTCTTAGATTTAAGCGCGTAAGTTGAAAACTCGGTAACGAAATTTTTAGTCTCACGCGGAGTCATGTATTTACCAAATATTAGTAATTTCAGCGCTTTAAAGAAGGAATATTCCACTTTGTGCGTAGAATTGTTTCCTCTAATGTTCCATAAAACAATGGGGAATTTCAACCATTCTTATAAAAGCACTTATAGGCCCAAAATAAACGCTTTTAACTGTCGTCTTCTTGGAGCAGAAACGTATCCTTAATTGATTTTTATACTCAGCGCTACAATTGCCGATAATTAGTGGGTTTATACCCTTACTTAACGTTCTAAGAGCCGGGAGGGTGGTAAGACCCAGTTCTTGGCTTATACGGAATACGTGTTTATTAAGGAGAAAAAATAAGCCTTTATTTTAAGATATGACAATTTTAATACTACTATAGTCGTATTTAAGAAGGATTTAGTTTTCTTTCAGAAAATCTCGTGACTTTTCCTTCGAGAAATCGAACCCCTATTCGTGATCATTATCATTAGTAATGTTAATTGTGATGTTGTATTTATACTCAAATCCAGTGGGAGTTAAACATTTTTTGCAAAATAAGAGTGAACAAGAATATCACCTTTATCGTAAAGAAAGAATATAAATAAGTACATCATACAAAAATAAATGGGGAAATACCAATTATTTTTTCAGAGATCATTCTAAACTTTTGCTTGTAGTTTTGCATTGAAAATTTATTTTTTTTTGTAGTGTCCCCCTTTTAAAGGGAATGGTTCCCCTATATATATATCCCTTGCTTCTGAAGCAAAACTTCAGGAATTGGAAGAAGAACTTGACAAGATCAAATGGGACATTGTAGGACTCAGTGAAGTTAGAAGAAAAGGTGAAGAGTTGGTGGAACTGAAAAGCGGACATTTGTTTTATTATAGAGGAACGGAAACTGGAAGAACAAGTGGTGTTGGCTTCTTAATCAACAAAAGAATTAAAGACTGTCTTCTGGAAGTTGAAAGTACATCAGATCGAGCAGCGAGGCTTGTTGTTCAACTAACCCAGCGATACCAACTTCAAATAGTACAGGTATATGCACCAACATCAAGCCATACCGACGAAGAGGTTGAAGAATTTTATGAAGAAATCAAACAGCTACATACCAAGGGGAAACAACACATCAAACTCATCATGGGAGATTTTAATGCAAGAATTGGACAACCCTAAGGCTCTTGTTATTTTCAATGGCTTTCCTTACTAGCTCACAGTTGAATTTTCTTATGTCTTCTTTCATGCTTTTGCGCAGAGTTTTACAAAGTTCTATGTACTCAATCCTGGAACTGGTATTTCGATTGTCCACCTTCATATCTCTTCGCCTTTTCATGAGCTGTTTCGTCTTCTCAGATAATTTGCTATTGTGCTTTTTACAGGTTACACCACCAATTTCCCCAGCAGTTTCAACTATTGTCTTAACAATGTTTTCATTTGCTTCTGAGATATCACTTTCATCAATAAGTCCTTCCAGTGCAGAAAAGCGATTTTTTAATTCCAACTTGAATGCCTCGGTATTTACTTTCAGTTTCATTAGATCCACCCTCTTACTTACTTGTTTCCTAATGAGCTTCTGTCGTTCTAATTTAGTATTTAAGTGCACTTTACATCTCACCATTCGATGATCACTTCCAGTATTAAATCTGTTCAGTACACTGCAATCTTCAATAATTGATTTCTTGTTTGCCAGGATATAGTCAATTTCACTAGTTCCCCCATTTGGGTGTTTCCATGTCCATTTTCTTTGCGGTTTCTTCTTAAAAAATGAATTCATGATGCTAAGGTTTTCAGCTTCTGCAAATTCGATGAGTTGATCGCCACGTTCATTCCTTTCCCCATATCCGTATTTACCAACCGATGTCTCTCCTTGTTCCTGTTGTCCAATTCTTGCATTGAAATCCCCCATGATGAGCTTGATATGTTGTTTCCCTTTGGTGTGTAACTCTTTGATTTCTTCATAAAATTCTTCAACCTCTTCGTCGGTATGGCTTGATGTTGGTGCATATACCTGTACTATTTGAAGTTGGTATCGCTGGGTTAGTTGAACAACGAGCCTCGCTGCTCGATCTGACGTGCTTTCGACTTCAAGAAGGTAGTCTTTAATTCTTTTGTTGATTAAGAAGCCAACACCACTTGTTCTTCCAGTTTCCGTTCCTCTATAATAAAACAAATGTCCACTTTTAAGTTCCACCAACTCTTCACCTTTTCTTCTAACTTCACTGAGTCCTACAATGTCCCATTTGATCTTGTCAAGTTCTTCTTCCAATTCCTGAAGTTTTGCTTCAGAAGCAAGGGATCGTCCATTATACGTTGCCAAGGTCAATAACAAACGGCAGCCTGGGCCATTCCAGTGATTCTTAGCACCCCCTGCTTTCATGCCACACTGACCGCTGCCTTGATCAGGAGCACTCCAGCACCTGGAGACTAGGGGCCATGGTTTCTGGTGTGTCAACATAATGGAGGAATTAGCCATAATTTCACCACGCTGGCTAGACGGGTTGGTGAATTAGCCCTCCCCTTCCGCCTTTCTATCCGTGCAGCAAATATTAATTTGCCACATAAATAGAAAGCTCAGCCTGCACCACTTGAAGGCGGGGTAGGACACTAGGTTACTGGCCTGGCCGGTTCCACACATCGTCACATACGTTCAGCGTGTGGGTCTCCTTCCAGTTAGATACCAGCAACCCTTTTGCAGGCCATATATATATATTAAATATTCGCAAATTAGTGATCTACAAAACAAGATTTTATGGTCAGAATTTTCATAATTATTCAAGGTTTGAGACTCCCTCCCTTTAACAAGTTTGACAAGTAAATACATACGCGTATTTTTGCCGTCCCATTGCAAATTTAGTATCGGGGAACCGGTCCCAAGTTCCCCCCTGGATACCGGCATGATTTGTATGCAAAGTAGAAATAAACGATTTTATTTTCGTAGTGGAAAAAAAAAACCACCCTTAAACTATGAAAAATATCTGAATATTTCTTACCTTACGAAGGATTTTCTTTGAGGCAAAAGATCGTAAAAGATCCATATTTCTGTTTGGACGATAATTTTCGACCCTTTTCTTTCCCATTCAAAATAAAACCTCACGTCGGCAAACTGCTCATCTTAGCCCGGGAGTTGATTCTCTACTATGTAAGAGGTTCGGGTTCTTTGGGAAATTCTAGGTTCAGGCACCATAAACCGAGCAAATTTCTTTCCCACCATTGTAAAAATTATTGAAAAATTTTTATTGCGCATTTTATATATCCTTTTTATTTTATGAAATGGGTAATATTAATGCTTAAAAATACGGCTGCATGCCAGCCGCCCATGTACCGCTTAAATAAATGATCCTTAAACTTTATGCTACACGAAGGCCCATTTAAAATATTTATAAATGATGTTCTGCTTTATACACATCTTAGCTATGTTTTTTCCGCTCTTCTTTAAAAGAATGAGTATAAATATAATCTTTTAAAAGTCTATTGTTTTGCACGATTATATACTTTTTGGCATGGCCAGATTAAAAAAAAAGAACAATGCTAACATATAAATGTGAATTGTAAATATTTGCCCCATCATAATTTTACGTTGTTGATACTAGTAGATCATAACACTTAAATTACTGCTTCACGTGAATGTGTAAAAAAAAAAAAACCCAAAAAAAAACCTTTCATTTCAATAGTGCAATTTGCGTTAAAACGTGCCTTTCCTCATTTTAGATACAAAAACAGAGAGAAACATCCAACTTCTTAATATAGCCGCCTAGCGTGATATGGAAGAACAAATATTTTAATACTAATTGCAGTATATTTAGATTCTGGCATTCGACAGTTAAGTATTTTTTTTTTTTTTTTTTAGGAAAGGCATAAAGATACAAACAAATTTTGTGTATAACAACCGGAATGCTAGTGCGGGGGTGGGGCAAGAACACAGGTTCTAGTTGAACGATTTAAATAACAAACCAGTATTGCGGCGAAATTTCACCTCCCATTAATTTAAAAAGTCGTAAGTAATTCGGCTTTGGAAGGTAGCAGCTGTTGTGGTGTTACGGCCTCAAAGGTGATCCGGTCGTTCCGGACTACATTCCGTACGAGTGGAGTTGGCGACTACCGGAATTTTGGAAAATAAAAACGGAAAGTCGCAAAAATCAAAAACATCTAAGAGATGAGGTGAGGGTGTTGGAGTGGGAAGGGGAGAAGGGGACTAAAGCGGGAACCCGGGAAATAACAATAATTTAGGAAAACGGGGGAGGGGGGCTAAGGGGAGTAGGGTGACGCGCGCCCGAGCAAACGTGCGCCACTTTCCGGCGGCAGTGGCGTCGCCACCGAAAACAAAAAGGCAAATCAATTAATCTCACAAGGTTTGGCGAAGGGGGAGTATTTTGGAAAATCGGGGGGCACCCGGCAGCGCAGAGGCGGGTGGCGCACGGGCCTCCAAATCTGAGAGGGGGAAGGGGGCAAGACCTAGCGAACCGAAACAATACCTTAATGGAAGATTGATCGCTGGAACTTAGCGCTGGGGGGTGGGGGAGAGAAGAGATTGGTGGCGTAGGGGGTTGGGGGCACCCCGGAGAAGTCAACTGCCAAAAGAGTTGAAATATTAACAAAAGACCAGTCGCAGAGAAAGAGTTTAAACTTTGTTCAGGCCTACTTCACCGTGTATTTTTTGGAAAGGGTACCTCGCTTGCGTAAGGGGAATGATGGGAAAAGGGGGAAGGCCAAGTCTCAGGAAGGGGGATCGTAATTTTAGAAAATCTTTTTTCCCGGACGGATATTTCGAAAAGGGGAGGGGGTGATTTTGTTTCGCGCCTTAAGTTTGGTTGTTGTTTTTCCTTTTTTCTTTTTTTGTAGAGGTTTTACTGGTTTTTCGAAAGAGGGCGGAGGGGGGCTTAATGACCGATATTTAGTCTTGTTATGTTGGAAAGGGGTGGAGTATTTCGAGGGGGCGAGAGATGTCGATTTTTCACAGGTGATTATATGCCTGAATTTCGCAAACCGAAAGATGATTATGAGCATATTTTTCTTCAAGGTTTTAATTTTCGAGCAAAATTCTAGCTTTCGGCGGATTTTACAAAGTTTCCCGCCTCCCCCCTCCTCTCTCTCTCTCTTCCACTTTGGAAAATTATCATTAATATTGAACACGTTAATTACAATATAAAAATACTATTTCCGCGTTTTAAAAGTCTGCGATGGCTTTTTTAGATTAAGTATACGTTTTATGTGTCCCATTTTTAAAATGTAATTTAGACTACTTACATCGGGAGTGAAACGTTTTTAAAATATAGAATCAGAACATAAGATGTTACTTTACTTTCACTTTCCCAATTGAGCCCGATTTTTCATGTCTTCCGACTCAATTGAAATCTATGCAGTGAAATCTGTCTGTGGCGATATTCTACAGCAGCGATCGCCAACGGTAGTCCGCGGGAAAATTTGGGGGGTCCACAGAAAAAGCTGGACATTATTTGCATTTTTAATGTTTTATTAATAATAAAACAAAAATAATATTCTAAGAAATTCTCATATTCTGAATGACAATTTCCACCTTTATATTGCACTAAATTCACGAAATGTGGTCCGCGGGATTTAAAATTATGAATTTAGTGGTCCGTGAGGTCCGAAAGGTTGGCGACCGCTGCTCTACAGCAGGTGCCGGTAACCTTTTAATGGTGTTCTGCCAAAGTAATATTGCGTTTTATTTCCTCGTGCCAGGCTACATTCACTCGAATTGAGAAACTTCAGTTTAATACCTGACTAATGAAAATGAATAGATTAGTTAACTAAGAGAATTAAAATTAATAACTTAAGAAGATAGAAATAAATAATTTAAAAAGATAGAAATAAATAATTTAAGATAGGAATTAATAATTTAAGAAGACAGAAATTAATTTAAGAAGATAGAAATTAATAATTTATGAAGGTAGAAATTAATAATTAATCAATTTAGAGAATAAAAGACCCTTGGTCAGGAAGGGGATTCTTTACAATGAGTTTTATTTTAAAATCACTCCGCGTGTTATAGATGGTCGACCCCTTCTATATAGAGACCGCGGAAAATAACAGTGATAGATGGATTTTATCGTTATATATGGATTCCTGCGCCTGGTGGGAGTCGAACCCATGTTTCCTTAATTACCGGTTGAGAGCTCTATCCATTAAGCTACAGACTATAATCATTCTCTCCTCTGCGAGCGTATATAAGACTTTCACTACCAACAAGTTCTCAAAGAATGGTGCAGTGCTTTGACTGCTTTTTAAACCGAGGCGACAAGTCAAAGAAACCAAACGTCCAAGAAGCGAGACGAGCGTTTATATTTAATTAGAGTAACTCTCTCATCACAGCCGATGATATGGTTGTATTGTATGCAGAACCGTTTCTAGGTGTTTTGCCGCCCTGGGCCAGAATTGAAAAACGCCGCCCCCATCCTTTTACTACCACCACTCTTTCGCGTATATCCCCTTCTCTACCACCATCAACATCCAGCGGTACAACAATGTAAATCTTCTATTATACTTTGAATCATTAAACCCGTTAATTATATTTATATTTTAGACATTAGTTATTTTGTAACGTTAGGGTACTGTGAATAGTAAAACAATTGCTACATGTTATAATTGTTTAATTTCAATATTTTATATTTTTGAAAACTGAGATATTAAGGGAGTAATATTTTTCAAAACACGACGTTGTATTATCAGGTCTAAAAGGCTTAAATATATTAGATATAAAGAACTTACGTGCTAAATTAAACAATGAAACACATCAAACATTTTTACATTTGTCAAAGTAACGACTTATTAAGTAATTGTTTCATATGCTTTTGAAAATAGTTCGGTGTTTTAATTTTTCCTCTTTTACATTTTTTCTTTGTTTGATTTAAAATTATTTTTTTACGCCATTTTGCCGCCCTAGGCGGTCGCCTACTCTGGCCTAATGGTAGAAACGGCCCTGATTGTATGTAAGAAAAAATGTTTTATTGCATCTGGTGGAAGTCGAACCCACATCTCAATTTCCTGTTAAGAGCTTTACCATAAGAGCATTATGGTTAATCTATGTATTAATTTATGTACTTTGTGAAGTTTTAAATATCCAATTTTATTTCTACCATGCGACCCTCTCTCTATCAGCTTATCATCCACAATTTTTAAATCTTTCGTTTCCAATTTATTTTTGCCGATTTGATATTATTGACTGATTTAGTTTTGATGCTGTTGCTAGATGTGGAAGTTTTCTATTTATAGATTCTTATATCGTTTCGCTCTGCCAGATACTAATATTTTATTTTTACGAGCTTAAGTGTTGTTGTTTTATTATACGTATATATGTGCTATTCAGAGCAGCATAGTATTGGGCTATTTTAGGCCATTCCGTTTTTCTTTTAACATCTCTTGTTTTTTCCTTGTTATTTGCGGCCTTCGTTTGGACTTTCACTTCGATCATTTCTTTTCACTTTTAACATCATCTTTTCTTCATTTTTCTGCGACTTTGTCTGGATTAGGAACTCAATTAAGTACTTAGAACAGGGTGTCTACTCATCTGGAAAAGTCGGGGAAGTTTTTTCTAACTGGAAAAATCAGGGAAATTTGAAATACAAAGGCCAAAGTCAGGGAAATTTGAAATTCATTGTTATAATAAATAACTTATTAAAATAATTTTCCTGAACTGTGCTTTTCATACCACATTACCTACTGAAAAATTTGAAAAACTTGTACTTTTGACTAAACTTCTTCCAAAAGTTACCATTTTGCACCAAAACTAATATAATTTATATAAAATTATTAAGCCTATATATTTCTCAGGAGAAAATGTTTGCCAAATATGTAACTAAAACTTGAAAAACAAAAAGTGTTTTTAGCTAAATTATTTAATTTGTAAGGGATTTCAATCATACGAATCTCCTTTACCTATTTAGTCATGCTTGTTTTAAATGGAAACAAAAAATCAGCTTTGCGATTATATAGTTAAGCTCTTTTAAAATGGACTTGAAAAGGGTGGAATGGAAATGTTGCTGTAAATATTTAATTAATGCAAGTTTTTAGTGTAAAGAAATACACTTTTTAATACAGCTTTTGAATTTGTAAATTCACTATAATTGAGTTACAAATGGCGTTGGGGTTTGCGTTAATCGATTTTATGGCCTTGAAATTTGCTTTGATTGGGCAAATTTTAGTGCATTGTGTGTTGTTTACTGTAATTAGCAACTGGAAATCGATTAACATTTGGTCTGGAAACCTGGAAAAGTCAGGGAAGTTTGAAATAGAATTTGGGTAGACACCCTATTAGAAAGCAGACTTTTTTGTTTAAGTAGACAAAGTTTTATGGACTCCTTCTTACATTTATTCGTATATTCGCTGGCTCCTGTACAGAGAATCCACCCATCCACCCAATCACGTCACAGATAATCGAATACCCCGCGTATAAGAATAAAATCTATTAAAATCAAAATTACTCCCATAGTGGCAATGTTGAATTTTCCCGCTTTAATGAATAATCTTGCCAAGTTCCCCCCCCGGATAATCGAATAAAGATTGGACATCGTTAGCATGAAGCCGGTGCTTGAACGAGGACACAACTATGATGTGCTTTATGCAATGGGAAAAGAGATAAATACTCAAAGAGATCCGGCGATAGATTTCTTTCGTCATGAAAAATGAAGCAAGCTATATGCTATTGTGTCTACAATTTTTCTCTTTTATTAGCAAATACATAGATATGTATAACAAAATTTTTAACACACTACTATACACATACAAAACATTCTTTTCAATACTATTTCATGTATACTGTCTGTTCAGTCGATACTAGTGTACTAGTTCATTTAAGTCATTGCCGTACCCAACCCCGAGTTCATCGGGGAGTTATAGCCCCCACACACATCCCTCATCATGTCAATAATAATTTAAGTACATACATAGTTATTTATTTGTTTCCCATGATAATCGAATACCCTGCTGAATAGAATAATGTTGCTGGAAATATAAGTTGAAATGGGGCCGATTGTATTGAGTACGATTGTACTATACGATTGTATTGTGGTAAGGCCGTGCATGAGAAGGGGATTGGGGCTAACTCCTCTCCAATTTCAACAATGTCATTAGCAGTAGAATAAAATTCCTTATCAGACAAAATTTTGTTTCAATCAAAACCCTTCATTAAAAGGTCACCTTTTCTAAATCCTGTGAATGGCTTGCTTCATAATATATAATTAAATATATCTATAAAATCATATGCGTATAATTCATATAAAAGTAATTATGCATATATCTGTATAAATGCAATAGACTCTTACTAATCTGGCCACTCCTTGCATAGAAGAGTGTCGAGTTACCGCGAGTGCATAAAAGAACTTAATTTTAATGCTTTATTTAATCTCTCTCACGTGACGTCACAAAGAAGCGTAACTCCGATCTTTTTTACTCACGAGCTGGAGACCGGATTAACGAGAGTCTACTGCAGATAACTGATCTTTAAAAAGCTTTATATAATTTCTCGCTCGTTACTTCACAAGGAAGCGTAACTCCGATCTTTTTACTCACGAGCTGGAGGCCGGATTAACGAGAGTCTACTGCAGATAACTGATCTTTAAAAAGCTTTATATAATTTCTCGCTCGTTACGTCACAAGGAAGCGTAACTCCGATCTTTTTACTCACGAGCTGGAGGCCGAATTAACGAGAGTCTACTGCAGATAACTGATTTTTAACTATGATAACTTATTTATTAAACAAAACCCTAAAAAATTTATCCCAGTTGCCATTTTTTTAAAAATTATTTTTCATTGATAAAATCGTACGGAAAAAAAATTGCAAATTTTAAAGTTTTTTCACACCTTTTATAGTTAAATTTTCAACTTTCGTCCATGTATGTAATTTAATAAATATCATAATTACCAAGGAAATTTAGGAAAAGGAAATATTGAAAGATAATGCAAATAACAATATAAAAAAGATACGACGGTATGAGATAATAGAAAGTTGTCAGTTATATTCCAGGAAATAGATGAATCGTACAAACACATTACCAGGAAGCGGATCTGGTTAAATCGTTATTAAATACTTACAGCGCTGGCGTACGCAGTGGGTTGTTGATGGAGGTTGTAACCCCATTGAAATAAAATTTTGTATATTTAACATATGAGTATATGAGTTGGTAGCTCTGTAACCCCCATTGAGTTTATAACCCCCTTATGAACATTCTGCGTACGCTTATGACTTATAGTGTAAGAATTTAACATTACGTTAACTTAACATCATTGAATAATTAAAATATCGATAAAAACCGTTAGTCGACCCATAATTATTTTTGCAATTTTTTCTCGAAATCATGCTGTGCATTTCTCGTCGAGATCCTATAGTTTGTGTAGTGGTAATGCGTTCGCCTACCCAGCCCGTTAGCTTGGGTTTGACTTCCAACGATGTCAAAATAAAACCCTTACCAGCAAACTGCTCACTGTAGTGTGGGATTAGTTCCGTTTCACACTGTGCGTCGCGACGTTAACTAACGTTTTGTACGCCGCGTTACGTTTATAACGTGTGAAATGTACATTTCTGGATTACTGGGCATCTGAAAAACGAGGTGAAAGAAGCAGTGGGTCAAAGACGTTTGAAAACTCCTACTCCATGCAGTTCGGCCTCTCGAGGCAACCGTATACGCCGACGCAGGATGACCTGTGGTGTTCTTGCACCTAAAAACAAACGTTTAAGACTCTAAAAACAAACGTCAAAACAACTCGTCGAAAAATCTGGATTTAAAATTCATTTAAATATACCGCATTTCCTGATCCAGTGGGAGGAAATAAAAGTATATATATATACACACACACACACGCGCACACACACACACACACACACACACGTGTTTATACATTTATGGTAAAAAATTCTTCAAGTTTTACAACCCACCCCTCCTTATACTATATAAATATATATTTATATCAGTGGCGTAATGTGACTTCAAAAGTGGGTCACCTCTAATTGTTCGCCATGCCCTCCCCGCTCCGAAGGCAAAAAGGCACAATTAATGATGTGCGCTTTACGGAAAATTTTCCAGTACTTCAATTATTAAATATCTAGTGGATGTGCAATATAATATTTATTAAATAACATTTGTTTTATATTCTATATCACTACACAAACTATGATCCGCACCCTATACTTACCCCCTCAGAAAGAAATACTGGTCCTCAGAAAATTTTGGAATAATAATATTGGTTAAACTCGTTATTGTTACTTCTTACGTTAGTAACTGTTACTTTCTGTTACTACATAATAGTTCGGTCAGAGAGTCAGGGGTTGGTATGATAATGATACCGATAATTGGCCGTTTTAAAATGTTAATAATGAGAACAAAAATATATTATACTAAGTGAATGAAAATGTTGTTCTAAATAATTAATGCAAGATTTTAGTGTAAAGAAATGTATTTTTTAATACAGCTTTGTATTTGTAAACTCACTGTAATTAGGTTATTATATAATTATATTGAGATACATATTATGAGGTAAATGGCTTTGAGGTTTGTGATAGTGGATTTTATGGTATTGGTAGTTGTTTTGATTGCGCAAATTTTGATGCTGTGAATGCTGCTTTCTCTAATTAGCGACTGGAAATCGATAAGATTTAGTTTTGAAAAATTGGGGAAGTTTGAAACAGAATTTGGGTAGACACCCTGTTCAAAGTAGTAAGAGGGCGTGAGCCCCTGCGGTATCAAAAAAAGAAAAAAAAAGGGGGGGTGTCAGCTGAAAATGTTTCGTAACCAAACCAGTGGTCTAATATAGAATAATGTTTATTAAATAAGGTTACAAAAATTGAATTGCGTTTATTTTATATGCTGCATAATAAACTTCTGAATTTTTTTTCTCTATCGAATTATGCAAGGGAAAAAAAAAAAAACCTTCTAAACACACACTTTTTTTTTTCACATTAGGCATGGTTTAAATCTAATCACACACCCAATACATAAGAATGAAGGACGGCATAACTGCAAACGAGATAATGAACTTGGTTCTTTGAAACGTAAGAAATGCGACGGAAAATTTGAAGCAAGCTCTTTGCAAATGTTTTGTTTCGATTTGCGTGTGCGCATGCATATTGGCAGCTTTAATTGTGGTTTGGATTTAGATATGCGAATACTTGTTAAAAATGAAACGGAAAAGGGAATTTCAAATAGATGATGAAATTTAAAACGATTTAGTGAAAATGTAAGATATATTTTAATAGGAAGGCGGGAAAAAAGCTGATGTTCACAAAAGATTCCTTTTTATTTAGTCAGGAGAGGGAGGAATTATGATTATGTTATGAATGACTGATAACATTTTTAATATATACCTAATATTGTTTTCTATGTTTAAACTTTTTAAAATTATATGCACAGCGGAAGGGGAGAAGTAATGACTTTAAAAGAGAAAAGAAAAATGCATTTTTAAAATTTCAAAACCGGAAAATTTTCCGTTTCTGAAAATTTTCTGCGAAAATTTTTCCACCTTAATATTCCTATTACACTATACATATCATTACCATGATATACATATGAAATGTGGCTGTTTTATTCGAAGGGGCTTGGTGAACAATTGGAAATGGTCCACTTTTAAAGTCACGCAACGCCACTGATACACACACACATATGCTTATATATATATAGGGCTGTACAAATTCAGTTTTCCGACTAGATTTTTGAATTGGCAGGTAGAAAATTTGGACTATTATTCAGAATGTCGAAAATTTCTGTATTAGTAATATTATGTGTTTTAAGGTGGGCGGGGTGGATGGGCATAAATTCTGTCTGGCGAATTCAGTTCACAGTGCTGACGGCATAAAAATATTGGGAGGGGGGTACAATATACCAGTATAATCCATTTTGTGTGAAATTGGTGGGGGACATGAACCCTAATACCAACATTGGGACGATCCCCTGCTCCCCCTCCTAATTGTCTCCTTGGCAGTTCACCGATGCAGCTCACCTTCTGTATATATCACAGTGTTCTATATACCTACCAGTTATTCTAGTTCATTGAGGCATTTTAACCCCCCCCCCCCTTCTCCAAGATTGAATACATATGTGTGTATTTTTACATCAATTACCTAAAATAATTAAATTATTCCAATTAATCATTATAATTATTATAACTATCAAAACCATCGTCTGCATAATGTAATCTTACACACACATATGCTATTATTGTTGTCAATTTACCTCTTCATTTCTAAGTCTTAAAGATTTGTTGGGGAGTTAAAAGTACAAAACCCTGACAAATCTCGTAACCTTCTAAAAGACTGTATATATATATATATATTATCTGACAATCTCTCATTTTCTTAAAAAAGATGCAAAATTTAATTTTAGTTCAGGCTTCATGTTTTTTTATTCAAAAAAATAGAAATAACGGGGAAGGTAAAGGGGCGGGCAAAGTTGTAATTGATGAATTTTTAATAGCTTGGACCGGCCCCCGTCTCCCTCTGACACCCGGGTAAAAAAAGGGTGGGAAAATTTCGATATTTACCGAAGAAATTTCTTCTTTCTACTAAAATTTTTGTTAAAGGTAGTCGAAAAAATATTTTCTCCGGAAAAAAGAATCGGGATGTTCGAAGTTTTAAAAAATATGTCTCTTTTCTCCCCTAAAAGGAATATAATCTGTAGTCAGAAAGTGTTGGGAAATTGACTTATTGTCAGTTCTGTTCACCCGCTGAAAGTGTCATTTTCTATAATCCCCGTTTTCATCTTTATTTTTATTTATTTTCATTTATTTTTTTAAGAAACAAAACTCGCCTATAACCTTCTTAGGTTTGCTAAAATATTCGGCGAATATAATCCACCGAATTTTATAATACTAGAAATAATGAGCTTCAAGCGAGCGGAATCAACTATCCAAAATAACTGTTAGTTATTTTTACTTTCACCATATTGCTCACTTGTCCCGAAACAGACCGATAGATGGGTGAAATTGACCCCTGTGCTGACCACAGAAACAGACGACACCAACTCAATTACAGGAACGGGATAGTTTTTTTTCCCCCACCCGTTTTTTGTTTTATTTCTGGCAAAGCTTGAACAGTGTGGTGAGCAGTCGGTCGGAAGAAATTGTCCAGCGATGTCACTGGACAGGGTTGAGCCCTCTATCCCACACCTCACCCCACCCCTACCTAGTTCTCTTGGCTAGACGCTTTCTCTCCCAATCTTACACGAGGTTGCCAGAAAAATACTTCGAACTGAACTAGTGGAAAATCTCATCCCGGAAAACAGGTTAAAGGTGCTTATGGATCAAAGACTTTGTGTAAGATTGAGATCACTCGTTCATAATGTTTTAAGATTAAAAAAAATAATAAAATAAAATAAAAATATTTACATTTCTTCCTAATAGTTGTAAATGATTAGCCTGTCTGGTAAAGGAAATGATTTTCGAGTCATTTTAATAAAATAATGTGTACCTTTGGTATATATTTATTATATACATTTTGGTATATATTTATTATATACATTTTGGTATATATTTATTATATACATTTTGGTATATATTTATTATATACATTTTGGTATATATTTATTATATACATTTTGGTATATATTTATTATATACATTTTGTATATATTTATTATATACATTTTGGCATATATTTATTATATACATTTTGTATATATTTATTATATACATTTTGGCATATATTTATATATACATTTTGTATATATTTATTATATACATTTTGGTATATTTATTATACATTTTTGTATATATTATTATATACATTTTGGTATATATTTATTATATACATTTTGGTATATATTTATTATATACATTTTGGTATATATTTATTATTCTCTCGCCTACACTGTTTTCCCTGTTCTTCAATGACTTCTCAAAATCAATTAACATTTCTTTAGCCCGTTTTGCAGATGATGCTGCCATCTACACCTCCAACCCACAACCCCTTCTTGCAATCCAAACTCTTCAAAAACATGTTAGTAAGCTCACATGCCGGTTAAATAAATGGAAAGTTAATGTAAACCCACACAAAACCCGAGCTATCTTCTTCTCCAAGTATCGCACCCCACAACCCTCACTATCACCAACAGCTCTATCACCTGGTCACCAACAATTAAATACCTTGGAGTAATGATTGACAGAAAACTTCTTTTCACCAACCACCTAAACACAATTAAAAACAAGGCTAGAGCAGCATGCTCTATACCTCGTAACATGATAGGCCCCCATTCCTCTCTCTCTGTCACCAATAAAATACTTCTTTACACCACAGCCATTCGCCCAGTACTCACATATGCTTCCCCATCATGGTCCCTGTCAAACAACAAAACATTATTCTCCCTTCAACAATTTGAAAATGCCACGTTAAGAAAAATCCTGCACATACCATGGTTTGTTCGCAATAGACAGACCTTCAAGGACATTATTATACCCACCATCATCGAAACCATTCATAACCTTAGTAAAAACTTTTTCGATTATATACACCTCCACCCAAATCCACTAATAGTCAACTTGCACATCATACACAACACTGCCCATAAGCATTTTCTCGGCCCCCCTTCAAGCCTCTGTGGCTCGTTTTGTCCCTCCAGCCTCCCACCCCCCCCCAGTGCAACCCCCATATTCCTTGAAATTTTCACAGACCACATTGGCCACCAACCCTTGCCACCTACAAAATTCCCGCCCAGACCTAGGCGTATCGCTAGTCGCAACATCGCTGCTAGGCGCAGCGCCACCATCAGCGCACTCCAACTACTAGGCATATCTCAACTACCCATCGCACCCCACTAACTACACCCACCACATCGTCAACTGATAGACCCCTTCGACAAGTTGCCCCCCCCCCTCTGGGTATTCCATTAACACCTGCAACCAGAATTCCCCTATCGAAAACTTTCCGACATCACAGACAAACACTTCCTTGCCCCAAAGACGACTCATTGCTAATTTATCCCCCAACAGTTAGTCCTACCCTAATCACACATCCCATGAACCACCCTCAAATTACAATTGTCATTTCGCCAAATTCAAATTATTCCACCTCCTTCTTCTAACTAGAACATTGATGCAATGATATTCTGCTCGCCACTGGCTTCTCCCTGCCAAATAACAAAAACGTTGAACTTAGTCAATATCATGCAAACATCTTCTTTCCTCTAAACACATCAGCACTGATCGAGGAAGGTACCAGAATCCCATCGCTGCCACCTTTTCCACAGCTCCGGACATTACCTGTTGCATGGCGAACTAGTTCAAGTTCTAATTCTTAACTTTTTCGGACTCCCAAGCCGATTACTGGAACTTCCGGTACCTTTTATCAGCTTCAAAATTTTAATTTGTCCTACCAAGTTTCATCCAAGCTCCACTTTTACTAAATTCTCTAAAATCATTCCTTCCTCAAATCACTTTTTCCAAATTCCAACCCCAACTCACCCATTCAACTTGGGGATAAAACGTTAATCGTTAGGCGACCCCTTATCATGTCAAGACTTGGACTTGGTATATATTTTGTCATAAGGCGTTTAAAATATTTTAGAAGAAAATGTTCATAAAAGCAAGTATCTTTCAAAACTCAATAGAAGGATTTACCTCGTGTAAGTGAATAAAATTTAGTGTGAAATTTTAAGAATCAAAGTAAAAGTTCCACAGAAAAGTGATAAATTTCTTATTATTCCGAATTATGCACTAAAATTGAATCGACAATTTGAAAAAGGTAAAATTTCGAAATTTTCCAAGTACTCT
>QLNU02015360.1:176867045-176894295 GCA_006491805.2 Dysdera silvatica
TAGCTGTGCTTAAATACAAATAAACAACACCAAATAACTTTAGTGGGCATGTATTTTACGTTAGTGAAAGGTAAGAAACTTATTCGTAATCTAATAGCAGATTGTTAACTTTCTTACAAAGTAGTGAAGAGGGAGGGGAAAGGTGCCTATTTGTACAATAGGCCTTTATTTCATCCCCCTTTTTGGTAGTACACCCCCACCCGCCCCATCAAGCCATTTATATCGTTAAACTGACCATTGACTTGAGAAGAACATGAAAAGGGGGGGAAAAGAAAAATCTGTGGGATAGGTCGTATCCCAGCCCCGTTCTTTTGGGAGGTACAGTTGAAACCGCATATATATGCAAATGGATGTAACAACAGAATCCTTTGCATATAAGCGGGTTTTACATAAAAGCGGTATTCTCTGAACTATAGCGTGGAAATAATTTGCTCATTAAATTTTTATTGAATTTTATTATTAAATTAGATATTCTTATTTCTAATTTTATAAATCATACACATTATTTATTTCAATATTTATAATGCACGGTTACTATTTCATTAATAAGAGTAACAAGAAATAATGTGCTACTTACATAAACGCATGTACTGTATTTGTGGAAAACAGTGGACAAATTACAACCATATTCTTTTGTTATTTATATCTTTGTCTTATTGTTTGATTTCAAAGAATTTAAAATCGCCAACTTTTGATCAATATTTAAGCAGATATGTCGGTTTCTTTTTATCTGCTATGTTCACAATGAATATAAACTGAAAAGTGCAAAAGAAGAAAGCAAAAAACTTGCAAATAGACTAAGTATTTTGTAGACCAATAAAACACGAGACGCGTAATGCACTGCGACAGTTTCAAATACAAAATTTTATAGTGATTTCAAACACAAGCATACTATGCACATCGGTATGTGCAATTTACTGTACCTAGAACTTATCTAATGTAGTGCATAAACATGTCTTTATAGACTTGTGTGCATTTGTCTTTACAGATTGTGTGCATTGTATGTCTCTCAAGATAAATAAAATCTATTTATTATTATTAGAAAGTTAGGGGGAGGGCGTAACAAAGCCATAAATAAGCTGGTACGTGACACTTCGACAAGGGTTGACAGCTATTTTTAATGGGGAAAGCCAATCCTTAAAAATAGAGTTGCCAACTACACATTCACTGTGGATGAAAACTTGTTCATAATGGTTGCATATATCCGGTTTAAATTCTATAATAAAACATTCGTTTGGCTTCAAAAATACTTGCAGATATGCAGTTTTTGCATGTATAAAATCGCAATTAAGTGGGTTTAGATAACATTAAAAAGATAAGAGAAAATTTGAAGCTCGATATTTTTTGCATATATGTGGTTTTCGCATATATGCAAGTTGCATATACGTGGTTTCGACTATAAATCTGCTGGGACATACATCATCCCACCCATAAGCTAAAGGGTTAATATAGGTTCAACTTTTAATGGCGCCCCTCCCCCACCCCTCCAAAAAAAAGCAGCAGCATACAGGCTCTCGCTGTAGTCCAGGAGTTGGTTTCTTGGGCCTTGAAAAGCCAGGTTATGGCACAGCATACACTTTGTTGTTCTTGCATCGTAAAACGCAAGCAAAACTCCTGTAGTGGATTGACGGTCACTGAAATGATCGTAATGTATTATTAATATTAGTGTAATTGTTGATTGTCTTAGCAACTTCCGGTGTTTGTTTTTACACATTCTGTTTTGTGCCTGTATGCAAATTTGTGATGTTTCTGAAAAATTCCTTACAATGTGAGAAGAATAGACCCAACATTTTTTTTGAGGAGTGTGGATGCAAAGCTTGAAAGCCAATTTTTACTTATTCCATGAAATTTGTTGTTAGATTTAGATGTACCAATAACAAGAGGGGCGAACTTGGGGTAGCTACGGGGTCTGACCCCTAAAAATTGTTAACTTTCATGATAAATGAAGGGTGTTATTCCAAGACCATGGCATTCTACCCTTCACTGCCCAAAATGAAAGCCTGTGTCCGCTCTTGCCCACATGGTTCTGGTTTATGACTGTCAGGATCTTTTGGCTTTTCACTTATTAGGTGAGCAATTTATTCATTGAAAAGACTCGTCGCAGAAACGGTAAAACAGAAGAGAAGGCATGGGACCTGGTACGGTGTTTGGAACAGTATTTGGATATTCAGCGAGAAGAGTTTTTTACGATGGCTCCCCGGTTTTCTGTTCTAAAGGTAACTATTCCCAGTTGTGATTATATTACATGTAGTCCACCATTCTTTTTAATAGGTTCTGTGGTGGCACAGTGATGATGCATTCACCTACCATGTCGTTAATCTGGAGGTTGGTTCCCTAGGAGCTAGGAGGTTTATATTCTGTAGGAAAATGCTGGTTCACCACCCTATAGTAGCATATCGGTCATTCATATTTCCTGCCATTAACCCAGACTCTTTTGACTCCCAATGATATATATCATGAGATGTGTGTCATTTTTCTGTTCACCGGAGTTTGGTTTTCTTGACACCAAGTAAAACCGTATGTACGGTCTCACCTTGCTTGGCGCAGAATGACTATTGTTGTCCTTGCGCCATAAAAATACAAACAGCTTTGACAGCGGTTCTTATTTCTCGGAAAGACTTTAGGTCCTAGCACAGCAAGACTTAACTTTCCTTGCCTTTTAGAAATGTAAAGAAAACTCTCTTTTGTAACTTGGTAATAAAGCCAGGTTTACAGCAAGGAATTTTTATTGCGAAGAGACCTTGTTTGACACAGAATGATCCTTGCGCCATAAAAATATAACCAACCTTATTGTGTAGAATGGTTGTGGAGACGTTAAATGTTAACCGTGTATTTTTTGCATATCAACATTGGGTTAAAGCAGGGGTCCGCAACCTGTTACACGTGGATCAGAGTTGGGCAAAATACATAGAAATATGTATTTTCGATACAAAATGCAAAATGTATTTTAAAATACTTTTCGAAAATCCAAATTACATTTTCCAAAGGCCTTTTTTTTTATTTTTTTTTTGCATGATCTTAATTCAGGTGTCGAAATTAACTTTTTAAATCAGGTGCACAAGTGCATCAAAGTCTTGAGATTTACAGGCATAGTAGTTAGGTGTATAAGTAACTAACAGAATAGAAAGTAAACCTCAATGTTAAAAACAAGTAAAATGTAAACGTAGCACCAACTCTTCACCTTTTCTTCTAACTTCACTGAGTCCTACAATGTCCCATTTGATCTTGTCAAGTTCTTCTTCCAATTCCTGAAGTTTTGCTTCAGAAGCAAGGGATCGTCCATTATACGTTGCCAAGGTCAATAACAAACGGCAGCCTGGGCCATTCCAGTGATTCTTAGCACCCCCTGCTTTCATGCCACACTGACCG
Organism: Dysdera silvatica; assembly: GCA_006491805.2. NCBI lineage: Eukaryota > Metazoa > Arthropoda > Arachnida > Araneae > Dysderidae > Dysdera > Dysdera silvatica. The sequence goes on from QLNU02015360.1 coordinate 176,870,415, forward strand.
CTGCCTTGATCAGGAGCACTCCAGCACCTGGAGACTAGGGGCCATGGTTTCTGGTGTGTCAACATAATGGAGGAATTAGCCATAATTTCACCACGCTGGCTAGACGGGTTGGTGAATTAGCCCTCCCCTTCCGCCTTTCTATCCGTGCAGCAAATATTAATTTGCCACATAAATAGAAAGCTCAGCCTGCACCACTTGAAGGCGGGGTAGGACACTAGGTTACTGGCCTGGCCGGTTCCACACATCGTCACATACGTTCAGCGTGTGGGTCTCCTTCCAGTTAGATACCAGCAACCCTTTTGCAGGCCTTTTTATTATTATTATTATTATATATCCCTTACTATGTATCCTGACATACATATATATATATAGCCTGTATACATGTGTATGTATATACTTCAAGCTATATGTAAAATACAAAGACTTTGTGCCAGGGTCTGCGGATTTAAATCACTTGATTTAAAAAAAAATTTATTGATTAGAACCAAAAATTTAATTTGTATTTTTTACTTATTTTTTTAATCATAGGTCTCAATGAATGACTCTTATTGAGTTTAATCATATTCTAAATAAAAATAATCTACAACAGGAAACAGGTTATTTAAATCAAATAAACGAAAAAAAGAGAGAGAGAGAAAATATATTTAGTATACCCTAAGAATGTTCTTTTCTCAAATAGAATTCTAAAATGTATGTGTGAAGACAATCACTAGTGATAAGCGTTCATTGATTGAGATAACACTGAAAAACAAGTATTTCATTGTTTGGCTATTAACCAACAGGTATTACTCATAAACCTGTTTTCTCAAGTATTTGATTGGGTACACTTCAGATTGTTACTGAATACTTGATTTATCTGAGAAAAGCAAAGGTTTAGTGATATACAAAGTGCAACTACAAGTTCATACTTATTTCCTAACTCTAAAATGCATAATAGTTATTTCGACAGTGACATAAGGTTTTGAAACACAACATTTCAGAAGTCAACTGCTCCCTTTGTCCAGTGAAGACAGAATTCTGCCTGCACTCCACAAAGGGAACTTCTGAAACGTCTTGTATTTAAACCTTACACCTGTGTCAAAATAACCATTATTATGGAATCTTGTGGTGAAACTAAATGGTTCTGTTCTAAAATAGCAAGTTGAAAAAAGATCCTATATGGCTTTTATTTTACTGAAGTTGCAAGACTGTCAGGTAAAAGCCTCAATATTAACATTCTGGTCAAAATAAAAGTTGTCTTTGATGGTAAAAACTTTATTTTAATATTAGGATGGGGTGATGCTGAAGAGAGTGTGGATGCTCAGGTTTGAAATAACTACCATAGTCCAAATCTCTTGACACATCGTTTCAACATTGTAAAGCTGAGTATTCATAAAGCAGGAATGTATCCTATGTATATTGGTATAATAATTGTAATCGATAATTCTTATGTTACGCCAAATGGCAACAGTATTCTTTGTTCAGTAGTTGCTAGCTGACAATGTCGAGCTGGTGAAATGGCCAACTATTGGTCTTGTAAATTATTATCTTCTTAATATCTTTAAATAAATAATAATGGATTTATATTGACCTTTGTTTACTTTAATGTGTCCACACATGCTCAAGAAGCAATACAAGGAATTCTTCAAATGAGAACTACCTGTATACCAAATTTAAAAGGACTTAAAACAATGACCTGATTTAAGTCCTTTTAAATTCTATTTTAAAAAAAAAAAGACTTGGGTTACATCATTGACCATCAATACTACAAGGTTAATATTAATCTTTTAAAAAATATTCTAAAAGTACATTTGACATTTTCACATATGTATATATATATATGAACTTCCATTGTGTGTTGCATTTATTGACTATGAGAAGGCCTTTGACTCTATTAAAACATCAGCAGTCATCAACTCTTTAAGATCAACAGACATTGAGGATGTGTACATTGACATGGTGAAACGTGTGTATAAAAATGCAAGTGCAAAATTTCGGTTACATAAAGATACCAAAACTATCAAAATTGGTAAAGGTGTGAGGCAGGGAGATACCATTTCTCCAAAACTTTTTACTTCAGCTTTACAGATGATTTTTCAGCTGATAAATTGGAATAACAAGGGAATAAAAATAAATGGTGAATATTTAAATCATTTGCGGTTTGCTGATGACATTGTTATTTTTTCAACGGACCCATTAGAACTCCAAGACATGGTACAAGAGCTCTCAACTAGAAGTGAAGAAGTTGGACTCAAGATGAACCTACAAAAAACTAAGATCATGTTCAATAATTTTGTAGAGGAAACAAAAATACAAGTTGACAACACTGAGCTAGAAATTGCTGATTCATATATTTACCTTGGCCAGCTGATTTCAATGGATGGCAACATTATGAAAGAACTCAACAGACGTATTAAACTTGGCTGGAGTGCATTTGGAAGAAACAGTTTTATCCTGAAGGGGAAATTGCCTTTGTGTCTAAAAAGAAAGGTCTTCAACCAGTGTGTATTGCCAGTCCTCTCTTATGGATCAGAGACATGGAGTCTAACAGTTGGAGCAATACGAAAGTTACAGACAACGCAAAGGAGCATGGAGAGGTGCATGCTTGGAATAACTAGGAGAGATCGAAAAAGAAACACTTGGGTGAGAGAGCAAACTAGAGTAGAGGACATCATTGTTAAAGTAAAAGGGCTGAAATGGCGATGGGCTGGGCATATTGCAAGAAGAACTGATCAACGATGGACAACAGAAATTCTGAACTGGATTCCAAGAGACCACCGAAGACCTAGAAAACGTCCTCAAACTAGATGGGTGGATGAAATAAGAAAACAGGTTGGGGTGACGTGGAAGCGAATTGCTCAGGATAGACTTGTGTGGAAAGCATTTGGAGAGACCTTCATCCAGCAGTGGATAGATAATGGTTGAATATGATGATGATATATATATATATAAATTTATAATATTTCTGCTAAATTATGAATTAATGATGATGTAATGTGATATTGTTTTTAATTTGGCTTGCCATATTTCCTTAGCCTTCATCTGTACTAATTTAATTAAATTTTAACAACACTGTAAATCACATGCTCTAACAAGTTCAAACTTACAAAGCAACTAGTTATTAAATTTTAAAAAGTCCAGTTGGACTCAATAAAATCTGATTTAAATAAAAAAAAAAAAGATTTTTTGACTTCCTTAAACAATCATTTTTTCATATGCTACTTTGTGCCATATATATATATATATATATACAGGGTGTCTCAACACCAGGGTTGCAAACATCTAGGAGGGGTAGGGTACACCTAGACGAACAATATTTGTCATAGAACCTAGGGTCGCAAACCACTCACAGCGCCAGTTCTAAAACCGTCCAGCATGCACAAATAGTGACAACCAGTGCATGAGAAGCGCAAAATGCGATGTCCTAATCATCTATGCACTTGAGCAGCTGACCTTAGATTTATCTGGCGCTTCTTATGCGCTAATTGTCACTATTTGTGCATGCTGAACGGTTGTAGAACTGGTGCTGTGAGTGGTTTGCAGCTCTAAGTTCTCTGACAAATATTGTTTGTCTTGATATGTAATATCACCCTTTAAAGTTTGTAACCCTGGTGCTGGGACACCCTATATATATATATCATCATCATCATATTCAACCATTATCTATCCACTGCTGGATGAAGGTCTCTCCAAATGCTTTCCACACAAGTCTATCCTGGGCCATTCGTTTCCACGTCACCCCAACCTCTTTTCTTATTTCATCCACCCATCTAGTTTGAGGACGTTTTCTAGGTCTTCGGTGGTCTCTTGGAATCCAGTTCAGAATTTCTGTTGTCCATCGTTGATCAGTTCTTCTTGCAATATGCCCAGCCCATCGCCATTTCAGCCCTTTTACTTTAACAATGATGTCCTCTACTCTAGTTTGCTCTCTCACCCAAGTGTTTCTTTTTCGATCTCTCCTAGTTATTCCAAGCATGCACCTCTCCATGCTCCTTTGCGTTGTCTGTAACTTTCGTATTGCTCCAACAGTTAGACTCCATGTCTCTGATCCATAAGAGAGGACTGGCAATACACACTGGTTGAAGACCTTTCTTTTTAGACACAAAGGCAATTTCCCCTTCAGGATAAAACTGTTTCTTCCAAATGCACTCCAGCCAAGTTTAATACGTCTGTTGAGTTCTTTCATAATGTTGCCATCCATTGAAATCAGCTGGCCAAGGTAAATATATGAATCAGCAATTTCTAGCTCAATGTTGTCAACTTGTATTTTTGTTTCCTCTACGAAATTATTGAACATGATCTTAGTTTTTTGTAGGTTCATCTTGAGTCCAACTTCTTTACTTCTAGTTGAGAGCTCCTGTACCATGTCTTGGAGTTCTGATGGGTTCGTTGAAAAAATAACAATGTCATCAGCAAACCGCAAATGATTTAAATATTCACCATTTATTTTTATAATTATTATTATATATTTATTAATTAATTATTTTATTTATAATATATATATATATATCCGAGTATTGCAGCATGGAGAGTCAACCCTTCATCATTTCCTTGCACAATAATTGATGAATTTTAGATAATAGACGTCTGTTTTCACTATCCTTTAATTAATGAAACAAGTTTGTAGGTTATTACGACCACTTTTAATGCTACACTGACGTGAGAGTTATGAATTAGGTTTTAGCCGGTTCTCTGTTTTCACGTCCTCTATAACCAGCATTCATCATTGACATTTTCAAATAATTGTTTTAATTATTTTTATGTAATTTTGATGATCAGTGAAATAGATTTGTTTGTGGTAGACCTACAGAAGGTTGCGAGTGAGCTAGTATTTTTCATATGAAACATGCTGTATTTCTCGCCGAAAGTACAAAAATACATAAAGAAAATACTCGTCGTGCAAATTCAATCAATATTTGTGTATTTAATGTTGAGTAACGTTATTCAACTATCCAGATTTTACTATAGACATACATAGAAATTATTAGCATATGAGCATTTAACGCATATTATTTAATGTACGATAAATTATAATAGATACTTCTTCAATTTTAGTGATAATTTTTTGTTCCAAAAATCATGAAAGAAAGAAAATTATGCGAAAATCGAGCCAAACAATAAACCCCAAGTGCCCAAATAATAAAGTAGTGCAATGAAAATGGCGAACTAACGACAATTTAAAGACTCAACGTAAAGCACCGATAGTGGTTTTGAAGACGTAGGTTCAGATGAGCGCGTAGCAACTTCTCGCCAACCAACACATTAGTCGCCGCACATTGCTTGCGGAAAATGCCAATACATTGGTCATTTGGTGGTCAGCAGGTTGTCAGTTGCTTCTGCCTTACACTTCAGTGCGGAATCTGTCAGTTGTTCCAGTGTCTTATAGCTCTTTTTTTTTTATCCTTTTATTTTTATTTATTTATTTATTTATTTTTTACTTATAATATTATGGGAATCATCTTTGTAAGATACGTTATATTCCTTCCCTAAAAAAGGGATGTTGTGGGGGGCGGGGGAGCTGCGTACATTGTACTAAAATTTAAAAACAGAATTATCACGTGATCATAGGTAATGTTTTGGGAGCATGTTTTATATATTTTTCTGAAAATATGATTTCGAGGTCGAAAATGCTGATGTCCGTTTCGAAATTCTGATGTTTTTTGGCAAAATGTTCTGTTTTAAAATACCTGAAAATTTCAAAGAAGAATTCTAAAAGACGTGAACGTAAGAAAAGTGGGTGGGAGTTACGGCAGGGGGCGTACCCGTGAAAGCGACAGCAACCAATGATAAATGAACCTGAATAGGAGGGCATTTTTTCTTGCTAACCTGAACTAGAAACTGATAGTAAGACGCAAGTATAATGGCTTATCCTTTTATTTAAAGATTAATGTAGATACATGTATATTTCAAGTACGTAAAAAAAAAAAAAAAGAAAAGAAAAGAAAAAGAAAGAGAGAAAGCGTGTCTATATACGCTTTTCGTACCTTGTGTATTTTTGAAATTCTGTACTGTCTTTTATTCAAAAATCACACTTTTACCATTGCACTGCCTCAAGGAAACCTTATATATATGTATAAGGAAAAAAATTTACGAAGTTTTAACTTTGGCCGTGGAGAAAGGCGAACTGGGACCTTGTCCCGACCGGGCTGAGGAGAAGGGGGTCAGTTGGGACGTTGTGCTTGTGCAATACATCATCCTCTACCTAACACCAAACATTTCGGGTGTCCTAACAGGTAATTGGGGCAATTTGGATGTCACCTGGGCCAGATATTCAAGCCTGGCCTCTCCATCTTTGCTTTCCCCCTCCCTAAAATGGTGGACCGGGGATGGGGTTGGCATGGTAACGGGCTAACGCCGCGCAATTACCCTTTGATTAATAACGGGATCGGGAGGATCTTTGGAGGTTGGGGATGCAAGCAATAAATTTTCGTCAACATCCGATCGGAACAGCCTCCCAGTCATTGAATTCCGATAAACGAGGAAGATCGTAAGAATTGCGACTTTGTGAGGACAGGTTACGAGATTTTCTGTCGGTCTTCATGAGAAAAGCTGTAAATCGTATATGCAGACGCTAAATAAACGTAGTTCGTTTTTGTTGTCCTAACTTCATTAGAATTACTTTCGCGACGGACTGTTTTGTATATTTATTTCCGACTATTTCCATTGTTTTGTCTAATTCAAATTTTTGCCGAATTTTCTTCTTTTGCGACTGCCATACCGAAATAAATAATCGCTATAGTAAAATATACGTTGGAAATTAGTACCGAAAATATCCCATGAGATAAGATCTTTGCAGTCTACGATTCATGTATTTACTAACGAATTTCGTCGTAATATTTATCGTAACAAATACGACGGTCTAATAAATTGCATACCTTTATTCATCTTTGGAGAATTTGAATTTCGGTTACGTGGTTGCAGACATCAAAAGTGTTCGATATCGGATAACCTATAAAAAGAAAAGAAAAATGTCGTCGAAGCAATTTCGGCGTGCGCCCGAAGTTTTCGGGGGGCGGCCGGGGCGTCAATCGCAGGTGAAAAGGGAGAGGAAAGGCGTGGAGAGAGTTGAGTGGACATCCGGGCCGGAGGAAAGGGATGGGGAGATATCATATAAATCAAGCGGAAGTAACAGAATTGGCTGATCACAAAAGGAGCATCCGTAAGGGAGAAGGGGTGGGTGGGAATCGAGGGAGCATCTTTCATCTTCCGCTTCCCTCGGTTACCGAGACAACAACGTCCCTTGTCCCTCGCCCCGAAACTCATCCATTTACGGCTCCCTCCCCTTCTTCAAAAGTCGCGCAGATTTGACGAAGGGTTCTGTAACGCGACCTGCCAAACCCTCGTAAACTTACCACGCTACCCTTACGACGGAGGTAGGCATCCCTAAACAAACTTGCGTCTAAAAGAAAGAAAAAAAAAAAAGTGATGACAATTGCTCCTATACAACCGACAGCCTTTTATTTTATTTATTTTTTCCGACTTCAGCTAGGCCTGAATTTTTGTGTTTATTGCTAATTTAAAAAAAAAGTATACACACAGTAACCGAACTTCTTTCCATTTCGGAATGGCATTCGCCGGAGGACGAAAATCGAAGTTCATGAACGAAGTCATGACGGCGAGTACTTCTTGAAAACTGTTCATTTGCTCCCTATGATTTCGTAGCAGGCGAATGGCAACGGAACAAAGGTAGCAATTACCTGCTGATCCTCCTTTCCCGTGTAACTGCGGTTAAGTTCGCGTAACCGCTAATTGAAGGTATCGGGGTGGGTGGGGCCTAGGATGTCCATTCGTCCAACCAACGGTTCTCTTCCTGCCCCCCCCCTCTTTCTTGGAATCCTTCCCCTCTGCTCTTTGTTAAGGCTCCCTTCCCAAAGGTTCCTTATGAATAGAACCGTTATAAGGCCTTTGTGCGCCTCGTCTGTGAGTTATCTGCAATATTTAGCTACCCCTATAAGTTGCTTTCTCATATTGCATGAAGACATAGTTCATAGATTTCTTATAAGCCGACCCATTCAATTCTCTTATACGCATTTAAAGGGGGGAAACACGTGTATGCTAAAAGCTTTTTATTATTATTAAAAACTGCACACAAACAAATAAGTGAAATTTGTGTATTTAAACGGAAACTGAAAGGATTTTAAAAAGTTTAAGAAACAATTCTGGCATCCGAAAGAGACAGCGAAAGTGACCGTTGCGCCCTATTTAGACTCGTATTAAGACCCGTATAGTCAGTTATGGGTTTTCTTAGATAAGGTAAGCCTTGGAGCCATTCCACGCCACATTTTCAATAGGAATGGCCAGGAAATGACCTGGGTCATCGCGAATATTTTTTTCTTCCTCCCTCTATATTTTCCCCTGACATCTTTCCGCTCATTCAGCTGTCCGATTTCGAACCTACCTCGTTCGGTTTTTTTTCTGTTTCCGAAGAAATTAAGATGTTTATCAGTAACTGGAAGCTTTTGATTCTTTTTTGTTCAGTAATGTTCTGATCTTTCTTCCCTTTCGGAGGGGGCATCTACTAGTACAAAATTTGCAAATTGCTCCTCCCCCTTTAGATTTGAACTTCTATGTTGCAACATAAATTCATCATGGTTTATAGTCCTTCAAGTTATCAGCAGGAGATTGCCGCTAATTGAAAATGAATGTAGTTGAGATTGGTGAATACCGAATTCGGAATTTAGATTCAAACTTGCATATTTGATAACCTTTCTAATTCAAGTTCGACATTAAAAAGGCTTTAGAAGTCATCAATTTAATAATCATTTGATTTAAATGAACTACATTAAATAACATTTCCATGTCAAAGGGTAGTCTAAGTGACTTTTCTTCCCCCCAACTTTCTAGAATTTTAGCGAGTTTGTGGAAGAAAGAAATACATTTTTATATTGTTGCACGATCCCTCTGGTCATCTAATGCGATATGCATGACAAAAAATAGCCTTGCCCATTGTATAAGCAATGGAAAAGTATCGGGGGTCGGGTCGAGAAATAGATTACGACGGAGATTACAACGAAAAAATTGGACTCTGCTGATATGTATGCATAAAAAGGGAGTAATATATCTCGTCGTCTGCATATATAAAATGCGAAAGCAGAATTTGTATAGGGACACCGACGGACCCTAGATATGGACGCCGATTTTATTATACTCCACGGACCCAAGAGAGAGAGAATCAATAGTTATTACTTCAAGTAAATTTACTGGAAAAAATTTACATATTTTGTATCGGTTTTTGCATTACGGACAGATCGCTTTCAGGTTCCCATAGAAAGGAGGGGGTGGGGGATAGCCGGACATTCCATGATAGCCGAATACGAAGTAAAAGGCATTCCCGAATTTAACTGATAGTTCAAAAACGTCAAAAGTTTATTGTTCCTGAATCGTGAAATATGGAAAAGTTCTTGTTTATTAAATTAAAGTTGAGAAATCTTATTTAATAAACACTTGATGTTATAGTTTCATTTATAGAGAATTAGACACGGCATTGTTTGGAAAATGACATCTGAAGAATGCTTCAGCAGTTGTTTTATTCTTAAGATGAAAACGTCGCTATGGTGAGATGAGTTCAAGGTATTTAGAATTGAATTAGCGTAGCTTTTTTTTTTCTTCTAAATGGTTATTAAAAGGAGTTGGTACAGAATGGTTTCTTCGTACTTCCCCGTACTTGAACTTCGAGGTTGCAGAACAATCTGTGAGGTTATGCCGAATATATTTCGTAGTACAGAAGTGAAAGTACTCTGTGCGAATCTAGGAAATCTTTCGTTCCTGTCGTGAACTTCAGAAGACCACGTTATTTGCCCTTATCTGAAAGCTTTATCAAGTGAATGCCACGGGCTATTTGTTGGGGAACGATTTTCAATCCTCTGGTCATCTGAGGGTCATCCGAACGTCAGTTTACGCGGAATGACCCCTTCGTATCTCGGGCATCTCTTTGTGGACCTATCGCCGTTTCCTTCGTCATAAAGAGAAAAACGTTCTCGTAAAGCAGCTTTAACGTTATGGCTAAACGGCAGTTAGTCTGAACGGTTCGCTTACAGCCAAGCGGCCATCACCAAGCGTTGTCAATTGAGTAATCCGTTCTCTTTCCTTTTCTACCTTTAAAAAACAAAAGGACTGTCACTCACTGACAATAATCTTTTGAAATACCATTCTAAATTCATTTATAAAAGGGTAGCAGGATGCCAGGTCTGTGTTCTAAGATCCGCGACTTAGTCAACCGGACTTGTAGACCATTATGACTTCGTGGAATATTAGAATTATCTCCTCGAAATTCCCAGTATAACTCGGTGAAAATATCTAAATGCAGCGTAATCAATGAATCGTTCGTCAACTTGGTGTATCAATTATTTTCTAGCTTTCGTCTTGTGCGCGGAATGAAGTCAAAAAGTTTCAAGTATGAATGTTCATTCAGTTCTTAAAATTTAAAATTAATTAAAAGCAATAACTTACTATAAAATTTCACTTTCCAATGGCGCTAAAATTCCGAAATGTTCTTCCAGTTGTTACAGTTCGCAAATCTTTTCATGTTGTTAATGAATAAAAAGTACCGTAGCTTGTCTTTGAAACTTGAGAAAAAGTGCCGGGTCGCTAAAATTAAGACACGCTGCGCCATCTAGTGCCGTCTTTTGACGTTACAAACGATAAGTTGTAAACTTTTAAATAACAACCTCTTTTGATGCAAAATAAAAAATCTAAAATGGCCCATGAAGCGTTCCAACTCGAATTTACGACTCATAAACCTCAAAATCAAGGAAAAATTCCAATTTTTAGCCCGTGTTTTATTGCTTTAGTCTGAAACGCTTGTTGCTGAACTTGGCTTCGAAAAATCTTCGTAGCGTGAAGATGTAAAAGTAGAAAGGCGTAATCTCGGAGTTCTCCCTTTTTCTCTTTTTTTAACTGCAAGGTTTATTTTGTTTCGCGGAAGATCTGCAGGCGGAAAGAATACGCTAAGGCTCACCTCGAATTCAGGGATTTGCAGAGGCAGGAAATTAGACGTATTTTCCGAACGGAACTTGCAACTAGGATCGGCCGTAACCCTACAACCTTGTTGGGTTACCAGCTGATGATGGGTTTGCTGTTTTTGGCAACAAAGCACCCGGGATTTTAAAGCTAATGAAGAAACGAATTTTAATGTGTTGATAAATAGAATTACGTTGATGCATTTGGCGCTTGAAATATATCCAAGTTTACTCATATTCTTGAAATATATATATTTTGAAAATCGAGCCAATCCGCTAGAGTTGAATTCTGTGAATCCGCGAAATCCCTAAAAGCCTTGAAAATAACTGTTAAGATTGCCAAAAACCATCGCCAAAAGCAATCTTGTTTTCCCAAACGGGATCAGACGTGGATTTTAAGCGCCACTTATTTAATTAAACAGGAAATTACAATTCGCCGGAAAAAGTCGGCTTGAATGTGTCGTCTAAGAGAGAGATTTATTTCTATTTAATAAAATGTGTTAGCAACAAGTAGTTGCAAATTGTCACATGATGAGAATGTTTTGTTGAAAATATTTCGATATTCGTACTGTTTAAGAAGGAAGGCGAAAGCGTCCGGTTAAAATAAATTATTTTACTCATTTCGTATACAGAAAATGATACGATGAACCATACACAGAAATCATCGTTTGGCAGTGGTGTGATATTTCGTTGAAACAAAAGTGTATTAAAAACTTTTTAGTGATACTTTGCACAGTTTAAAGTAAACAATAATATTTTTAATTGGCTTGTTTGATGGCTCCTAGAGCCAGAGATAGGTCATAACTTTCCACTTATCGGCCTTTAACGCAGCAGTCGATCTTCACTACGTGGATAGTCCCGCATCTTTCTTACAGAGATATCAGAATTTCAGAGAAAGCTGCTCGGATCGGGGAGGGGAATCGGTGCCCCCCTCGCCCCCGAGAGAAAGAGAGGACACATCGCTCCCTCCCCGCCTTATACACAGGCTTTCCTTCTCCGACGGAAGGCGCTTGGGGGGGATACACTTAATGACTGTATTTGAAGTTAAGGGACGCGAATCGCTGCCCCCATTCATCTCCACCATCCTAGAGTTTTAGGGGGAAGAGTACGTGGACATCAAGGAAGCACTACAAATTGCGGCGGATACTCTGCGCACGTTAAAGAACATAAATCATGGCCTGTCAATGGCCGCTGCCCCTGGCCCATTTGCACGCTTTTGGGATTGGCTGTTTCGCGCCCTAAACGGCAACGAATGTCATAATTCGGAAATACAATAATAATAACAAAAGAGTTCACCTTGACCTTGTGATGCATTTTACGAGATATTAATATCTCCTTCCCACCTAGTCTCAGATTATGTTCTTAAAATTATTTTAAGATGACACTCTTGTAGGTAATAATTCAACACAGAGGCGTAGTCAGGGGAGGTATTGGGGAGTTGTAACCCCCATCGCAATGAAATTTTGTATATTTAACATAGGAATATATGAGTTGTAGCTCTGTAACCCCTCCCATTAAGCCTATAACCCCCTTATGAACTTTCTGTCTGTGCCACTGTTCCAACACCCACGTTTTGTAATAAATTCCCTACGAAAAACACAAAAATCTCGCCTCGGAGGCTTTGTGTGTTGACCATTATTTGGCAATTGTGTTAGCCCTGAGTAGCGTAATATACCTTACAAAACGATGACATTCTTGATTTCGTTTTTTATCCAAAATAAACACATTCGTTGCCCTTGTGCGTCTGTTTTTACCTTGCGTTCTGTAGTCTTGCGGGAAGTGCTCTAGTAGGGGCTTGTTTTGGATTTAAAGTTCAGGCCATATGGGAATTTTCGGATACTTAGTTGGCAATTATTTGAATTTAAAATCCATCTTACGTTTCTCAAGTGCCAACTATATAAACATCAACATACTTCGCATACTTAAAGAAGTTTTTTGTCACTGTAGTAGTTTTTTTTATTAAAATGAATAATAACATTTCGGGAGCTACCTACGAATATTACTTTTATTTACTATATACGAATAATTATTTGGATTCGTTTTTCTATTTATCATCGTTCCCCTTTTTTAGCTTCTTTACTTGATAAAGGGAGCAGACAGCTCCCGAAACATTGCGATTATTTATTTTAATAAAAAACTAATCCAGTGACCAAAAGCATCTGCCTCCGCGGAACTTCCTAGTAAATCTTTATTTCGTTTCGCATACTTAGTTTAATTTTCTTTTTTTATTATTACTAAGAATGTTTGCACACAAATATATGTGTGTATTTTTTTTAAATGGCGGTCAGAATTACCTTAATAAACGCAAAAGGTTTGGAGAAATATCTATGTCTAGAGAAACTTAAGATGCCAAGCCTCTGTGACAAGACGGTAATTGTCTTAGTATATCATTAACTTTAAAGATTTCGAATTCGCTGGACTTTACGGTGACCTTTAAAATTATATTTAAATATGTTATGCGGCATTTAATACTTATTACTAAATTAAATATTATTATCTATAGCTTCGTTTGTTCAACGTTATCTACTATTTACTATTTTAAGATCTTCTCTTACTTAGTTATCCCCTCTCCACTCCCTGCAACGAAACTATTGCAATTTACTTCTGTTAGATGAACTACATTTTCTGGGTGAACGTTTATTTTTTTCGTCTAAACAATATCATTTAATTTTATGTCATACTTGACTAACTAAAACTTGCATTTTTTATGTCATTATCCCCCGTCTTTTTAATTTTTAGATGCATTAATTCAATTTGTTTTTCACTTTATGTGAACTTGCTACAGGCAGTAAAATAGAAATATATAGTTTAATTTGAATAATTCGAACGTCCGGTGAAACTAAACCCAATGACATAAAGCTTTTCAAAACCGAATTCTTCGCTAGTTGGAACTAAGCTCCTTCAGCCTCAAATTAAGCAAATTCGACTGTTAAGGTATTATTACCCTCCGCAGGGATAACACAATTGCCAAATATGGTCAACACAAGAAAGCCTCCGGGGCGAGAATTTTGTGAGTTTTCGTGGGGGAATTTATTATACTATAATTTTTGCCACCCACGTATTAATTACAGCTCAAACTAGAGCTTATGTAATTTTGGAGAAAAAGAGACGCTTTCCCCTTCGTCTAGCGGTCCAAGACACTCCGGGCTAAACGGAGGGACCCTGGTTCGAATCCAGGATGGGGAAAGCGTCTCTTTTTCTCCAAAATTACACAAGCTCTAGTTTGAGCTGTAATTAATACGTGGGTGGCAAAAATTATTGTAAAACAATTCGACTCTATTTTTTTTAAAAAATAGGAAGTTGTACAATTGTCAACTAGTATTGGATGCTGATTGACTAGACTGCTTACATAACCTATCTGTGGCTTTTAATTAATTCCTTTATATTTTTGGAAATGCTAGCTTCTCTGGGTAAAATCCTAGTTTGTGCCAGGCTATATAGTATATTAGATAAATCGTTCTTTTATATATATATATATATATACAGATATTATTACCCTTCAGAGTTAGCACAATTGCCAAATAGTCGGCACACAGAGCCACCGTGGCATATTTTTTGAAAATTGCTCGCAAAGAAAAGAATGATTTCACGGTGCCTGCTGGGAACCGAACCCACGACCTCTTTGTAGCCGGCCAAGGGCTATTCCAACTGAGCTACAGACGGCCTATCTTCCTTCCCTCTGCGAGCGTATATAAAGCTTTACTATAGACGAGTTTCGTAGTATATTTTGTAACTTTGTGGAATTTAACTTAGTCTACAAAATACACCCACTCAAAATAATAATCTTTGCAAACACTAAATCAAAATATTTCTACATTCATTTTGCAGAAAGTGTATTCAGATGATAAAATAAGAAAACCTACACATATAAAGAGAAACAGATTGTTGCTCCAACTGAAAAGAAATACACATTTTTTAATTGTATTTACAGCCCATCAAATTATAAAATGCTAAGACTCATTGGCGTAAATCAAAACGAAAGTGCTCGATGTCTGCAATAGCGCAATTTCTTCAGACATTTACATTTAATTAATTACACAAAACAATTACTGCTAAGGCTCGGTATTGTATCAAGCGTCAAACAATCTTCTGCGAGTAAAAAGACTTATGTAAATAACACAGAAATATATCAGGTGCTTAATACACTGTGGGATTTAGTTCACGAACAGAGATTTTTTTGTGAGGCGCGAAGTAAAAAGGAGTCACAAAAATATAATCAGACTACTTCTTGTTTTAGTAAAATAATGCAAATTAGAAGTAGCAATTGAACTTTTAGTAAGTAGTCATAGATATCCGCGCCAGTTGTGATTCAAAGAAATCGACTGCTGGTTTAAGTCTCAATGAATGTTTTAAAACTAAAGGAAAAAGAATAATTTCAGAATAATATAAATTGCAATTTTATAAAGTGAACTGCAAAAAATTGTTGTCGCATAAGTACAGTTTGTTTATCATATCAGCAAATGTATGAAGTTCGGCAATTTTTCTACGGGGTTTCTGATTATTGGCGATTCGTACATGCACGGTAAGAAGTTTTACCCATATCGAAAGTAGTTGCGGTTTTTTTTTTAGAATTTTGTTAACTCCTTCAAGTAAACTGAAGTAGGTTGGTTGTACGTGTAGGGAAAATTCGATTCGAAAAATTAGAATAATCATGGAAAATGCTTTTACAGTTCTAATTTATAATGCAAAGAAAATAACTGTTGCCAAATATGAATTAGTATCATGTAAATCTACATCCTTTTTAGATTATGTAACCATGTACACATATGAAAATATACTATAATGTATATAAAAAGACACATTTGAAAAAAAAGAATTACAAAATTGAGTAATTTTTAATGGGGTTCAAAATATTAGAATAACGTGAAAATAAATGCACAGAACTTAAAGTAAAGGGGAGCAACATAATAGTTAATTTTTTGCTACATCTACCTTAGCTTTGTGACAGATCCTGAACGGTTTAGCATATAATTTGTCAGCCGTTTAGTCTTTTTTATTAAAACTTGTCCAAAGAGTTTACAGATTAGAAACAAGTCCATATTTGTCACTTGGGACCAGTGCCCGATTAACATACACGAGCCTCCGCGGTCCTGGGCCCCCATATCATTGGGGGTCCCAAATTTCGTATATGATCTTTTTTAGCAAGTGTAGAATATCAGTTTGAAACTTAGTTTTTTTTTTTTACTATAACTTACTAATTTATTAATATTAAAATTTTTCTAATTTATAACTAAGGCGTCATTGAAAACGGCTTTAAATCATTGATTAAGAAGATAATATAAATAACTAGAGTTTGTATTTGTTAAATACTTATTATTCAATAAGTATTTAACAAATAACTAGAGTTTGTATTTGTTAAATACTAATTGAATAATTTTATTGCGAATGCATGGCATGCGGCCCCGAATAAATACCAGGCTCTGGCACCCACTTTATCTTGATCGGGCCCCACTTGGGACACAAGTTTTTGAAGATTTTTTTCCCTAAAAAATGAAGAGCTAAAGAATTCAATTTGACCTTTTTTGAGCCATGCAGCTGTAGTCTTAGAAGTGTGACGAAAAGTTGAATTTTGCTGAAAAAGGAAAAAAATCACCACATAAATCGCCCGATGCCGTTGATATGAAGTGTTCATGAATTTTTGTTTATATTATATTATCTATTTTAGAATTGATTCATTTGTGCCCAATACGCAGCAGTATACCCTCATACATGTTCGATTGGCGAAAGGTCTGGTGATCTTGCTGGTCAAGGAAGAGTATCAACAGCACTGGGGTAGCTCACAGATATGCGAACCATATGGGGCCTGGCATTATCTTGTTGGAAAATGACTCCAGGCTGTCGTGTCATGAAGGGTAACGTAAACGGCCACAGGATGTCATCAACATATCGTTGAGCTTTGAAAGTTGTATGCAGGATGACTAGGGGTGTCCTGCTGTCGTATGAGATAGCACCCCACACTATCGCACTAGGGGTAATGGCTGTGTACCTCTGTAAAACAAAGGGTGGTTGGGACCGCTGTCCCTGCCACCTCCACACATGGATCTGATGGTCATCTGCTCCAAGACTGAAGCGGGATTCATCGTTGAACACTATGCGATGCCAATCTGCTGGCAGCCATAATGATCGGCTACGACACCACTCCAGACGACTCTGTCGATGGTGTGGGGTTAAAGGCAAACGTCTTAAAAGCCGCTGTGAGCGTAACCCCCACCTCAGCCAAGCGTCGTGAGATGGTAGAAGGTGCCACGGGTGGTATGGAATAGACTGTAGCACGCTGGATGGCGGACAATGATGCTGTTGTGTCAGCTCGGGCCTATCCCCCCACAACCAACCGACCTTGCCTCGAATTCGTGCACCTTGGCCTTCCAGAGCCTTTGTTCAGCCGATAAGTTCCTCGCAGAAACCATTGCTGCCAACACATTTGCACAGCAGTGGACGTACGGTGCAGGTGGCGGCATATTGCTCAGTAGGACCAGCCAGCTTCAAGCATCCCGACTATGCGACCACGTTTGAAATCGTAAAATTGGCTATAAGGTCCTCGTCAACGTCGTAACGGCATTATTGGTTGCGTCTCCAGGGAACTGCAACGCTGATAACGAAAAAAAATAAACCGTTCGCAATTTTTACCTCTTTTATACGATGCCAGTTGCGCAGTAGAAATGCGCGCTATGATCGAAGTTAACACTCATTGGCTTTGAAAATTTAATCATTTGCATACTTGGTTTAAAGGAATTGCATGCGAAATTTCGAGATGATCGGATTATTATTTTTATTTTATTTTATTTTTTTTTGCAAAAGAGTGTACATTCCTTGCTGGCCATTAGACAAACAAAACGTACTTTTATTGCAAAAAAAGCACCTTTTTTTTTCTATCCTCTTGATCCCACAAGAGCCTTTGCTACACTACCAGCCTCTTGTTTAGAAGTCAAGCGCCTTCGTAAAATGAAAGCGTAAAGCAAGGTATACGTGATTTAAAACCCAATTTGGAAGTCGTAAATTTAGGTAGATGTATTCATACTTGGTGCTTTCCATCTCTTGTGAAAATACCTTTCAGTTCGGCAACGGTTTTCTTCCCGACGTTTTTCAATCCCCTCTCATCTCTTGATGTAGCCATTAGCTTTCGACTGTTATGGAAACAATTATTTTGAAAAATCCGTTTATTAAAATTCTGTCTCAATACTCTTTTTTTTTTTGCAAACAATTAAATGAAATTCATGTGCAAACAATTTCTCCACACAAGAATCAGCCAGTCCATCAGCTACTAAAACGTTTACTAATTTTATACGCCCCTTGGATCCAATCGGAAAATGTTGTTAAGATGTTGTTGTTATTCTAATATTTCAACAATCTTTTTTTGAGCATTCTAATTTTGCGAATATTTCAACTATTTTTTAAAATGTAAGGTGCTAGTCTAGAAAATGAAAATGAGCAATTATATTACTTTTGTAAATATTCAGAATATAATTTATTTTTCTGTTCAGTAGTAAATCATCTGTTTAAGGACATTAAACGCACTGATCTTTTACATTATTCCAATTTTTTCAATTGGAGTTGAGAAACCTCCCTATAGCGACCACCTTATATTCCGTAAAAAAGTAGTCGCTAGAAGAGACAGAAAAAAAGTGTTCTAAAACTTAAATTCGATTTTAAATGAAAATAAATCATTTATGATGTTTTGAAGATGAAGGTCAGCTCTAAACGGTTTACTCTATTTAAACTCAGAGAGTAAACAGGAAGTGGAAGTTTTCCTATTCTCAGTGTTCAAAATGTGTTCGCTTCTAGAGGGGCGAATGGCTTCTGTTGGTCTCTGAATGGAGGTTTAGCTTATAGTCTGCGAAGAAAAAACTCCTTTCCATGAAAAGTGGTTGTTAAGGGAGGTGGTCGTACACAGAGGTTTTACTGTAATATAAGGATAATACCCTATAAGCAAAATGTGTACATCACATTTTGCTAAACTAATATTCAAATGTTTTCACCTTTTTCTTCACTACTTGTGTGATGCGAAGCGCGATTCTTAATCTGGATTAGATTTTATCTATTTTTTGATCATTGTTGTATTATTAACTTCGTGAATTTTTTGCATTAATTTTTGGGCATGTTCAAGTGTATATATGCGAGGCTTTATTTGGTATATATTTCTCACACTAAAATCTTAATTGTATTCAAATTCAATTCCTCTGTGTGTTTTTTGACTTATTACCTCTATATGTAAAACACTACAGGAAAATGAAATATATATATATATAGTGGAGTAACTAATAAAAAAAAAATGGGAATGAGATTATACTTTTTCAGAAAACGTAAAATATGCTGTGTAAATATATGAAATGCTATCTATCATGCTTATACGTAGTCTTCATTGAATATGAAACCTTAACCGCGTGCAAATTAATTTCTTTATGATACTGGTCTCTTACATCAATTTATCCATAAAATGATATTATAATTGGACTTTGACAGAAAACAAACTTTCGTCTATTGAACGGATCAAATTTTGGTCTTGTGAATCAATGATGCAATGGGTAGGCATTATATCATCACGAAATGATCCCTGCCCGTTTAAAATCGGTTAATGGACTGATATAATGATTTTAAATTTCCAACCGATTTCCAAGCCCCAAGCCAGTTACCACTGCATACCCGCCAAAGCACTCACTGTCCCCCTCCCAATAGCTTCTTGCTTCATTACATGACCGTAGTAAATTGATGCGAAACATGAACTGGTAAACGCTATTGCTGTGCAGCCATGATCTGAACGTGGAAAAGTTGAATTAATTTCAACTGTTCACGCAGGCGTATTTTAAGCATAGCAATTGCCAATCAAGTGATTCTAATTTATTAGCTATTCGATTGACCTTTCCGTCGGCACTATATTCGCAACGCAAATGCGGTTCAAGTTTGACAAAGACTGCCCATGCAGAGTCGCCGTTAGAAGCTAAAATGGGTAATTTGGTATATCCCGTTTCTACGAAACCAATCTGTAACTAGTATATAGACGATATTAAATTTATGGCATCGTGTGTAAATGGCCCGTTATATATTTTAGTATTTTATCAGTTTATGGTCCTGGCACACATAGCTGAAATAGTTTTCAGGGTTAATATTTTAATATAACTATTAGGAAGCATCAAATGCATGTATTTTAATAATTTATATTATTATAATAAAAAAATACGCCAAATAATAGAATTTCCGAACTAATGCTATCCATGAAGGGGGATACTCTACAAATCATAAGTATGTTTCTAAGAAAGTACGTGCATTTTTGACTTTTTGTGTGACCATTTGGCGTTTAGTGAATTTATTGTGGTGATATTGTTTGTTTGTTAAAGTTGGTAGAAACAATGCCCGCCTTTTCGTTTATTTCTGTGTGCTTTCGAAATTTCGTCTTCACTTAATTTTAATACAATATGAGCGTAACTGAAACAGTTTAAGGGATTTTTCCGTTGGTGGTGGTGGGGGGATATGAAAAGATGAAGCAAAACTGTGTTGTAAAATATGTGCCAGAGTAGGAACATAATGGAACTACTTTCAAAGGAACACTGACTATTAACATGCAAATGAATCGGAAGATGGCACCAGAAAGAAGAAGAAAGCATCTTGATTTATAAAGAAAAGTAGGGGCCGTCGCCTGAATATATTCTATTTCGTTATAATTAATGAATAGCGTTGACGAAAGGGATGACTAAGTGCAACCCTTATATACACATATAATCAAAGCATTACTATCTGTACTTAACTAGTAATAATTCTTAGAATGAATCATAAATGGACTGGTGTGTGTTGGTATGTCACTAGGTAGACGGCCCCCAGCCAGTCCGGCGCCGACAGGCCGACAGAATACAGGCCGCATTACGGGCGCGGCTCCTCCCAATTTCAGGATAACCGCAGCAATCCAGGAGCGTGGCTCCGAGAAAAGTCAAGACTCTAGTCACGTGGCCAGCATAGCAAGAGTGGTCATGCAGTCTCGTTGTCATGACGACCGGATGCCCGAGAGAACGAGATGGGGGTGGGAGGGGTAGACTCCAAACTGGACTCTTTTGGGTATAGGGTAAAAGCCCGAAAACTGGAGACCTAAAGTAACAGTAAAGTATAAATTTATAAAAGTTATCGGATATAAAAAATAGCACAAACATTCGGACAGACAGACTGTTTATGTGATCCCAGGCGTGTGTTTATGATTTTCTATATGACTGTTAGTGGTTAATCCTGAATACTTTTTGGGGGAAAGAACCAAATCTACCCCTCACAACAATTTAAAAATTATTTGAGAGCCATAAATATATATTTTTAAATAAGGAAAATTTAAAGGAATATTACAACAAGTTGTAATATTAATAATATCTTTGTCAAATGAAGAAAAATCCCACAAAAAATTGTTCTGATTGTTTCAAATCAGTGTAAGAAATGAGTTTGCATTTCTTTAGAAAGTTTCTGTATGTCCGGTTTGTGTAACTAGTCATTTTTAATTTCAGATAACAATTTCCCTAACAAACACGTAGACCCGAAGGTACTGAAAACACCACCATATTCTAAATTTTTCAACTCATGATATGAGTTCGTAAGACTATTTCAAGGATTGAAAATCATTAAGTCTGCGTTCTGTAGGTCTTTATAGCAATCTGTTTTTTTTTCTGTGAAATCAGACTGCAATTTCTGTTTTCTAGTTCTTCTAGAATCCCTTTACCATTTTCGAAATCACGAAACCATTGAAAAAAATATTCTCTCACGTTTAAAACCGTTGTCTTGAAATAATCTTTGTTGAGTATTGCCAATTAGTAACGAAGATTAATAATAGTAATTAATTATTAAAGGGTATTATTCTCTCAGCGATATCGATACAAGTTCGGGAAATGAACTACAGTTTCTCTCTTTAAATCTCCAGCAAACAGAATAAATTTCGTTTTAAATTAAATAACTTCCACCACGATAGAAAAAGCAGTATATCCCTTGCCTTGTAATTTAAGATTGAGCTGATTCGGTTGCGATGCAACGTCCACTATAAAGTATAATTCTTTTTCAACATCTGATTTTCAATTAATTCTGAATATTAAACAACCTTGTTGTCAAGGAATAGTTCTGTTTTATTTATGCAAGATGCAAAACAATAAAAATGAAACAGTTATAGATTTATTTTCATTTTTAATTTTACATCAGAGACATATATTCGTAACCAAAGGGCCATCATTCAATTTTAAATAAATAAATAAATAAACATGCGCGGATATAAACCAATGTGGGCATGCATGCGTGGAACTTTCCTTTCCTTTTTTCATTCCTTCCATCCCTCCCACACGAACACACACCGAAAAGGTTAATATAATAAATGCGGTGATCCATATTACACCACGTTTCCAAGTCTTCGCTAAATTAGAATATAGTGGAAGCATAAATATTATATTTACATCTTGTTAAACACAGAATAATACCTACGGTAAGACAACGTAATGTGTATTGTTTTGCGAGTGAGACGTTGTTTAGACGAAAAAGGATATGTTAAGCTTGGAACAGTCTGAGCTCCACACTTATCATTTGGAAACTCTGTTGAACTTCACGTATCACCTCTTAACAAGTTACTTTATTATAAGAAATAATTACTGAACAACATGATCCAAATAGTAAAATGGAAGAGTTTTGGAGACGAGGAATTTGTATATATCCACTCTTCTTTCTGCAACCATTTGGGAAAATACCTCGGAATTAAAGGAAGTATTTCTACATGAAGTATGATTCGATGTTCACATATTTGGAAGCTTGTGTTTAAGAGCAGCATGTTTATGTATGTTTATTATTTATTTAATTACAAAAATGATGCAAGAATAAAAATTGGAAATAAAACGGGTTAATCTTTAATTGCGATCGTTTAAACATTTTATTTTTCTTCCTTACTATGTAAAACGTAAACAGAAGCACATTTTCACAGCACTAAACTCCTCTTTTTGTTCGCAGTGGGAGGAAATGTCTTTCAAGTGGAATAAATCGATGTTAGGTGCTTCAAAGGGCCATGTAATCAGGCTCCTAAGACAAGTGTGAATAAAACATATTCTATACATGTCAAATATTGATAAAAATAAAATTCTCCAGCATCTACAAAAAGTTTATATATATATATATATTCGAAAAATATGCAACAGTCTCTCCTTGGAGGTGCCGGCGGTTGTAGCGGCGCCTCCAACTGTACGGCTACTAGAACCAACACAGCCCAAAGTGCTTTGCAGCCTAGTATAGGTACAACCACTAGGGCTGAAAGACCACGCCAGCGCATGTCATGGACAATAGATATGAACACCTACATCATGCGCACCTACTATACGATTACAAAGCTGGAAACAGACATGACAAATTACAGACCCACACTTCACGCCAAATTCGCACAACAGTACCCACACCTGGACATCAGTATAGAAAGGATAACAACCCAACGCAGGAACATAATAACCAGAAATCTCTTAGCAGAGCCCATACTACAAAGGTTAAGAGATGAAGTCGCCAATGACCTGGCAAACACTTCAACCAGTGTGGCCAACCCTGAAGCACCAGCTAGTAGCGCAAGAGAACCGCTCCAACCAAGCATAGAAGAAGAAGAGAGGAGGGACGTGGAGAAAATGGAAGAAGGTTTCCAATGTGCCCTGGCGGAATATGAAGGCTCGGATGCCGCAACAAGGCCAAGAATACCACGCCAACCGGCATCTTGGAAACTCTGCAAAGCAACCAAGATCCTCAATGAACATACTCTACCACTACACCTACAGAACCACAACTCCCTACAGGAAATACACACCGCCATATACTGTGCAGCAGTAGCGGCATCACGCGCCAATGGGTACGAAGTAAGGAACGAAGGCCGAAGTAACAGAGGAAACAAAGCCCAACCACCATGGCAAGTGAGACTGCAAAAAAGAATAGAAGAGCTCCGCAGCAGCATAGGGCGAATAACCCAGTAC
>QLNU02015360.1:176902865-176918465 GCA_006491805.2 Dysdera silvatica
TTCACAGGGATAACACAATTGCCAAATATTGGTCAACACACAAAGCCATCGGGGCGACAATTTTGTGAGTTTTTCGTGGGGGATTTTTTACCACACATAAATTTGACACCCACGTATTAGTAGCTCAAACTAGAAATATTTGTTGTTTAGGAGAAAAAGAGACGCCGTCCTCATCTCGGATTCGGATACCCTGGTTCGAATCCGGGATGAGGACGGCGTCTCTTTTTCTCCTAAACAAAAATAGCTCTAGTTTGAGCTACTAATACGTGGGTGTCAAATTTATTTGTAATAAGACCATTTTACTGGCATGTTTAGGCTCAGTAGCCAATATTGCACATTCTACTTTGACCAATAGTATTTCTTTTGAAATCATTTATTATTCGTAATTTACTAATTGATCTTTCGGCAGAGGCAGCTGATACGGGTAGGGTAAAAAATAGCATGAAGTAAAAATTTCCGTAAAGTCACTTTCTACAAGCAGATCATTACATTTTGAAATTAGTAAATAAAAAAAATTGTCTAATAGACACGTCTACGGATAAATCCTATTTGACAAGCGTGATTAAATTACATTGAATGGGCAGTTGCGGAGAGAATACAGATGAATAATTTTTTTATGAAATTTTAACACTCAGCAATTTAGCATTTGACATGTTTATTATTTTTTCTGTCCTAATATTACAAAATATTTTTTTACTAATTTCATGCTTTCAAAACGACTTTTAATTTGCATTATAATTTTGCCTAAAACATAGTAAAAAACACTGACTTTAAAAAATTGATCGCTATTATCAAACAAAAAATCTGAAGCTAACTCGTCATATTGTTTTTTAATTATACGTTATCGTTTATTTTCAAATTTAGGATCTATCCTGCACTTGTATGAAATACGAATTACGATGTTGTGTTTTCCACCACTAACACTGAACTATTGGTGTTTTAAAGACAGTAGACGCTATAAATAGGCAGTACGCGCTGTACCATGTGGTCATGAGTCGTTGGTAATCGACATTCGGTCTGAAAATTTAAAGTAGACAAAATGAAAACAATGGCGTCCCAAATTGGCAAACCTAAAAATACTTCCGAACATCAAATTGAGAAGTTTTATTTGTACCATCGTATAAAGTAAATTTAAATCATAGAGGGTGGGGAGCACAGCCTTCCCTTATACCATGTACAAAACCATTAAGAAGTCTTTCAACCTTTTCTGTCCCCCCCCCCCATTGGCTCCGTAAATAGGCGTTGATGAAAAAGGGGCCCCGAGGCTTTGGCTTTGCCTACTTTTGTTATATGGTATAGCTAAGCCCCTGAATCAACATGTATAATCCACATATTTAAGATAAAGTAAGATTGCCGAAATTTGTAATAATTATCGATATTTCTATATCATTTGCTTACTACATCCCTTCCTCCCATTACTCACTCACCCGAAAAATATTTTAGGCTCATTCTTTTGATTATAAAAGGCCTCATAAAAACCCACTATTTAATTCCTCATGATATTTACTGTTTAAAATGTAGCTGTTAAAGTCTTGCTGTTACGACGGAAAAACGTTATACCATTATAATACCGATATTCAATTTGCATAGTGATTTTAAATGATAATTTGAAAAGATACGTCAGCTTACTTTATTTTGTTCAACAGGAGTCAAAGTGCGCTGTTTTACATTGGGTGGTACTTCCGTCACCGGACTCACTTTCTCTCACTCCTCTTCGTTTTGGCCTTCTTCTTCCAATGTCCGACTTTCAAAATGGAATGCTAAAATTCACCGTCTTTCAATTGCTCTTCTGAAATCGATTTATTGCTTTCAGAAACAATCAGGTTATATTCCAAAGATAGGGTTCACAAGTGTCTTTCCCAGACAAGATGTCTGAAACCGCCCTGTATTCAGCCTGCCAACAATTAGCGGCTACTTCGAATATCAAAGCGACATCCGATTTTCCCTGAGAAGTACACCTCTATTCCCTTAGGGAATAGCTGCCGTTATTTTTTTAGCCCTCTCTTCTATTTCCAAATGGGGACATTTTTGCTCTTTCCCAACTCCCCTCTCACCACTCATCCCATGCCACCAATATGGTATCTAACAAAGAAATCACCATGGCTTTAAGGCAGTGTGTGGGAAAAAAATGAAAGAAAGAAATGCGAATATCCTTTTTTTTCTCTAATATCATGGTGGGTGAAAATAATCATCCCTGACAGGGAAGTTAATTAAAATCTTTTGCCAGGGATATATTTTCACGAGCCGGGGAAATCCCCCCCATTAATTCGCACCCTGTATATGCCAGTTTACATGCTTCATCCAAAGTACATGTGATCTAAATTGTCACAGGAGCAGGAAGAAAACACTATGAAATTCTTTAATGTCACTAACCCAAATTTTGTACTTCACATTATAGCTTTTTGAGCAAAATCAGCTCCTTTTCCTGAAACATACTACTCCAATAAAATCTTAGAAAATGTCCAGACTTCTGTTTGGTGGCATAGTTTAAAGAAAACTATAAATGAAGATTTTGTACCTGTTTATGTACTGATATTGTCTACAGTACTGGTGGGCTTGGAAGAATATTTTTCTTAAGCTATTGGTCTATTCATAATAAATTAAGAAATTGTTTGAATTAGGAAATAGCAGCAAAACTAATCTTTTGCTATAGATTGCTTCATCGAAAAGATCAGCCTGAACTTAAATGCTAGTGAATTTGCTATGATGTAACCTTTGAATAAATATTATACACATTGTAGCGAAACCTATTTTACTTCAAAATGCATCCCTTTTTACAATTTAGGTTATCTTGGTAAGTTTTTAATGCACAAAATAATTATTTTCTGGGTTTCTGCTGGTTATTGCCATGCCAGTTTTAACCAGTGGTTTAATCGCCTTGGCGGAAACTTACTAACCCTGGTTTAGACTGTATGTTCATTTAGTATAATTGCAAAGTTGAACCTTTTTGCTATTGCAATAATAATTAAATTCTGTAAAAGGTTATTTATTAATATAAAGCGTGTGTTCTTTTAATTTTATTTTCAAATTCTGCTTATGCACTCAGTGCCGTAGCTAGATATTTTGCCGCCCGGGGCGAGTGACTGTCGTTGCTGATAAATAAGCCCCCAAAATATGGTAACAAAACAAGAAATTTTGTTTTCTAAAGGTGAATTGCTACCCCCCCCGAATTGTGGCACCCGGGGTGACTTCCCCCCTTGTCCCCATAGCTACGCTAATGTATGTACTTGTGTTACTTTGAAAAAGAAAGTTGATAGCATTATTTAAATTTGAAATTTATTTGTTTTTTCATCTAATTTTAGATTAGAAGCTGATGTTTCCACAAATACTGAACAGCATGCCCATTCTCATCCTCATTCACAAATGCCACCATTATCATTGGATGAAAAATTGGATGAATTACCTGAGTCCTCTTCAAGTCGTGGCTTGAATGCAGTTAATGTTAAAAAGATCTTGGAAATAGTTGATGCAACTGTAAAACAACAAAATCAACATACACAACCAAGCCCATCTCCTCCTGAGAAAGCACGGAATGGTCTCTTATCTGAATTACTAAGCTCTGGTCCTCAAACAGTCAACAAAGCATTATCATGTGGAGATTTGCAGCCATTTGAATCTCATTGCAGGTTTTGTTCTAGATTGTATGACAATAAAATAGACCTTCATCAACATGAGCGATACCTCTGTCCCCTTAATTCTGATTTGCGTTTCTCCAGGCCACAAGATACTAGGGATAATAATAGTGATGGTGAATCTAGTAAAGAATCGAGTGAAGAAGGACGACCAAGATCATCTTCATCAGTTCTCAATGGTGAAAGTATTTTGACTCTCAAGGCACATTTCCAAATAAATCCCCGACCAAAACGATCAGAAATGATTCAATTGTCTCGAGATTTAAAATGTCCAATACGAACAATTCAAGCTTGCTTTTATAGTCAGCAACATAACCATAAAGACCAAACAAATGGAGATTCACCTAAAAGTCCACAATCACTTCATCTGGTACCTTCTTCATTCAATTCGGGTATTCCACATTATAATGGTGCTTTAAATACTAGTGCAGCTTTGATTCCGTACAGATCTTCCCCTGCTTTGGAATCTTCTCAAGAAGTTCATTCCAATTACAGTCAAGAAGATACTGGTAATGATCAACCTCTGGATCTATCAGTTAAATCCAGAGTTGAATCAGATGAATCAGAAGTCTTAAATCTTAGTCAAAAATCATCACGAGTAGCAACTTCACAAAAAGAAAACACCCATTTTCTCTTACATCGTCCTCATATTAATCAAATTCAAACTTATCAAACAGAAGAATCTGGACAGCAGCCTGATGTCCAATCTTCACTTCTGTATAAGTATATGCAAACGGGCTTATCTGCTTCAACAAAATCTCCTGAACATGAAACATCTACAGAAAATCCACCTTTGGCTGTGGTTACACCTTCTTCTCCTGAAAGATCACCATCTCATGCAGAAGATCCTCAGGCATTGCCTTCTCCTGATGCAGCTAGCTGTGCAGATAACTGCAGTAGCCCTAGTGGAACAGGTGGATCTTATGGGCATGCTGATGAAAATATTGATACCGATTTCAGTCCAAGTGGAAGGAAAAGACTCAGAATTTGGAACCAAGTAAGTTTTAAATCTAGAAATAAAAGACTACATGTTTAACTGATAAACATTATTGATAATTCAATAGTTATTAACTTTTAATAGTAAAACTGAGTGCTGATGTATAAATACGGCTTAAGGAATTAAATGAATTTTAAAGGTGTATATATACACAGCTTAGTACAAGGATAGTTTAGTTTTTGAACATGCAATCATGAATAACAGAACTTTAAGGTACTGATTATTATATATGTTTTGTAAGTTGCGATGAAATGCATTCTTTAGTTATTAACCTAATAAATGAATATTTTTATTGTCTAATATATAAAGAGGAAAACAAAAACCCCAATATATGATTTTAAGTATTTTCTAATATCAGATGATCACAAAACATACTAATAAAAGGGTTTTTTGTGCAGAATAACATTTATTATAAATAGAATTATGAATAGGGCAGTAATTTTGTTTTGGGAAAAAATGCAAAATTGGGGTGGGGTTCAAATTTTGCAAAATTAAAAAGCAAGCAAACAAAGAAATTGTAGAAGTGTAACACCAATATTTTTCAAATGCTAATATAAATAATACTCAGGGGAGTTTTCATTAATGAAAATACTCTGACTTCTCCTAATAATAGTGATCACACAGAAGATGAAAAATATGTGCCTTACATCAAAAAGAAAACTGAGCCAGAAGATCAGAATATCGCAACAGCAACATCAATAAAAAGCTTCATCACATCCCAGATTACTGGTGCCTTAGATCAAAATAAAGTTTCTGATTACGAAGCAGTTAGAATCATACTGACAATAGCAGCTGCACTTGGAGAGGAACCCTTATTACTTTCAATTTCCCATACAATCTTGCAAAGAGTAAGGAAAAGAGCTGTGTATGAATTTTCTGAACAACTTAAGAAAAATTTCAATCCAAAATATCACATTGTAATTCACTGGAGTAGCAAAATTTTGCTCCAGATAAAATGTGGTGAAACTGTAGATCGTTTAACAGTTATTGCTTCTGGAAGTGGTGAAAAAATTCTACATGGAGTACCAAAGTTAACAGCTGGAACAGGAGAAAGAATGGCAGAAGCTGTTTACAATTTATCAGAGCAATGGAGTATCGTTGACCAGGTTCAAGCAATGAACTTTTACACAACTTCAGCAAACACTGGCCACATGAAAGGAGCATGTATTCTTTTGGAAGAGATGTTAAGACGACAATGTAGTTCGACTGTTGTTGTCATTTGTTTGAATTAATATTAGCCAATTCATTTACTTTATGTGTGGGATCCTCTAGTTCCTCAGAAATTGCTCTCATAAGAGGTTTAGGAGTGCATGGAATAGAATAGAAAGAGACAAGTTTCAGATCTTAGGAGTCCACAGTTGATATTACTTTCTTCAAGGAGTTAACACTGAAAACCCTTGTCTGCCATGAAATATTGGCCAAGAGACGACTACCAGGAACTCTTACAATGATTGTCCTTGGGAAAATACCCCAAAAAATATACTGGCAAATACCAAGTAACATCCATCATGCAAGCCGGATGGATAGACTAATCTATGGTTTCAAGATTTACCTTTTTCATAAGCAGAGAGATGTTTTCAAGCTTACTAAAAGGGAAGAATCTGAACTGAAACGATTGTGTGAAGTTTGGTGTCCTTCTGTATGCCAAAGCTTGGATTGAAGCCCCTCTAACTACAGATGTTCCTGCCAATGACTTACAGCTTTGGAAAGATTTAAAAAAAATATGAATCTATTGATTTTGAAATCAGTATAGCATCCATAAAAATCTTACATGCATTTCTGGTATCTATTAGATAAATTGGTTGGTCTGGTCTTATTCTCTGACAATGTCATTTCATTAGAGAAAAAGCAAATTATCAGCAAAATGGCTATCAAATCTGGAGAATCATGGAAAGTACATGGAAACCCTGACATTTTTAGATCCAAAGGCATGGACGAGGTGACGTTAGCAGTTTTTGCAATGAAGAGCACTGCTATTCTCTTTCCACAATTACAGATAAATATTTGCTCAATTTACCATCTGAAAAATGGTAACAGAATGCAGAGTGTATTAAAGGAAAGAAAAGTGTGAGATAGATTCACATCATAAATGGTACTGTGGAAAGGGGAAAACTTTTCAAGGACTATAACAAGCTACCTACTAATGATGAAGAAGAAAAGCAGTTTTTACATGATTGATTTGACTCTTTTTTTAAATAATAATTTTATATGTAACTGGGTGTTTAATGTCTGTAACTGGTATTTAAAAGTAAAAGTCAGTCAGGTAATTAACTTGCAATTCAATTGCGTTATTTGCTTTCAAAGTCTAAATTTTACACTTTTATAAAAGTTTAAGCTCCTTGTGCATCACCTTCAACTTGAAATACAGAGAAAAAACTTCACCAGAAGAGTGTGCTCTATTGATGTAAAAATTGTGAGGGGTGCCCTAATGTTTAAGCAAAACTTCATTTTTTTATCATGGTGGGCCATCCTAATACGCAGTTAAATACATTTTTCTATCAAATTTCACCCAATAGTTTTTCTGATGACTGCAGTAACAAATATTAAAATATGAAAACTAATCAAAAATTATAATAGAAATTAGGCAGCAATAAGGAATAAAATCTAAAATTTACAAAATCGTTGAAAAAATCTTGAAATCCATGTCACAATAGAATTACTGGCCTAGTTATGAGCAATCCAAATTTTGAACAAAATGGTACTTTCATATAGAAAAATACAGTAATGTTTCAGATATTCAACATTTCATGAGAGGTTAAAAGTTGTTTAAATTGCATTAAAATTCATGAAGTAACAAACATGGTTGTGTCAACTGATTATTTTTTTAATACTAATATGGTATTGTCATGAAAAAAAACCCACTGAAAAGCAAATGCTGATCACAAATTATATACATATTTAAAATTTAAAATAGTTAGTATTGTATATACATCATCCATATTGTATGATTGTCATTTTGTGAAAACTTTTTATACTATATATATTTATTAAGAGCTTTGTACAATTATTAAAACTTTTATACAATTTAATATTCACATTAACAGGTTCTGAATATTATATACATCTAAAATAAACATGCAATTATGTATAATGAAAATACAATATTATACCACAAATTATAGTTTCATGATAAAGCCCTATATATTGGATTAATTCTTTCCCACAATGTATTGTTTAATAGATGTTATAATAATTGTAAAATGATTTTCTTTCAGGGTGAAGGGGATGAAAATACTCTAGATGATATTCCAGGACCTGAAGAAGATTCTTCCGGCTCTGGAAAGATTAGAAAATCATGGAAAGTACATAAAGTAGAAAGTGAAGAAGGGATGTATGCTTGTGACCAGTGTGATAAGATGTTCAGTAAACAGAGTTCTTTAGCTCGACATAAGTATGAACATTCAGGTATATATAATTTTATATCTGTCAAGCCTTTTAAATTTATATTCATTTTAATAATATTTTAATACATACACTAATTCAAGATGTCTTTCCCAAATTCAATTGTTCTTTAGGTGATTTTTGTATATCAAAGCAAACAGATTTGTCACATATTTTTCTGTATAGCAAACAAATTTATCTGCAAAATGTGCATCTCATAAATTTGCTTGCCTAACTAACAAGTTCAATATTTTTGAAGTAATTTTATAAACCACACAGTTGCCTTTAATCTTTTATAATATTTTATCAATACATTTTTGCTATCTCATGCATATTTTGTTCTGCTATTCAAATCTTCTGGTTCTGACACTTTAACCTGATCATATTTCAGTTATTTGCTTTAAATTTAATGTAATTAACAACTTTATACAATCAAATTATATGATCAGCAATGTAGATTTTTCAAAATTATTGGAAGTGGGTGACTCGAGCCCCACAAGGTCATATAACTACGCCTGTGTATATATGATAAAAAGTTTTCATCCCTTCAAAAGTTTCTTAGGAAGTAATTTTTAAGCCTTCATCAAGCTTGAAAGGGGATTGATTCTCACAAATTTTTATATATTTTAAGGATCAAGAAAGCATATTGTGATATGAACAGTGGGAAATAATTTAATCCAAATTGGATGTGAACCAGCCCTTTTGCACACAATGCAAAACCAGGTTGCCTGTTTTAATGGAAGGAGAAGCTAGTGCTATATGAACTTAGCATATTTAATTTTAGATTTTATTTTATATAACAAGATATCTATGCCATTTTCTTATTTGTAATTATCCTAATGGAATAATTTAAATTCTTTAATTGATCATAGGCCAAAGACCTCACAAGTGTGATATATGCAGTAAAGCTTTTAAGCATAAACACCATCTGACTGAACATAAGCGACTTCACAGTGGCGAAAAACCATTCCAGTGCAAGAAATGTTTAAAACGATTTTCCCATTCTGGATCCTACAGTCAACACATGAATCACCGTTACAGCTATTGTAAACCCTATCATGAGTGAATTCTTGGCATTTTATTTCTCAAATATCTGTTTTTACTTTATTCTTGTTGCATCTTTATCTCATATTCCACCACCGTTATTCAAGCCATTTGAATATGTAAGGATGCTGCTGAACCTATATAACATTTTCTGATCCATTCATTGCGCAAGTTGTTTGAATATCTTTAATGTGCAATGATAATGTGAAATTTGTTGGGGAGAAAAGGAATATCTATACAACAAGATTTTAAATATCTTAAGTTGTATGCTAACAATGTAATGATTGTCAAGCAACTAATGCAAATAATGTCCATTTTCTTAAATGACTGTATTGGTAATGATTTGCCTACTAACTGCATCCTGTGTCTTATGCCATCCAAGTTTAGTAACTTCGTAGAAATCAATTATTGCCACATGTTTTTGACTGAAAACGAAGTCTATCCTGCCATAGACACATAACATGTTGTTGAAATATAAACAAAGTAATTTTTGTTTGTTGAAATGTTATATTGTTCATGAACTATTATGATGCCGAAAGTTTATTGGGCATTGCACAGTGAAGATCCTTAATTTTAACAAAATAAGGATATGTGTAAAAAAATTGTAGTATTTCACAGCTACTAAAAAAATAGCATGCATTATTTTGTACAATGCAATATTTTAAAGCAGACTTTTTGTTTGTTTAGAATGAATTTTTCATGTATTGATTAAAAAATCACAACCCTAATAATCAAGATATTTGAAATGTGAGGAATGTTTTACCTTTTCCTTTCCTTTCATTTTTTTTCCAGCTGGGTCCTTGATGGTTTAATGAATTTGTTCCTGGGCCTGCCAATAAACACAATAAGCAAAATTCTAATGAAATAAAGAATGTAAATGAGTCAAATTGGCATATTTGCTGTGAGCATTTAAAAAAATGGCCGATGCATGAAATTTGTGTCATTTTTATTTTTTTTTTTTTGCCTTTTTTAAAGCCATCACAGTTGGAACTGTGTATAGTGAGAAAGTGTAGTCTGTTGCGACTTTTTTACTGATGTAGAATACTCTAATACTTTATGCATTTGTTTCAAAAGTCAACTAAGCGAAATATAATTTTTCTAAAAAATTTGATATATATATATATATATTGAAGAAGTTATATATCCATATATTGCCGATAATAAATACAAGATTTGTAAATATAAATGGTTAAAAATTATAATTTTTGTTACGTATTGGAGCATAAAACGGCTTAATGTCAGTACATTTTGCATGTAACACTATTAGTTACATTATTATTTATTATCTAATTGTATATATCAGTTTTTCGTATTGCTTTGTTGCTTATGTTTATTTTGTAAAAAGCTTACTTGTAGGAATTATGGTAATCATGATGTTGAAATTGAATTTCTTGTATCTTAAATTGACAATAATATTCCAAGAATTTTGACATCAAAGCGATGCTTTTCTTATCTTATAATTGAACTTCTATTAAGCTTATATTATATGAGGCTCACTGCATGATTTAATTCGATAATTTTAATATCAAAGAAATTGTACCCAGTGTACATTGTGTGATAACAGATCAAATTTTAATTTCATTGAATAAAGCTTGACTCTACATACTAAGGCATGAGTTGAAGACATTTTTATAGCAAAGATATAAACTGCCTTTAATTGGGTCATTTCTTTCTATTCTGTAATGCATTATCTAAAATATTTTTAATATTAATTTTATATAAAATTTTGAATTTTTAGTTTGGGTTGTTGCTTTAAGTACTTCAACATTACTTTTACCAAACTGTCATTTAATTTTTAAATCAAAATTGCTTTCGTGTTTAAAACTCTAGTCCTTTCGTTTGTGCAATTGTAGGTGCAATTTTATTTTCATTTATATTTTTAAGTACTCGTTTAATTTTAGTATGTATTGAATTGTGCATCCATAAAATATTAAAAAAAAAGCCTGCTTGTCACCAAATCTTGAAAACGTAAAATATTTCAATTCAAAACTTCCTTTTGTCGCTATTGATTATTTAATATTGAAAAAAAAAGAGTAACTGTTATCAAGTTAACTTCATTAGGAAAAAAAATGCATAAGTTAAATACTTAAACGGCTTTTAAATTTCTATATTTTGTGATTTAAGTAATGTATTTGAATTTTTAGAAAAATGAAAAAATGTCTTCTGTATGTATCTTATAACTAAGTAAAAAATTGTCACTAAGGGCACTATTTTTTTATAATGATTTTGAAAAATGTAATTAAAAATATGTGCTTGTTCCATATATAACATTATTATTAAATTACTAATGGAATTATGCCACACAAAAAGTTTTATATGGTATATTAATATTTCTCCTTTATAAAGTACAAGATGTTCATATTTATATTTTAATAAAACTGATGCACATAAAAAATATCATTCCGAAACATGAAAAAGTGTCAGTTGTGTACAATGTGCACTGTATCACATACATATTTTATCAAAATGTATGCATGATGAAAATATATCCGTTACACAATGCATTACTTTATTACTTTTAAGTGAGCTAATATACAACTGCATAGTATTTTCTTTTCTCCCCAAGGATTGTATGCAATTGTCTTCAGTGACACTTCTAATCCCTGGATACTATCACAATTGTGTATTTTTTTTTAAATAATTTTTATATTAAAGCTATAATAACTACACTTTAATACAGAGAAATACATTCAACATATTTATCTATAATAAAGTCCTAATTTTAAGCTGAAAAACAAAGGCATGTATCATTCTTAAGTGCCTTTTGAATGCAGATATAGTTGTATTTATTACTGATTTGTATTTTATTTCTGTTGTCTTAATAATATTCGTAAATAATCACAGAATATTATTACTACTATTGGAAAGTTAGAATATACATTTTAGAATTCAAAATTATCCGTAGAAAATTACTCTCTGCCATAACACATTTTATTATTGAGCATACACAGCCGAGTCAGTTTAGTATAATCACACATTCCCTATTTAATTTAAACTTAGAAATTACGGATTAAAACAAGTTATGATGCACTTGCAAACTATATGGCCTTTCAAACATACTAATTTATTTTTTAAAAATAATTTTAACTGCAAAAGTCTTGCAGATAAGGAGTTTTGATTAATAATAGTTGATTTCATGTGTTTTGCAAACTGTCAGCTTGGTGAAATGAATGATTATGTTATCGTTATAGGACATGGCGAGCCAGTATTTTGTCTAGCAGACTTCAAAATCTTAGTCTGCATTATGGGCAACATACTGAGGCTGAAATGGAGTAAATTAACATATCCTAACATACTTTTAGTTAATTGATACATACATACATACATACATACACAGTAGAACTTCCATATATTAAAGTTGATGGCTCCATAAAAAAAAATCTTCGATGTGTAGGAACTTCGATATACAGAAACATTCTCCTTTATTTTATAAATATATCTTGTTTAGTTTATTGTATTTAGGGATACCTTTCCTAATCAATGCACTTTTCTCTATAAAAAAGTGAATATGAATCACATGCACAGACAGTGAAACAAAAATCTAAATACCCGTGGCTATTCGTGCAAAAATTACACTACAGAAAAATTCAAAGGTTCCAATAGTTAGTGAACAATGAAATCTACCAATTCATGTGCACAAAATTTGCATAAGGGACCGTCTCCATATTTAAACTTGCAGAAACTTTGAAAATTCCAATTGCAACACCTAGTTTTGACTAAATATTTTAAATCTGCAACCCAAAAGAATCTAGTACTAAATTCCAATTCATTTGGTACAAGGGTATATGAGTTTTGAATATTAGAAATATTGAGTTCATAATGTTAAAATATTTTATGATATTTTTATGAATAACTCCCAAATATTCATATATCTCTCCAATATTTTTTACTGAGTTAAAATTCAACAGGCCAAATAAAATTTATGATGTTCTTCATTTTTAAAATAATATCTAATATGAATTATAAATTATAAAAATCATATTCGATAAAAATATGAATAGAAACATTAATTTTCTGATGGGAATTAAAACATTAGGTTTTTTTTATCTACTACACAGAAATTTCAATGCAGTCCAATCAGTAGTTTTTTATATTTAATGTTAATTAAAGCTATTGTTTAAGTGAGGCATCACATAATTACAAAAAGTAAAAATAAAAAACATAAATGGAAAAAAAATAAAAATCATTTTATGCTTTAAAACTGTTGTCGAGTGACATTTCTTGATCATCATTTAACAGCCATATTGATAAATTTAATCGGTGAGAGAAAGGAAGGAAGAAAAGTCAACGGGTATTATAACTTTTTGATTTTAACAGATATGATCAGAAAATTGAATTCCCGACCTACAAGTTCGTTTTTTTTATAATGGTGGAAGCCTCAGTAGACATTTTATGGAATACCTTGAATTTTAATGGTTAGAATAGAACGACGCCAAAATTTTAAGCTGGCCAAATTAAATAGTCTAAAATCTGATTAGAATATCAAATTTAGGTGTTGACATTGGAATTTTTAAAGTTACTACAAGTAATATGCAGACGGTTCCTTATGAAGTTTATGCACATGGATTGATAGATTTCATTGTTCCCTATCGATTGGTACCTTCAAATTTTCTGTAGCACAATTATTGCATGAATGGCAATGGGTATTCAGATTTTTATTTCACTAGCTGTACATATAGATGATTGAAAACAAGATATAATGAGAGAAAAGCATACTGAACATACTTTAAAAAACACGATTTTTAATATCTATGTAGTATTTAAATGCATTTACATTTATGTAATAAACTCCCTAATGTCTTGCTGCACAACAAATTTCAGTGATGATTTATTATAAAAGTGGTCACTTATTGGGTGTGTTACTTAGTAATTCATTGTCAGGGAAAATTTTTGGTGAATTGAAAACCACAACATTTTAAAACGTTTCCTGTGGAGTGTAACATCTTGAAAGGATTTTATAACAAACTTTTGTTTTTTGTAATTTCAATATCATATTTGGAAAATACCAAATTTATGGGCAGTATCAGTCTAGCATGTTCTATTGTCAACATTTTTCAATAACTTTTATCTTTTTTATAACATCGGGAGATTTTCTTTCCACCATTGCAAACACACACAGTTTATTAGTAAAATTAAAACAAACTGAATCTTTTTCGTAGAGGAGGAAGGTTATGTGAGAAAAGCAATGAGAAGAGCCTGGAAAAAATACTCTTGCTAGGTGATCCATCTCAGCATCAGATTGATCTTGATAATCCGTTCCTTCCCTTCCTCTGGCGATATCTAGTTTATTTTTTCCTTAACATCGTCAGTGAAAATTCCCAATTTGTCTTGGAAAAAAATTTGATATTTATGAAAATTGACGTATAGAGACTTTTGATATATGGGAGTTCTACTTTATATATATAATGATTAATGTACAGGGTGGTCATAAAGTAACTTGCCCCTAGGTGAAAGATCCTAGGGGCATGAATTTTCAGGGTATCAAAATGAAACTTGAGATGTAGACATTACAAAGCATGTGCTCGAGAATTATTCACATAAAAAAAAAATTAAGCTGTCATAGTTATGTTTAAAGTTGCCAAATTTAAAATGGCAACACCCTTTATTTATTATCGCAATATGATCAACATTGTGGAAAATCCCAAATGCTGTTGAAAGTTTTCTCTAACTGCAAAAGTGGCTGTGCAAGAGCAGTATCAAAGAAGTATGAGTGACAAAACAGGAAAGGAAGACAACAAAAAACCATACCATTTGATGTTTATTTAGCAGTGCTTGATGTGGCCACCTTCATAGATGATATATTACATATGAGATATTGTAGACAATGCTAAAACATGTAGCATTGTACGCAGAATCTGCAAATCCTCTCGTTTTATGGCATCTTTCAAGTCAGACTGATAGGATTATCCCTGTACATTTTTTATTTCAAATATGGATTTCTGTCTATTGGAGATATTTAAAATCAAAAGTGTGCAGGAACAATCCGAGCAGTCAATTTGACTTGAAAGACACCATGAAACGAGAAGTATTCCACATACATCATTACATATGATAGCAATATCCACAATATTCTGCATGTAATGTGTCATCATCTGTGAAAGTGGCTGCTACATCGAGCACTGCAAAATAAGTGTTAAATGGTATGTTTTTTGATACTGCTCTTGCACAGCTATTTTGGCAGTTAAAGAAATTCTAGTGGCATTTGGGGTTTTACACAATTATGGTCACATTGCAATAATGAAAAAAAGGGTGTTGCCATTTGAAATTTTCAAAATTTTGTAACTATAACCATAACCATGGTAACAAATTTTTTTACGTCTGTAATTCTTCAGTGCACTCCTTAGAATCTCTTACATAAGGGAAGTTACTTTATGACCTCCCTTTATAATTATAATAAATTTAATATATAATACACTAAATGGGTGACTATGGAATTTTTTTTCTTCATTGAAAGGATATATGTACTTTTCATTATTATGCTGTGTGTGATATGAGGTTATAATAAATTACTAGGTAGTGCATATAAATATTTATGATGGTAATAGA
>QLNU02015360.1:176933365-176948874 GCA_006491805.2 Dysdera silvatica
AGGTCAATTGTTCAAGTACTCCGTCGAAAGTATATGGGGCCGCTAAAAACTGATTTTTTGGTGCTTGCACCACACTTTTTTGACCGCCTAGATTGCCTCCAATTTAGCATGGCCCTGGAGTTAATACATTCATGTGAGGACTTGGAAATAATAGGAATAAAGAGAGGTGAACTAAGAATAGGAATATATATAATATATAGAAATCAAGATGAAGATGATATTAACTTGTTTGTTTGGATTTTTATGGCGCAAGAGCATCTGGGCTATACTGCGCCAAACATGGTAAAATCAAAGACTGTTGTAAAAACCAGTACTTTGTAAAAATTTAAAAACATGTGTGTGGTCAACATGGTCGCTTAAAACGTTAGAGAGTGATGAAGAGTTAAAAGAGTACGAGTAAGGTTAAAATAAGGGCATTGAGTTAAAATACGTAAAATATTGATGAGTTTATTGCATACCCCACACAGGCAAATCGGTGTTGGTTTTCCTGCCAATAGCTGTTATGGGTCAGACGGGTATTATTGACTTCATCGTTTGGTTATCAGATAAATTAGAAGTACAGAACAAAAATTATTATAATGAGGGGCATAAATATCGACATTAGTAAAGAATCAAGTAAAAAATTACTTACTGAAAGCATTGAGAACAAGAGGATTGAAAAACATAATAAAAGATTATATAAGAGTTACCATTAGTTTAGCTACACTAATTGATTTGTGCCTTACGAATGTAAGTGGAATTAGATCAAGTGTATTGGATCATCAGATTAGTGATCATAAAGTAATAATAGTGGAGATGCAGGAGAGATCGAAAGGCTAAACTAAGAATAAAATAAGAATTAGAAATTTGCGCAAAGAAAATATTAATGGATTTGAGGAGGATCTAAAATCTATCGACTGGGACACAGAAATGTGTCAAGATAGCAAATACGCTGTATTTTTTAATAGGATTAATATATGTTTTTTGAGAATTTTACGGCGCAATGATAGCTAAGGTCATGCCGCGCCGGAACCTACAGTTTTG
This sequence comes from Dysdera silvatica, assembly GCA_006491805.2. NCBI lineage: Eukaryota > Metazoa > Arthropoda > Arachnida > Araneae > Dysderidae > Dysdera > Dysdera silvatica. Next base: position 176,934,389 of record QLNU02015360.1, read on the forward strand.
CGAGAGATTCTAACCACTTATAGGGGAGCAATTCAAATATTCAAGTATTATGTAAGCAATATTTTGGCCATTTCAACTTCCCTCCAGTAAGCAGAACTTAACATTGGGTAACATAGGAAAATAAGATTAATGCCAACCCCCTCCTCCCAAGGTGCTTATATAATACTTGAACTCACCCTAGTCTAGGGAACCAACCCCTGGACTATAATGAGCAGTTAGTTGGTAAGCTTTTTTTTGGCACCATTGGAAGTCGAACCCGGGATAATGGCGCACTAGGCGAACGAGTTACTACCGCGGGATCCATATATTTTATGAAAGCAAAATTTAATTGGAAAATATAAGAGGTAAATAAGAAAGGTTAGATAAATACTAAAATTAAAAATAATATAAATCTATTAAATAATCCATTTCTTATCTTTATAAGAACAAAAAAAATTATTTAGAAAGATTTAAGAAACTGACACATGTTACAACGAAATCAATTGCTCTGCATAAGAAAAGATTTATGGATAAGAATTTGACTAATGTCGAGAAAAAATAAATGGTAGTTTATAAATAAATTTTTCGACAGCGAGAAAAAAAGGAGATTAAATGGTTAGTAGATAATAATAGAAAAATAAAGAAAAATGGGGAGATGGCAAACTGTTTTAATACATTTTTTGTTGAAATTGCAGAGAAAATCAGAAGCACTCAAATGGAGAGATTATAGAGATTATATGGGACAAACTTATGAAAAATAATGTTTGCTGATCATGCAGATATAACTTGTCAGGAATTACTAAAAGAATTAAACAGACTTAATATTAAAAAGGGGTAGCGGGCTTTTACGAGATTCATCCTAAACTAATTAAGAAGAGTTCAGATCTATTAGTAAAACTTTGATTGATAATATTCAATGATATAATTGACTCAGAAGAAATATCTAAAGAAATGAAAACATCTAAAAATTTTCACATTTTTAAAAAGGGGAAAAAGGGATTGTAAAGAAAATTATAGACCAATTGCAATAACTTCGGCTTTTGCTGAAGTATTTGAAAAATGACTATTAAAAACTATTAATAAAAACAACCTAATGTGAAAAAAGTTAGTTCAAATCTCATACTGTTCCTGCATCGTCATTCTTTCCCAACTATGTGACACTTCATTTCTTGCATTTTGAATTCTCTGCATTTGAAGTGCATTTTTTTTTCTTGAATACATTTTTCGCTTTCATGGGATTTCCAAAAAATTTGCTTCGTTAAATCGGATATTTTAATACATTGTCTTAATGGTATTTGAGGTTTGAGATTTACAGCGCAAGGACAGCAAGGGTCATACTGGGTCGGGACCTTCAGTTTCCCGAGGGAACCAACCCTTGGATTACGGTGAGCAGTTAGTCGATAAACTCTTTTTTGGCGCAGTTGGGACTTAAACCCGGAGTATCCGCACCCTAGGCGAACACGTTACCACTGCAGGGCCAATGGTATTTGAAATAGGGTTTGTTCTTAGTTTCGTAATAATGGATTTTTCGTTATATCGGTATTCTTTATAACTAGAATCTACTGCAGTTGTACTTATTTTAATCTCAAGAATGTAGTAGTTGTTAATTAGGAACATGTTGCTTAACGGTTTAAATTGATAGATAGAAAAATAATCAAGTTACGACTTTAGTACAAGCTTTGAAAAGTTTTAGTTCTTTATCATAGTCTGTGAACCTCCCAATATTTTTCCCTTTCCCCTCATGATATGTGTACATGCGTTTACACCATGCCCATATACAGGGCGTTATTTTAAGGACGTGCCCCCCAAACTAAATTTATAATAGTACCGAGCAAAAATATGTATATGTATTTACTTTTCAAACTTCTAAAAAGGGGAGGAAAAACCTCTCAGACCTTGAATAACTATCAAAATTCTGACCACAAAATCTCGTGCCGAAGGCTACTAATTTGCGAATACTTTAAAGAAAAAATATAGAAATACTTTTCATTAAAAGTTGGGGGGGGGACCTTATAAAAAATTAAATTTTGATGGCAAAACTACAAGCAAAAAATTACAATGATGTCTGAAGGCAAAATTGATATTTTCTCATTTATTTCTTGTATTATGTATTTATATTTCTTCTTTACGATAACTGTGACATATACTTATTCAACATTATTTTGTAAAAATTTTTTAACCCCCCCCCCGAAATTAAATCTCGGCTACGATCTTAGTTTACACAAGCCTCTTGTTCCCTCACGTATTTTTCCTGCCTCGAAACTTACGCGAATTAGTAAAACTGACCGCTAACTTTTACATATTAAAAATGATGAAGAAACACTGGGTTTAAAATTTGATTTTTGCAAGTAGAGTAGAACCCCTCATATCCGTCACCTTTGGGACCAAGCTATAGTCAGAACACTAAAAGATCGGATAATCCTAGGACAAGGAAATAAGTCTGTTATAATTCTGAAAAATCTTTATTGCACATACATATACATAACTCACATTGAAAAAATCTTCCATTGGACAACAAAATATGTACATACGTGTATGTATATTAGACATTACAAATTACTTAAAGAATTCTGTAATGGTCGTTTGTTTAAACTTCGTCATTCTCAATTTTGCTGCTGCATCGCGCCACTTCATTTCCCATAATGTGTCCATGGGTGTTGCAGTTGGTTGTTGTTCGATGTATTTGAGTGCCACCTCAAAGGCATCCTTTGCTGCAGAGTGGGCATTCCTTTCATCGCTTTCAACCACACTGTCTTCTTCAGTATCATTAGATTGTTCATCTAAACCAACGGAGATGATCTGGTCATCAGTGAACTCTTCGTTGGTGACCTCAGAAACCACTTTCTGCAAGCCATTCTCTTACATCTTTTGACTGGATATCTCGCTGAAAGGTTTGTAAATCTTGTACTAATTCATCTTGCACTAATTAATTAATTAATTAATCTTGTACTAAGTAATTTGATACACACAGTTACACAAATTGAAGGTATTATATCACACGTGTGTGTCCCGAGTACATGCTGCAACAAAACCAGCTTAAGACCCTGTACAACAAATAAACGCTAGAATGACTCATCAATATAATTTTAAATTAGCTTGTTTACAGATATTGTCATCGCTCCTGCAGCTTTTCCTCAATCAGTTACTTTTTTAAATTATTTTTAAATTCTTTATAACTCTTTATTTCTCTTGTTTCCTCACTTAGGGTATTCCGCAATTAGGTCCTCTATATTCTATGTTCTTTCTTCCTTTTTCTGTTTTTATTTTACATACATGTAATATTTCGCCTACTCTCAATATTAGTCCTTCATTCAAGTATTGTCCATATGTTATATTTATTATTCCATTAAATCTTTTATTTTGGATTCTTCCGTACATTTTGTTCAGTATACAATATGCGTTTAATTTGCTTACTGGAATAATACCAATTTCTTCCAATATGACTCTCCAATCCCACTCCTGGTTACCATACAGTGTTGTACACAATTTGCCAATATTCCAAATTAAGAATCACGTATTCGTATTAATTTGAGAAAGACAGATTTCCTGAAATTTAAAGAGTAAATTGCTTCAGACCCCTTATCTATGTCGAAGTTCTTTCTTCAAAACTTTTAAAAAGAAATATTAATTCTAGAGTTGGAAAATTAAAATTAGGAATAAAATTATATATCAGCTATTGATTTTTTTCATTGTTTTTAATATATAAAGTTGATGATTCGGCAAATATTGCATCTACTTTCAGCTTTGCAGCTACAGAATTGTTTATCCTGATTACTTTGATGAGAAATTTTAGACGAAATTGGCTGCTTTTTTTCTACTATCAATAATGTTCCTCCTGAAACAAAGAAAAAGAAATTAATAGTGTATACGGTATAAAGAACTAAAATAGTGAATATATGGACAAAAACGAAGAAATTCATTTCATTGAAAGAATCTTCATCTGGAAATTTTATCGAATATCAGAATATATGTTCTATATTATCCAATAGGTATATAGCATAAAGTTATATCCTATTCAGACTACGTTTTCTCTTTCTCTGATAGACAATTTCTCACTCTCTCGAATCATCCTCAAATTTAACAGATAGGTGTTTCTAGCCCCACGTTACAAGTTAAAAAGACTTTCAAAACCTTTTCAATTTGCATATACAGGGTGTTCCAAAACTAATGAAACAAACTTTCAGTTGTGATAGAACACACGGAAACAAACGATTTTCATCGTAGAATGCATGGTCGCAAATAAAGAAGTTGCGCAATAGGGAGTGCTTTCTATTTCTTCACACACACGCAGTTTATGAAATGCAAAAACGGGATGGGCACGAACCATCAAAATCAAGGCAAAAAAAAAATAAGTCAACAACTGCTTAAGATTACGAAATGAAATTAAAAATTTCAGAAAGTAAATAAATATACAAATTAAATCACATGTTGTACAAACATTAATCACCTCATGTGGAACTCTTTTGATGTGGCCGGGGTACTGACACTTTCCTCACGATCTGTATGGTATATAGCAGCACTGATGGGTCCCTTTTTGGACAGTTGGTGATGTAATCGGGAAACCATTCTGTGATCGGGAACGTGCTTGTTGGGGAAGCGCTCTCGGTAAAGCCTTTGCGCTTCCCTACCATTACCATTGGCGAGACCGTAGACAAATGCATGTCCACCTTCTCTACATTACTATACCGATTTTTCGAGTCAGCAACAAGGGCGGATCCAGCGAGGGGCGGAGGGGGCGATTGCCCCCCCCTCAGGTTAAATAAGAAAAAAAATTAAAGACGATGAAGAATATTTTATATGTTGTTTGTTACAACTGTAATAAACAAAAGTCTTACATTGGCGTCCAAAGTCTCCAAGTCTTGGAGAAATGCAATCCAGACGTTTTTCCACGAATCTACAAGTTTCTCGCCCTTCAAACTACGTTTTTAATGAATGTTGCTTCAGCAGAACGTAGTTTTTTATCCTCGAAGCGCCGTTAAACTTGGCTTCGAACGCGGATGACAGAAGAGACTTTTAATACACACCCACAGAGACATTCATATTGATGTAAATAAAGTGATTGACAAATTTTCAAAGAAACCAAGATGGCTTGATTTCGCACTATAAACTTCAAATTTTTTAAAAAGTTGCTTGTTATAAAAAAAATAAAATAATTACAACATTTTTGTGGTTTAAATTTAAACTTGTTCTATTAATTACATTGTAAATTATCGTTTTTGGTTATTGTATATGTCTCCTTTACTAGGTTATCCTTCTGTCATACTTGACTATAATCTACCCTAAACCATATAGTTTAATTAAAGAAAAGACCATCTTTAATTCATTGTCTTAAATTAAATATTTTGGTGAGCATAAAGGAAGGCTAGTAATATAACAACATTTACCTAAACTATTTAACACAGTCCAAAACTAAAAATTTTCCCGGTGGGGGCCCCCGAAACCGCCCCTTCCCCCCGTAACAACATCCTGCATCCTCCCTTGGTCGGCAATGACTTTTCATACGAAAACTACGGCTTTTATACGCCGGCCTGAAAGAGACCTTTAGCGCGAAACCTCTTCACTTGAGACCACACATTCTATGATTAAAAAGTGTTCGTTTTCGTGTGCTCTATAACCCCTAAAAGTTTGTTCCATTAGTTTTGAAACACCCTGTATGTTACACGTATTTTCATTGATGTTTTATGTTTTCCTCACCCTTCCTCATGTGTCTAATACCTTAACGTTGCCTTTACGCATTTGGCAAATAAAGGTATACGTTTTCTAAACTGAATATGTTTCCTAATAATAGATGTCAGTGTAATTTAATATTTCTTGGACTTAGAAACTAAAAGTTGGGGTAATTTAACTGAAATGAGGAATGACCATGCATTTGTTCTCAGTGACAATGAGCATTGTTCCAGTAACACAATAACGCATTCATCGATCTGTTTTTGCTCATCTATGTGGAGATAATGCATTTTTTTCTCACCAGGATATTAATGTTGATCTCAAGAACAATATAAATAAATATATAAAATTCTTTGAATTTTTTGTTAAAGTTTAATACATGACAAACATAAATAGCTTATTAGCTACGTATCCATGCAGCATGCATGAGGAACGAAGTAAATGTTTCCAAATGCGGTAACAAATGAGAGGAAGCAATTATCTGTTTTTTCGAAAATCATTATCAATTCTATGATTTCAGAAGAACATTAAAAAATTATGCATTTACCGTAATACTGAAAAATTTAAATTTCTACAGCAGTAGTTCAACAACATTTTTTTGCAATGTTTTATAATATTGAAGCGTGTACTGATTGTTAAAAATCATAATTATATTGGATCAGATTGAGATGGCATTTTATTTAAACATATGAATTGAGGACTTGCAAGATTTTAATTAATATTTAGGTTCACGGATACTTTAAAATGTCTGTTTTAAAAAGAAACAAAAGTAAGGTATAGTAACTCTTGATTGATAACGATAATATAATAATGAGTTTGAAATGGCGTTGATGAGTACAAATAAAACAAGCAAGTGAAAGAAAATCGCCTAAGGTCGATATTTAAATTTAGCGGGTTTCAATTAACATTAATTCGCAACTCGGTAATCCGTAACTCGCTAAGCCACAACTCTCTAATCCGCAATTCAATAATCCACAACTCTATAACCCGAAACTCGCTAATTCACAAATATATAATCCGATATTCGGTAATCCGTCATCCACTAATCCACAACTCTCTAATTCGCCACCCTCTAATCCCACAATCGCTAATCCGTAACTCGCTAATCCGAAACCCGATGATCCTCCACTCTCTAATCCGCAATTCTCTAACCTGTCACTTTAATCCGTCTTTTCTAATCTGCCACGTTTTAATTCGCCCTTAGCTAATTCGCCACTCTATAACTCGATACTCTCTAATTCACCACTCGCTAATTCGTCACTCTCTAATTTACCATTCCCTAATACACAAAACTAATTCGCCACTCTCCAATTCGCCACCACCTAATCCGTCACTCTCTAATTCACAACTCTCTAATCCGCAACTCTCTAATTCTAAACTGTCTAATCCGCAACTCTCTAATTCACAACTCTCTAATTCTCAAGTAACTCGGTAGGTTTTCAGCATTAACAATAGCCATCATTATTGCATTTACGGAAGACCTTTACCTTGTCCTTTTTATTGCGTATAGACAGGCAGACAGGAAAGCCAAAAGCAATAGCGGGTTCAATATCTATTGAAACCTGCTAAAAATGTCAAATACAATCGGTATTTTTCACACACATGTGTATGTACATACTAATTTCATATGGTCTTATTTTTTTTAATGTTGAAGCATAATAATATAATAAAAAACTTAAACTTAACTAAAGCGGGTATACTTAACAGGGCCGGGATTTACTGGCCCCAAGGCAGTTTAGCAAATCGGGCCCTCCAACCAAATGTGTTTAATAACATAATAAACCCGATTTGCCATTAAAGTTTTGCACCGGGCCTCTGGGCATTTGTCCCCTTTGTCCGTCCCTGGCCCTGACACTTATAAAATTGTAAAACCCCGGCACGTATTACGTAGTTACTGAGATTGTATATCTGGCCGGGAGGTGTCGCTGACTACAACTAATCGATATCAGGCCCCAGATCAGATGTGAAGAGGTTTGCAGAGGCCGAACATCCTTAATATTCCAAACGAGCTTCCCGGCACCGTCCATGTTCAACCTCCAACTATTTCTGAACCAACTTTATATCTGTCTGTACTACCGAGCGATATTTTGACCACAACGTTCAAGCTCTTTCTTTCAATAAGACTACCCTTGGAAAGCGAAAACCTACGAAGCGTTGTAGAGAAGGTAAGTACAAACATGATGCAGTGGTTGCTTCTACTGGTAGATGAAGCGCGGATTTCGAATTTCTTACACTTCTTACTAACACTCTTAAAACCAGGTTAAGAATTAGCTCGGCACCTTGGCAATGTACATTTTAAACACTTGCTTTACTCGAAAATTTCCATCTATTGCCATATTAGTCTTTCCATAATTATTAGATAATTGCCTCTTGTATTATATAACTAATAAAAGCTACGTTCCTCTGAAGAAAAAAACCACTACATGACACTCTATTATTTAGGGTTTAAAATAGACTGTCATAGTATGGAAACGATATAATGAATATATACTATTCATTCAAATTATTTTAAAATTTTACAATATATTAATTATTTTTGTGGAAGATAAACTATTCATGCTTGTCGTATTTCATCAGGAAATTCATTAATCACAATTGTTGAGATCTATCGCATCAAATTATAGCATTATATTATAAATAGTATTTCGTTACATTTTAATTGCATTTTGCATTCGCATCAAATTATATTATCATGTTATAATTAGTATTTTGTTACATTTTAATTGAATTTTGTATTCGCACATTAATACGATGATGATGCAATTTTCGAATAACAAAAAGAAAAAGAATATTTTTAATATGCCGTTTTTAACCCTGTTTTGTTTACTTGTCGCATATCTTGATTTTCGCTATATGTTTTGGTATAATTGCCCTTATATTATTATTATTCTATGACACTTCACATTTTCCATACAATCTCATCAAAAATTTATAAGAATTTTTTTGGTTCAGTGTTATTTAGTATGTTTATACAATAATGATCTTTAATTGTAATAATTTTATTATATCGTTGTTTATTAACTGAATGAATAAGTATATGCATATATTTATTTAACACTAATTTTTGGATATATGTTTTTATAATTACTATTTTCTTCATGTATTTAAAAAGCCCTTTCAGTATAAAATCGATTTAATATATTTAAGTTTCCGCACATTTATAAAGATGGTTTGATTTCTTTAAAGAGAGTTTGATTTATTCATTTATTTCCCTTTAATAATTTAGTTAATCGGTATTAAAAATGAATATTTGTAATTACGAAACTAATTGCCAAATATTGAGTATATATTTAAATATTAATATATATAATTTTATTTGCGCTTTCTTATTCCATACTATGTCCATACATTTATTTTCAAGTATTTATTACTTTTTATATATAACAATTAAATTTAGCTCATTTCCTCAAAGACAACTAAGTATGAATAAAGTATGCGATGTAAATAGGTAAAAATACAATTTCAATCGCAGTTGAAAACTTTCTCGACTGTGATTGATTGTGTTTTTACCTATTTATATACTTTGCACAGTGTTTCTCGCCAATCTTACACTAAAAAGTACACGATTTTACATTGTAGAAATAAATATAAGGTATTTGTATTAAGGTCAGATTATGGAAAATTCATGAAATATTTGTATGGAAAAATATTTTTATTATAAATAAATTTGACACCCACTATCAGTAGCTCAAACTGGAGCTAGTTTTTGTTTAGGAGAAAAAGAGATGCCGTCCTCATCCTGGATTCGACCCAGGGTCCCCGCGGTGTCTTGACCTACTAGACGAATGAGAACAAGAACAAACGCATTTTTCTCCGTATATTAAGTTGTAAGATATTATTACCCTTCACAGGGATAACACAATTGCCAAATAATGGTCAACACACAAAGCCACCGGGGCGAGATTTTTGTGAGTTTTTCGTGGAGGATTTTTTATTACAAATAAATTTGACACCCACGTATTAGTATTTCAAATTAGAGCTATTTTTGCTTTGGAGAAAAAGAGACGCCGTCCTCATCCCGGATTCGAACCAGGGTCCCTGCGTCGAGTAATTCAAATATCATACGCATATAGATAGGGCTACCTTCAGCGGATGTGCAGTGCACGTACACACGCAGGCTGTCATGGCATAGGGTAGCCACAGATATTTCTCTTATATTAAAAAAAAAAAAATCAAACGTCATTCGATAGTTATATCATTATTGTCATCGTAGATTAAAGAACAAATGTACTATTTTTAATCACTGATTACAAAGGTCACGATGAACCAAGAATGAAACCAACAAAATTATTTACAGAATAATTTTATCTAATAATTATTAATAAAATAATATAAAAATACACGGATATAACCGCTGTTAAATATTTAATTATTAAATACACCCTTTTGAAAGAAAAAAACAAGAAATTATCTGTTTTTATTGAAATTAAATGTACATCCAGCACATGCGCCGGTAAGGATATGGTAAACAATTCAAGGCCGTGGGACCCATCAATGTTTAGGAATTGCGCATTGAGTGTTCAAATCAATAGTTGGTAAAACACCCTCCCCACCGGCGGCGATGCATGCTTCTATACGTCTAGATAAGGAGTGATAAAGATTCCTAATGTCATCCTGCGACACATTCTGCCAGGCAGTCCTCACTTGTTGCACCAGCTCTGCGACATTTTGCGGTGCCCAAATCCAGCAGCCTACCATGTCCCATACATGTTCGATTGGCGAAAGGTCTTGTGACCTTGCTCGTCAAGGAAGAGTATCAGCAGCATGGAGGCAGCTCACGGATATGTGAGCCGTATGGGGCCTACGTTCAAGTACGGTATCTTGTTGGGAAATGGCCCAGTCTGTCGTGCCATGAAGAGTAACGCAAATGGCCGCAAGATGTCGTTAACATACCTTTGAGCTGTTAAATTTGTATGCAGGATGACTAGGGGAATCCTGTTGTCGTATGAGATAGCATTCTACACCATCACACTAAGGGCAATGGCTATGTGCCTCTGTAAAACAAAGGGCGGTTGGGACCGCTGGCTTTGGCATCTACACACAGGGATCTGTCTGTCTCACATCAGACCGATTGAAAATATTTATTGGCTAAAAAATTAGGTGTCTTTATATTCACACAACTTGTTTTCAACCTAATACATGAAAATCGACCATTTTGTTTTATCCCTTTGTATCATTTTTAATGCTGCATTTTATATTCATTTTGATAATAAAGGAGCCCTAGAGTAGTGTAGTGATAACGCATTTTGTCTCCATGAAAATAATCCGCGTTGAGACCAGCAGATACCTAGCACTTGCTAGTTTATTTCTCTAACCCAAAAGGATTCGGATTTTTCGGAGAATTGTAGGATACTTCGCCATAAAACCCAAACACACTTGAGGATAAAGGGATTAATTTGTATGCTATGGGGAAAAAATGAGAAATGGAATCAGTCGAAAGTATTATAACCACTGTCCATGATTTACTTTATGTTTTAAAGCTGTAATTCAAATTGCAATAACGTTACAAAGAAGAGGAAGGGAACGATTGGAGGAAGGAATAAATAGAAGGAAGAAGAGGTCTTTGTCCCCTGTAGAAAACTTCTCGGCTTTAATATGTGTATTGCTAAAGAGTTCTCGTCTAGGGGAAGATAAAACAAGTTTTTTTTCGTGTCGAAATTGCTGATGCACATGGTCATGGCAGAACTACATTTCTATTTTGAGGTTGCTATAAATCACTGCATTAATTTACAATTAATGACTAATTGTATGAACAAAAAGAAACCTCTGAGATTCATACTATTATTAAAGCAAGTTGAAAATCTTTGTCTGTACAGCATTATGAAATTAGATAAAACGTCTTACAAGAGTTTTTAAATATACTTTGAAAAGTTAATATAACGTATTTCTTAAGAGAAATTTCAATTGTTAATGTGCCGTTTCAAGCACACATATATTTCTTATCTTCCTTTCGTGTTTATTCTGAAGAACTGGCTTCTGTGAAAAGAGTTAACTTCGAACATTCTCGCTTAAAGTTGCGAAAATACTATAACTTTTGGCTGACGACAAACTAGATAAAATTTGATGCATAGTTCAACAATTCCCAGCAGTAAGAGTGTTCAAAGGTTATTCATCCTAGTCCCAGATACTCTAATCAATCTGTATCCCTGGAGAATTGAGGACCATTGAGTTTGCTCACAGGATGAGTGTCCCCTATTTCAGGTCAATCTTAATATTTCTATTAGAGCTTTACTATTCAAGGGGATTACATACAAAGGTTATATTTACTCTCAGTTGATTCTTTTTTCACAGTATTGCCTATGTTATTGGATGCGTGTATTTCGGCTATTCGTTTAGCTGAAACAGACATTGTTGAGCTGAAACAAATCCACGGTTGTTCTGCAATTTTATCACACTGAAACATCGTTTTGAAAGAAAATTTAAAACAAATGACACCAATAAAATTCTATTGTTATTATTATATAAAGGCCTTTATATTAATAAAGACCTTTATTTAACTAAGAAGTTTAATCTTTCTAATCTCTCTCTCTCTCTTTTTCTAAATTTATGTGAATGTGTAACGTATATTAAATTAGATAAGGCTACTTGATATAAACAATGTTTATTTATTTTACAGTATGCTTTTAAATTTTACATTGTTTATTCATTTAAAAAGCATAAAAAGCGATGTTTCTCCATTTATTTGGACATAAACTCAACTTTAGTCGGGAGAATTTTCCATTCCACACACGACTAATTTTGAAATGTCTTTCCAATTCAATTTAGGAAAAGCTAAATTGCTACGTATGCCCCAAGGAATAAAAATGTAACATTATATGCCATGAATTTCATAGTAGTAAAATGTAAATATTCTCAAGAGGAGAAGTTTCCTATTTGAGTATATTCGATATTATACTTTTTTATTGTCGACTCTTTTCTCTTTGTTCTTACACTACTTCCTCGGATTGTAATGCGGTTGCTTTTTATACACGTTAAATAAATAAACATAAAACTGTGTATATTATGCAGTTATTTAGTACTATACCAAAGCATAGCTTTCTGCCATTGAATCAATTGTTTTGATTAAAATGTTACCTGATAAAATGTTGCACAAAAGGAAGATCGATAACTATTACGATTTTACATTTTTCCTATCGATATAAAGGATTTGAAATCACGGGGACATACTTTACCTTATTGGAACATTAGCTAAGCAGAACAGTTATCATACTAAATATTTATACATAAACAATAGTTCAAATTTACGTGATTTGTTCTGTGAAATATACTAATACGAAAATTGGCCGAATTTTAATTTTTCTGCGATAGAAGCTTGACCTGAAAAAGCAATTTTGTTTGAAATGAAACATATGAACTGAAATCTCTCTTCTGTATAAAAAGTGTAGACATCAACTCTCAAGGAAATTATGAATTGAAAAATTCAGCGATCGGCCTTAGCCTTAAATTCTTCTCGTCAAGAAAAAAGCAGGAGGAAAAATGACAGCCCGTTTCCTTCTGTCAATAGAAATAACGGTAAAACTGCTTTAGCGTCAGCACCACTCAAGTTGTTATGTCACAAAGTTAAAACGAACTGTCGGGTTTTTATGCCCCTAGGTATTTTTAGGTTTGAACCTTTGAAAAAGCGTGTTGCGAGTGTAGTAATCGAAAGAAAAATGAAAAACTATCAGCTTGTGTCGACACATATATCTATTATATACATATTTATCATCATGTACTTTATCTTCTTTTGGATAAAAATTATTGTTCTATTATAATAATTACGAAATATATTTAAAAAAATTTCAAGTAATCTGTTTAAATTATAAATGTAATTCATATTTTTAAAGTATAAAGTTTTTTGGATTGAGCATTCGAATAAGATAATTTAATATATTTGTTTTAATTTAATTTTCTATAATTACAAAATAGGCTTTAACATCAGTATGGAATTACTGGTTAGAATTAGAAGAATTAGTTTTAAGACCACTATACAGCATACGCTAAGTGATCATTAAATTATGACCACTTCTGTGTAAATTGAATGTTACCTGCTAATCAAAACGTTATTTTTGAGCCTACGTGATTAGCTGACCTAAGTAGAATATACTGTATCAGGGGTCTGTGGTTCTGTAAGTAGTAAAAACCTGAGCGTCATGGGAAAAAGGAAGGTTTCATTGGAGGGACTTTACAAAAGACACCAGACTGTGGGAGGATGGAGCTAGTGCTTCGATTTAAAAAATGGCTGAACTTGCGGGTTGTTCGAGAGCTGTTATAGTTATATAAATTGTTCACAGACTCATAGGCTTACACAGAAGGTTTGTAAAGGGGGTTTACGGACTCAATGGGGGGTTACAGAGCTACAACTCACATATTCCTATGTTAAATATACAAAATTTCATTGCATGTGTGTTGATGGGGTGTTGATGGGTGTTGATGGGGGTTACAACCCCCATCAACACCCCCTGCGTACGCCAATGCCCAGACATACTAAAATAGTAAAACAACGAATCAGCAGCACAATTATAATGGACAGTGAATTACTGATGTCTGACATGAACGCGGGGGTACTATGACTCGTACGGGCCAACAGACGCAATCACTGTTCAATAGTTAGGCTACTCAATGCAACAATGCTAAACCAAGAGCCATATTTGGTATGATCATGCGTCTTAATATTGGGAACTGCTTGATGAAGACATACACCCAGCAACTAGCGTAGCAATTCAAAATTTGGGGAGGGGCTCAAGTGGTTTTAAAGAAGATTATGTGATGCGGTCTTAGAGAAAATAATCTTCAACTGTGGTCCGCGAATCTCTTCTAGTATTCCACAAAGTTTCTGAAAAATATCAAGACAAGAGAAT
>QLNU02015360.1:176948974-176976895 GCA_006491805.2 Dysdera silvatica
TGCGAACCCCCCATTCTTGTGTAAAGTCTTGTAAGGAAAGTTGTGAAAAATCCAGGAATTTTGGGCACATTGGAAACTTTGAATATAGAAACCAAAATAGCTAGAATAAAGGAGGTAGTCTCGTCCGCACCTTTCTTTTATTGGTCGATTCGACACAATCGAAAAAAAGGCGAGGATGGGACTACTTCCTTTATTCTAGCTATCTTGGTTTCTTCCCATCAAAGTTTCCAATGTGTCCAAAATTCCCGGGTTTTTTACAACTCTACTTATGGGGTGTGTAGCTAATAGACTATACTAATAGGGATGAGGATGCCTGGTTAATAGACTATACCAAAAACGTGAAATCTAGGGTGGGGGGGAGGGTTATAATTCACTATATATATATCTGGGCACTAGAAGAAATAATCTTTTAATTCATTGAAGTAAGTAGTTCTTTACGATACAATTCCTTTTAGTGCTGAAACATCAATGCGGCAAAATTTTTGGAAATCACCCAAAACGCCTGATAGCTTCAGAAAAGAGCGACATCGGAAATTTTGCCTTTCGGCCTTTATACCCCGAAATTCTGTCATCACGAAGTTCGTGTTGGCTTTGAAGAACATAGCCATTATCAAAGAATATATTTTTGGAAAATTATCCGTTTCTGCAGGAATATAGCCAACGTTTATTGCTAGCACCTAGTAACTGTTTTGTTCGCTAGTTTTACGTTCCAAATAAACAAAAAATCACTTCATTAATGGCAATTTAATTTAAAAATGAAGTATAGATGAATTAGTCTAGAAAAGAATTGTTTTCTTATGTGTTTAGATTGATTGATTGTTTGGCTTTTTTATGGCGCAAGAGCATCTGGGCTATACTGCGCCAAACACGGTAAAATCAAAAACTGTAGTTAAACCCAGTACTTTGTAAAAATTTAAAACGTGCGTATGGTCAGCATGGTCATTTAAAATGTCAGACAGTGATGAAGAGTTAAAAGTAAGAGTGCGGGCAAGTCTATAATAGGGGCATTGAGTTAAAATGTGTAAAACACTCATGGGTTCATTGCACACTTGGCAAATTGGTGCTGGTTTTCCTTCCAACAGATGTCTATGGGTGAGATGGGAATGCCCAATGCGAAGTCTAGCAAGGAGAACCTCCTCTTTCCGATTTTTACGGTATGAGGAGGGCCAGTTATCTCAAATACAAGCCGAAGAAACAAGCACACCATAAATCAATCACGGAAATCAACGTGCTTCAGCCGTTTCTAAAGAAAGTGGAACGCAAGAATGACGTCACAACTCGCTTTGCCCGGGACTAACGAGAAAGACGGGTTTGGATACCTAAAAAGCACGTGACCGCTTGGGTCTGGTAGTACCACTACAGAGCTGATGAGTGTTTGCTTCTACGTGCAAGTGCTATGCTATGATTTGAACGTTTATAAGTTTAATTTTAATAAACTTACCAGGTTTTTACTGTTAGTTCATCTAGCAGAACCTGCAAATGGATTATGAGAACTGTGATACTGGGAAGTAGTTTTCATTCATGTTAGAGTTGGTAAATTGTTCAGTTTTTTTTTGTTGTGGTAATCTGAAAGTTTCCGGATGTTTTTCCATTAGTTAATTTCATCCTATTTTTTTATTTTCTTTTAACATAAAAACAATTGATTGATTAATATAATAACATTTCAGAATTAAATTCTAAAACTCTGTACAAATAACATACATAAATTTCATTTACATTCTGTTTTGTATATCATATATAATCACTAGCCAAAAATGAAATAGTCAACTTTGTGTATAAATTAACTTAAATATTTAATAGCTTTGATAAAACATGCCTGGAGAAAAATCTGTTTTGAGCTTTACAAAATAGTGTGTTCAAACTGCATTAACTTGAAATAACTGGCAAGAACTTACAAACCTTTTTGCTTTAATAGAATTTTATGTCCACTGGCTATTACTACTCTAACAAGGATGCTGACCATCATGTATTTCCCATAATTATTAGATTTTCAGCACAGTTTTCAGTATTTCAGATTTTTTGGCCTTACCGCTGTTGTATAAAAATTTTCCCAGCAATTGAACAGTCGTGTAAGTTCTAAATAATGGTTAGAATTACAAAGAGGATATTTTTACCTTTTCATTGAGTGAGACTTACGTGTTCATTATTTATGTGTACATAGATATAACATTGTTTCAAATAGTCTGTTTTGATACAATTTTGAATATTTTGTACAAAATACTTTATATCGACTATAGGAGATGGTGGTGTCATATAAAATATTTAATAACTTTTGTTGACACTGCTGTTTTCCATGCTGTGATCAGGCTAATGATTATGGACATTGCCTAACGTTTCAGAAGTTTATCATTTCTGTTCTAAGCCAAGTGTGATTCAGTGACAGTTTCACAAATTTTTCAAGGGGCACGATCATATTCCGGTATCTATTCTAGGCCTATACCCCTGATAGTGTATCTTTTTATATGTATACATGCGCATACTTCAAATTATATATAACGGACCTTAAGCTTTCTGTTCATGGCACTACTTCAATTTTAAAAAACAACAGATTTTTGCCATTTTACCTTACATTTCATATGCGTCTTTGTAAGAAAATGAGATTTTTCAGTAATGATTACTGTTTTTGTGACTGTAATTTTTACTTTACATCAGTAATTATTTTTAATGCACATGTTAAAACTGTCAAACATCTGCTGAAAACTGCACGTTTTCTCTTTTGGGAAACAACTAATTTTTTTATTGCGATAGGTCTTTAAAAAGTCATTTTTTTTCCCTTGCAATGGAGTATGAATCCTGTACCCATGTACATAGGGAGCTAAGATTACAGGTTAGAGTGTTGCCAGGAACTTCTATCTATTACTTTTCTATTGGGCTAATTGTGTCAGGTTTTTGGGGTTTTTTCCTGCAATGCTTACGAGAATTTGGATTAGCTTCCCATAAACCTCCACTTTCAGATCACTTATTCCTATACTTGGTTGATAATAAAACTTACCTTTTTTTTGGCTCAGCATGATTTTAGCAGTCGTTGTGTTCATATAGATATATGTACAGCCAGGTTTGTCTTATAACGAAGCTGAAGGACCACTGAAAAAGTTGTTTTGTTATAAAGATATTTGGACACTACTGCACGAGCCGCAATCTATTCGATTCTAGCCACTATTTCCAAAACTGGCAATCGGCACAAAGTGACTAGCCACCTTATTACGGCTTTCCGGACATTGCAGGATTTTTGCGAGTTAACATTATACTGATTAACGGGTACTCAAATCCTACAAAAACGGACAGCAAGGACACAGTCCAAAGTGTGTGTGTGGGGCGGCACGGGGTCTCCCCGCCCTAACCCGTAACTGATTCACGAAAAAAAAATCCAATTTTATTTGTTGTAATGGTAATTTTGTTATTTCTAATTTGCAACTTCTAATAAATGGCAGGTTTGACTGTACACATATATCTTGAAATAGGAGAAAAATCAGCCAGATACTTGTTTGATGATTTACTGTTGAAATAACTTTAAATTTTTCTTGGGATATGAACATTTGCTTCAAATGACCAGGATCAAGTTTTGTTTGTTGATTTTTGCCGCGTAAGACTGCTAATATTATGCTGTGCCGAACAAGGTAAATTGGCGGTACAGATCTATCACAACTGTGCTTTTAGTGAGAAATGTTTCTAAGACGCATGGAAAAATATGTTGACTTGCCTCAATGTTTTTATATCGTTACAAGGACCTGCCTACTTCCCCTCATACCTTTCCTCGATTCAGCGAACTTATAAAAAGGAGGTACTAACCCTTATTTTTTTCTTGGTCGGATGTGAAGAGAAGTTAGAAACAGCAAATTCTAAATTCTATTGGTCCTTGGTCAGATGGGTGTGGTGGGAATATTTTTTTAATGGCATCGAGAATTGCCTTTCTTATGGTGTCATCCACATTAGGTCTAGCCCACAATCTCCCCAACTTCGGCTATATTATTATTCCAGATCAAAATGTTTTACTTTAGAAAAGTACTTTTTTTTTATATGCCCCAAAACGTTGCAGATTTGACAGCCAAATTATTAATTAGGTCCTTACTTCAAGACTTCCATCTTAAAAATTATCATGTAGGTCTGCAACAGAAATTACTGAAACTTTTCTACAAAAGATAATTTTGGAAGGCAACTGGTTAATATATATACAGGGTTTGTCCCAGAAGTTCCCGGGATGATTTTTTGTAGTTGGAAACGAGACCGGTATCAGTCGCCTGCGGGCAGTTGTTGAGGCAGGGTCACGCTCCGCGCAGAGGTATCTACTGCACCCTCGTCGATCAAAAAATGGACCAGTTTTTGGAGCAGCGTTATGCAATCAAATTTTGTGTGAAACTGGGTAAAAACGGGGCGGAGACGCTCGAAATGCTTCGGAAAGCCTACGGTGACAGGGCAATGAAAAAAAGCCAAACTTTCATGTGGCACAAGCTGTTCCGGGAAGGTCGGGAGTCCGTCAACGACCGCCGACATCACAAACGGACGACTCGGTGCAAAAAGTGCTTCAAGTTTTGGACAATGACCGACGATTAAGTGTTCGGGTGATTGCAGAGGAGTGTGGAATACCCAAAACAATCGTTCATCGCATTTTAACGGAGGATCTTCAAATGAGGAAAGTCTGCTCGAAAATGGTGCCAAAAGTCCTGACGAGTGAGATGAAGGAGCAGCGTTTGTTGAAGTGCCAGGAATTGCATGAACGCTACGAAACGGACCCAGAATTTTTGGACAGAGTGATCACAGGGGACGAGACGTGGATTTTCGAGTGCGATCCCGAATCACCGCGTCAGAGCAGCGAGTGGCACACCAAGGAGTCTCCTCGCCCGAAAAAAGCAAGGATGAGCAAATCGTGAATCAAGGCAATGCTCATTGTGTTTTTTGACAGAAAAGGTGTAGTTCACAGTGAATTCGTGCCACAAGGACAAACAGTCAACAAGGAGTTTTACTGTGAAGTGCTCAAACGGTTGCGCAACAGGGTTCGACATGTCCGAAACGAAATTCGCGACAATTGGATCTTGCACCATGACAAAGCGTCAACCCACACCGCTCTCATTATCTCCGAGTTGCTGGCCAAAATGGGTGTGGCAACGCTGCCCCAGCCGCCGTACAGCCCCGATCTGGCACCAGATGATTTCTTTTTGTTCCCAAGGATCAAAAGAACCCTGAAAGGAACTCGGCATGGGACGCTGGAGGCGGTAAAAGCAGCCGTGACGACCTCACTGAAGGAGATTCCCGTTGACGACTTCCAGGGCGCCTTCAATGATTGGGTGAAGCGTTGGCAACGGTGCATCGAAGCAGGGGGAGAATACTTTGAAAAGTTTGTAAACTGATATTGAATAAATGATTTTAAAAAAAATAATTCCAGGAACTTTTGGGACAAACCCTGTATACAAAGACTGTTCTGGTTTCTGGCTGTAGATCTCTTCGAGAAATAAGGCGGCTTTGTTGCAGTCCTAGTGCTGTATGATACACTGTCATTTACAGTTTTTGAAGTTTAATTTTTTAGATTAATTCTATGCAAAGAGTCAAAGACAATCAAAATGTCACGTCATGAAGCATTTATGGATGCCATTCGAATTACGCATACAATAATGTGATTGTCAGTTATGCAGATAACATGCTGAAAATGTCTCAGAACAGTGGACTTTATCCTGTTTCTTATTATATATCATACTTTCAAATGCAAGTATGCGGAAGGTTTCGAAACACGTAAACATTTGGAACTAAATATATTTTGGAATGCATCTAATTTTTCTGAATTACATATATTCAATAAAACATAATTAGTGATACTTGCGTCGTTTTTTTTTTTTGTTTCTTATGTGAATTAATTTTGTCATGCATGAAGTTCTTAAAGGTGTTTTTATGCAGTGAATGATGTGGGTTTTTTTTTTATTAAATTAGAGTTAGTGTATATGTGTTCTGGTGTATTTGTAGGTAAATACATTTAATTAAAGATTATTATGTAAATATTAATTCTTTAAAAAAAGTATGAATTTTGATAACTGTATAATATACAATTTGTTAACCATCTCAGTTTTTGTGTGTGTGTGATTTCGCAAAAATATTTTAAAACATGCATATTTCAAACAGTTGAATCAAGCATCAACTGAAAAAATATATGTTTGTATATAAATAAAACAATTTTGATTCCCAAGAGAGCTAAGAAATAATTTACCAAATATAAATTTTCAGCAAAAATTGTACTGGACATTTTTTATTCCTTTTTTCACAAGGAATCATGTAGTGAACTTTTTTTCGCCATTTTGTATATACCCTGTATATACAATAAAACCTCTTTAAGGTGATCACAATAATTTCCATGAAAAAGTGGTCGTTCATGGAGGTGGTCTTGGAATAGAGGTAAATTTAGCACATGGAGAAGAAAATCCGTTTCCAAATAAAGTGGGTAAGGCTGGTGGTTGCTGGATAGAGGTTTTACAGAGAATATTTATATAGAGAGAGAGAGATGAAATATAATGTATCTCTCACAATTTAACTGCATACAGGCTCTCATTTTTTTCACAAATTTTAACAAATGTACACATTTATATGGAACACAATATTCTATACAGGGATAGACAAATCTAACCATTGGTGACTAGATTTTTGCATACGGCCGTATAGTAGAAAATCTTTTCCTATTAGGTACCTTTTGTTTTTTCTTGAGGTAGGTGAGTGCAGCTAGCTGCAATTTCTCGAACCATGTGTGTATGTATATATATATATTTATATTTTAGGGGGACCGGAAAGTAATGTCGTTTTTCTACATTAAATTCAAACAGATAAATTTTTACCAAGTTTTTATTTTTAATCAATAATGTAATCACCCTCGTTATCAACAACCTTTTGCCATCTAGTGTGCAAATTTTCAATGCCGGATCGGATCGATAAAAAGCAATTAGTTTTTGAGCAAAATATCTGGAGATGGTATTTTGGATATCATCCGAATTTTCAAATTTTTTGCCACTTAGAAAATGTTGTAGCGATCGGAATAAATGGAAATTCGATGGCGCAATATCGGATGAGTATGGTGGGTGAGACAATACCTCCCATCCCAATTCATTAATTTTTTTCAGGGTTTATCTTGAGCAGTGCGGTCTTGCATTATTGTGTTGCAGAATAACACCTTTTTTGTTGACAATCGCTGGGCACTTTTCAATTAAAGATTGATTTACTCGATCCAATTGTTCACAGTAAAGGTCTGCATTCACAGTTTGTCCAGGTTTCAGCACTTCAAAATGAACGACCCCGGAAATACTCCACCAAACACACAAAAGCGCCTTTTTGGGGTGTAAACCTGGCTTAGCTGTACTTTGTGGCGATTCATTTGGAGAGCCACTCCCTTTTGCGTTTTGGGTTATCATAGAGGACCCATTTTTCATCTCCAGTCATCAAGCGATCAAAAAATGCTTCTGTATTGTGCCGCTGAAGCAATAAGTTGCATGTGGTGGATCGGTTAGCTTTGTTTTCTTCGGACAGATTATGCGGGATCCAAACACCTGCTCTGCTTACTTTACCAATCTGCTGCAAATGTTCTTGGATGGTCGACCAAGGTTGGTTAAGAGTGTTTGACAGTTCCTCGATTGTCTGACACGGATTTGCTTCCACTTCTACCCTTAACACGTCATTGTCTAAAGTTGTTGGTCTTCCTGATCGGTACGAGTCAGAAAGATCGAAATTACCGGATTTGAACTTAGAAAACCACCTTTGGCATTTGCGAACGTCTAATGCGTGTGGATAAACTTCGCAAATGTTTTTGGTAGCAACCATTGCGTTACTACCCTTGTGAAACTCAAAAAGCATACAATGCCGGATATGTACCTCTTTTGGTATTTGGCTGGCCATTTCACCATAAATTGCAAAAAAAAAATTTAAGATTTTATTATTTACGAGTAAACAAGTCACTCTAACCTTAAAATGTCTTTGTCACAACTTTGAAGTACACAATAAGCTGATAAATGACTAACGAATATCGATATGCGCAAAAACGACATTACTTTCCGCTGGTCACTCCTGATAAGGTATTGCTGTGCAATACTTTGCAGTCTTTAGTAAAAGGACATTGTGTGATAGCGTATAAAGGACGCGCGTTTGTTTACTGTACAGAAAAACCTGGTTCGAACCCTGCTAGTACCTTGCGCTTGTTGTTTTTCTACTAGTCCGTATTCCGGGAGTTGAGTCTCTGAGTTGGTTGTAGTTTTATGGCGCAAGGACAGCAATGGCCATTCTGCGCCAATCAAGGTGAGATCATATATACGGTATTGTGTCTCCAGGTGATAAAGTTTCGTGTTCCTCGGAAAACCATTGATCCTAGTGCAGCATGAATTGAACTGCCCTTGCGCCCGAAAAGAACCTAGTCTATTTGAAAAAACTTAAAAAAAAAACTAGTCTGCTTGCTTTCTTACAAGTTTCAAAGGAAGATAAAGTAATTTTCAAAATCATGCTTAAGCAGTTTATTAATGAATTTTTACACCCAAACCTAGGTTTAATAAAAAAACTAAATGAAGACTTGCAATTATTATCAGCCGTGTTTGAAGTAAGCGTGCAGTGTTAAAGATAAGGAACATTTTTAAATCAAGGAAATGCGTATAAATATTTCGAATTTTAGTTTATTATAACACAAGAAAATGCCTAACGTAAGCATATATAATATTTAAATTCCCCCCCCCCCCTTGAGGAATATTATAATTGTTATATATAAAACGTTCAAAAAAGGATCCCAAACATAAAACATCACAGATTCTTATTACGTTTCTTCCTATATATATCATTTCTTATTTTCTTATATGTTACTTTTATATATCGTTTCTTATTTTATTATACATTGCTTTTTATACGTTACTTCTTATACATTGCTTTCTATATGTTACTTCTTCTCTTCTTATGATACTCCTTGTTAAATTTATTAAAGGAAAAAATATATTTCCTTCGTTATTGTTGACAAAAATATTGGGGCCAAAAAAATAAGGAATCGACAGGTTTATGTCGATTTCGCAATAGATGTAGTTTTATATTTTCCATGTCTATTATTTATAGCATCCTCGCTATTTCTTAATATATTCTAATTACTTTTCTAATAATTATATTTACTTTATTTATTCGCTTTAGGCTTCAGCTTCCTTCCTTTCAGATTTCATTCACCATACTGGAATAGTATTATCCTACATTTTCCCGAAAAGCTACTTTGATCCATTATCGGATTATTTGATTTCTTTTGAAGTAACAGAAATCAGACGATGGCTAATTGTTAAAAGCGATTTCATGAAAGTCGAAAATGAACGGCTGAGAACTATGCTAGAACGCATTCATGAAATAATTGAGAGCATGCCCGTTAATGAAATTCGACGTTGGGAAAATTTATCTCATGCCATTCCTTAATAGCTTAAAACTCTTAGGAAGCACTCGATAATTAAAGACTTATTTTCACTTGGACAGTAATTTGCAAATATCGCCTCTTTTCGAGACGAGTTTCGCGGTAGAATAAATAAAATTAGATTTTCAAATAACCCACGTTCTGTATCTCGAATTAGAACTTTTTACCCATTATTACAGATCAAAATATAATTGCCCTTCTCATGGACCACTCTGATATTTTATCGAAGTCAGTGAACTTGAAAAGTGCTAACTCCCTAAAAAAATTATGAA
Source organism: Dysdera silvatica (assembly GCA_006491805.2). Lineage (NCBI taxonomy): Eukaryota > Metazoa > Arthropoda > Arachnida > Araneae > Dysderidae > Dysdera > Dysdera silvatica. The sequence continues at coordinate 176,958,638 of QLNU02015360.1, forward strand.
AGGGAAGAAAATCTTCAAAAATATTCCTAAAAAAATTCCAAGGTAAAAAAAAGTGCATTTCAACATTTTTTTTTGGCAGAAATATTGATATAACTACTACAACTTTTTTTAAACTGAAAAAAAAAACCCAAAAAAAACAATAAAAATAACATACAGTGCAATTTTTTAAAAATTTAAACATCTATATCTTCCCGCAATAACCTCACTATAGACATTTATTATAAAGGAGTGATAATAATTTTAACATTAATTGCTTTATTATGGAAATAACGAGGAATTAAAGGGTTTGCAAACTTTTTCAATCCATGGATTCCTCCATCCCTCATAAATTGCCAAAGTCTCCAAAATATACAGAAGCATTCCAATTACCTGTTATAAATATTTTCACATAACACTATATAAAATTTTGGAGCCGAACTACATTTTATGAAGGGGGGAGATGTAGTTCCCGAGCGCAGTATCGAACTCCATACCTTGTGACGAGAAAAAAGACGCTTCCCACGATGATGACTATCCCTACCAGATTTGAACATTTTTTACTTCTTTCAGTGTGTGTCGCTTTATTTATCAGTGCCAAACTACATTAAAAAAAGTTACCAAGTCCGGTATCAAACTCAGAAACCTGTGCAGTGACAAAAAACCAATTTTATCGTTAATGACCCTCACACTTTCTGCTATTCAACGGATTTTTCCCCTTCTTTCAGTATGTCGCTTTATTTAGCAGAGCTAAACTTAAATTTTAACGAAGAAAAAGACGTTCTCAAAACCGTATAGAACTCTATTTAGTGATGAAGAGCTAGTTTAAAACACTAGACTATATAAAATGTTAGTCACCGTTGCGACACCCTGGACCGAAACCCGCGAAATTTTAAGAAGCTGCAAGGCACAATTTGAAAACCTCTGTTATAATCCATAAGTCTTCAAAAGCATCGTTACCACAGAATTCATTAGAAAACATCGCAAAAATTTATTAAAATGCAACCATTGGTGTAACCATCCTCGAAGTCTAGGAGGGCTATACCCCCAATGCTTCGCATAGAGTGTTCATTTGTGTTTTCATTTTTCTAGGATCCCACTAGTCTTCTAGTTATGATAAAGAATACCACTCCGGACCAATCTCCAGCTATTCCACGAAAGACTAATTTGTAAAAAGAATTCTTTCCACGTACAAATCCTATAAAAAAGCCGTTCGATAATACTCATAGAGCATCAAACTAGATAATTAGAATCAAGACTATGATTTAAGTAATTTTTCCTTAGAGATTTACCGTATAACCTCAACGCTATTACTAATTGTATAACCAGTGAAGACTACTTAGAGTCTGTTTACAAGTTAAGGAAAGGAGACATTGTTAAACATTCATTCGCTTTTTTTTTTTGAGACCTTTGACTAACCTCTCCAGGTGGATTGGGAGGGTCATGGTGTTGGGCATCTACTCGCATCAGAAATATCACCTCTATATCGAAGTGGTGAACCTTCGTCGACTAGAGATACTGCGGTACGGATATTTAGGTCGCGTATACTACGTTTCGGTCGACTACGTTTTGGATCTTTCAGCTTTTCTTTGAACTATTATCTTCGGAGTTTTATTGGTTCTTCCTTTCATCGTATAGGTAATAACAATGGCTATATGAGCAATTTTCATGTTGCGCTTCCCGTCAAATTACCACAATTTGTATACTGTTTATCTTGAACCACATATATATAATCATCACATCATCATATAGAACTATTATCTCTATCTATCACTGCCTGAATGAAGGCTTGTCCAGATTCTCTGCATACATGCCTATTTTGAGCAATTCGTTTCTGTATCACCCTAATTTGTTTACTTATTTCATCCACACATCCAGTTCGAGGGCGTTTCCTAGGTCTGAGGGTCTTTTGGAATCCAGTTGGGAATTTCCGCTGTACATTGTTGGCCATTTCTTCGTGCCAAGTGCACAGCCCATTCTCAATTCAGCTTCTTTACATTAATAACGATGTTCTCAAGCCTTGTTTGCTTCTTTACCCAAGTACATTTCGTTTTTAATTATTACAAGTATATACGCCAGTAATTATTACAAGTATATACGCCAGTAATTATTACAAGTATATGCACCTATCCATGCTTCTGTGAATTGCTTGCAATTTCCTTATTGCTGTTTTCGTAAGCTTCTACTTCTCTAATCTCCCCCCGCCCATAAAGAAGAATTGGTTGTAGGCACTTGTTAAGACGACTTCTCCTTTTAGGCACAACGGCAATTTCCCTTCTTCAAAATAAAACTATTTCTTTCGAAAATACTCCAGCAAAATTTAATACATTTGTAGAATTACTTCACGATGTTGCCTTCCATTAAAATAGGTTATTATACATATATCAGTTGGTCAAGGTAAATACACAGATCGGAAATTCCTAGCTCAGCGTCGTCAACCTATATTTTTAAAACTTCTTTTTGAGATGTTTGAACATCGTTTTAGTCTTTCGTACGTTCATTTTGATGTAGCTTCTCCCTTCTAGTTTAAAGCTCCTGTACTACGTCTTGGAGTTCTGAAGGAACCGCTGAAAAAATAATATTCATCAGCAAAACGCAGATGATTTAAATATCCCCCATTTATCTTTATTGTTCCTGCATATAATATGGTAGATCCTCTGAAATACTGATGTTCTGGGGATATGGTATCTTCCTGCCTCACTTCTTTACTAATTATGCTATCTTTGGTATCCTTATGCTTTCTGTTATTCTTGTGTGTGTATATAATTTTATTTGTTAAGGAAGGGGAAAACAGACAAACGCATATATTTTATTGTAGCTGGGAATCAAATGGCAACCGCAGTGGACAACCGAATTTCTCAATTGCCTTCCAAAAGACCATTAAAGACATATGTGGGAAATGTCCTTAGACAAGATAAGTAAATGAAATAAGGAAACAAGTTGAGGAGGGAGGTTAACATAGAAACAAATTTTTCAGAATAGTATATATATATATATGCATGGAGGGCATTTGAAGAGACCCCCCATCCAGCAGCGGATAAAAATGGTCGGATAATATGATGATACATTATTATTCGAATTATTACCAAGATCCAATATGACGACGATTAACTAAATATACTTAAAGGCTCTCAAAAATATTTGAAATTAATTTTTCTTCCACAGTGAATTTTTTTCAAAGAATCTAAAAACACTAGAAAGAGTGCGAAATTGGAAGAGAAATGAAACATATTAAGGCCTTTAAAAAATTTCAATTAATCGAAGTTTATTTAGATTAAAGCTTAAATAGAACGAATAGTATGAAAAAAGATCTTCAAGAGGTTGAATCATGGGTTTTCTAATTTTTGAACAATTATTTACACCGAACTCCATAAAATCAATTCTTTTGCTTGGTTTTCAATACAATTAGTTATAAAACTATATTAAACGTGAAATTACATTCCTTTAAACGAAATAGTTTTCTTCAAAGTTGGCGGCTTCCAAGTAAATAGACTTCTTTTGTTCGCCTTTTCGCATGGTGAATTGTTTGCGATGGTTTGTCCAGACTTCCACCCAATACCTTTTATGAAATTTCCGGCGGCAGTTAAAAGAAATAAGGTTTCTTAGCAACGGAACTGTAATTAGCGAAGCTTTTTAAACTTTATTTATCTATTTTGTAAAATGAATTAAGCACCAGCGTTATATTGGAAATAAAAAGATAACGAAGGGTAATACTCGATTATTTTAAACTTACTCCGTAGTAATTAATGGTAAAGTTACCGAAAACCTTAGAATTTTTTAGTAATAAACAAAAAGCAGTTCCATATTTTTTTTAATCATGATTTTGACAAAAAGATTTCTAGGACACTGCTCCCTAGTATTTAGATATTTACTAAATTTATCCTAAAATAATCATCTTACAGTAATAAAATATTGTACACCATCAATCTCTCTCAGATTACTGCTCTTCAGAAACGTTTTATTTCACTTTTGTCTTATAATAGTCATGTGTCTCACTCCTTTTATTCATCTTCCAATAATACTCAAATATTACTAATTGAAAAATTACTAATTGGAAAACTACTAATTTACAAGATCTCCATTTTTATGTTAATGCCAGAATCGGTTCATAGCCTAATTTTATATCCTTAAACCTACCCGAACACGATCATTTCACAAGAAATCTAAATAATCTAATACCAGAATTCTCCAAAACAAATCTTGGATTGACACGCATGGGTTGTATGGGCCCTAGGGTGTGGAACCCTCTTCCTGACAGAATTAAAATTTTGAGTTTATTTTCACCATTTAAAAAGTACCTACATAAATATCTTTTGGAAAACAAATTTTTTGTATAATTTCATTGATTTCTTCCTGTTTTTATATTTTAATTTATATAGTTATTTTGCCTCGGGCAGCTGGGACTCTGTCAGACCTTATAATCTCTACCCATAGATACCCGGGAAGATCGATTGTATGTATGCTGTTTTGTACTGTAATCTGTATTTGTATCTGCCAGAAATAAATTTGAATTGAATGTTCTTTTGAAAAAAAAAAAGCATAGTGAATTTAGAATTGTTACCGGGAAAAGTAAAAGAATTATGAAAAAGAATGGATAAAGCGATAACAAAAATAGCTTTGCTATTTTATATGTTCTTGAAAGAAAACAAAGCAAAATGCTTTTCATTGAGAAAATTTTCAAGTTCAAATTAGAAGTGCGTAAAATATTAGTATACCACACGATGTTAATTTTTATGTTACTTTGTTTAACTCCCATGTAGTAAATTAACCAGTTGTCTCTCTCTTCATTGCACTAACCAAGTTTAGCATTATTGCGTTTGGGAGAAAGGCGACTACGTTTTAAGGCCCTATAAATAGGAGGCCCGCACATTATTAAACCATGACGCTCGCAGAGTTATTTGATAAACCGCAGCTAAAATTTATGCGCCATTTGAAATAAAACGTTTTTAATGAAAAAAAATTAAACCTGTGATTGACGGAGAAGACTCTTTCATTATTCTTCAGAAAATTATTTTCCGGTGATTCCGAAGTTAGTTACATGGAAGACGTACCGTACTGCTAAATATAGTTTAATTTAAAATAAAATTATCATTGTGGCAAGAATATTACGAATTTTTTGGTCAAAATTTAAATGACTGACTTAGAACGAATCCTTAGCGCGACCAGGGTGTCATCATAATCAGCACTCCTGTGTGTACTTTGCTTAATCTTAAATTGAAATTTAAAGAACGTTTAAATGAACGTCAAAAAATTTTAGACTTTCAAGCCAATAAAATAAGCGAAATAATTACGGTATCGGTTAAAAAAACGCTATCAAGCGGAAACATTACCTTCATCTGCCGTTGAGTGGATGGGGGCATATATACGATTCGTTTAAGGCTGCATTTTCTGCCGGATGGACTACGCATCTGGGGGTTCGGTTTCTGCTGCGGTCCGGGTCTGGCGGGCGTTGGTTCCTGCTCGTACGATTTTGTCGCTTGTGGTGGGGCTTGACTATGTTGGAGTGTATGGGACATTGGCCAGGCCGCTGGATTGAGGTGGATTGATGTTTGTGCTTGCAATTCTGAGATCGAGCTCCGCTCCCTCCCGCTTTGCTGCGCTATGCACCCGTTCAACGGTGTCCGGCGGGCTTCCGTAGGAGCATCATCCTTTCGTGCCATCCATCTATTTCATCTGCTCTCCGGGGTGGATTGATTGTGGATGATTTTTGGTTGATGTTAAATGATGACACCAGTGCGAGCGGTGAGTCCCTGTACGCCAGTAAGCATCGACAATTTCTCCTTTGCCCATTGTCTGTCAAGATCTTTTGACGTTAAAAGCTGTCTGGGATTACAGAGCTGCCCTTCGGAGGCCACCCTTCCCATTAAAATTGTGCACAATCGACGACGATGGACTATGCATTTTTGTTCACTAGAACATGTTGTGAATTTGTCCTCTAAATATTTAACAAGTAAAATTTTGTTACTGGTCTGAATGCAAAAGAAAAACGAAAGAAAATAAAATAGAAAAATAGGTAAAGTAGAAATGAAAATAGTAAAAGTAACAAAAGGAGGAAAATCGATTGGTAAAAGCTTACGAAAACAAAGGAAAATAAAGAAAAAGGAGAAAAACTAAATGAAGGAAAACAAGTAAAAAGAAATTAAAACTTACCAACGGCATAAGAAAAATTTCCGCAACGTTTCGAGAACTACTGTTCTCTTTATCAAGTGAAGTTCTTCACTTCGCTTGATGAAGAGAACAATATTTTGCGAAACGTTGCGAAATTGTTTTCATGCCGTTAATAAGTTTTATTTATTTTTATTCTATTTCTTTCTTTCTACTTATTTTCCTTCATTTAGTTTTTCCGCTTTTTCTTTATTTTCCTTTATTTTCGTAAGCTTTTACCAACTGAGTTTCCTCCTTTTGTTACTTTTACTATTCTCATTTCCATTTTACTTTTCTACTTTATTGATTTTTCTTTCTATTTTATTTCCTTTCCTTTTTCTTTCGCATGCAGATCAGTGACAAAATTTTACTCGTTTTGGTAAGTCCGTGCCACTCGCCGTATCCATTTCTCTAAATATTTTTACCTGTTTAACTGCGATGTTTGGAGCATTACTATCTCCACATTTTGTAAAGTAAAATAATAATAATAAAACACATTACCGTACACTCCTGAATATTTTAGACTTAGTCATTCAGCTTAACAGAAGAAGTATTCAGTATTAGGCCAACATTTACAGTATTTCTCAAAGCACAAGGAGTAGCATATATTGTAAGTCAGGAGGCTCCTTGTATCAACACTATGTATATTTGATTCATTCTTGATAACAGAGTGAAGCTTTGAATCATGGTTCATGCGATTAATTTTTTTTTTATAAAATATTCATTTTTGGAAAATAATACATTATTATTTCATTTCTGATGAATGCAAATTATTTACAAAAAACGTTTACTTTCAGTTGAATAATTAGTTAAATCTTCTCTCATATTATTAGGCATTTAATAGTTTTTTTTCTTATATTTTACAACAATCAAGCGATAACGTTTGATCAGATTTCATTAAATTGCAATTTTTCCTTTTTGGTATTTTAATTATTTTTTCAAATTACAAAATATCCCCACCGTTAACTTTGATCTTTGAATTTTCCAGTACTTCAGAGAGATTTACAAAACTTATTGCTTTTTATAATCTCTCTTAATTAAATATTTGTAAATATTTAATATTTCTAATCAAATATTCGCAAATTCATTTAAGCTTCCTAATCAAATATTCGTAAATCCATTTAAGCTTTCTAATTAAATATTCGTAAATCTAATTTATCCAATCTTTCTAATGGAATATCCATAAATCGAATTGTTCTAACAAAATATATTTAAATATCTAATTGCTCTGAAAACATATCTTAAATCTAACAGTTCTAATCATTTTTATTTATTCTACGCCCACCATTGGTAGTTATTTAACCATATTGGCGTCTGGCAGTTTTTACTGTCAACTGAGTTGGCGAAATATTGGCGGGCGTTTCTTCATAGGGTCACCATACAGGCGACTAACAGTACCTCACGACGCGTTAACATACTACCAGGCTTAATTGAGAATTTAACCCAAACCAAGTGAATCAGATCTTATCGACAAACTACTCGTTGTAGTTTGAGGGTTGGTTCCCTAGGTCTTAAGAGGTTCGGATTCCTCGGAAAATCGCAGGTCCCGGCGAAGCGTGACCTTTGCGTCCCTTGCGCCGTAAAACGAAGTAATCCATCTCTGTCCACTCTGTAATATTTGACATAGACACTATACCTAAAGAATTAATAAACATTGGGTACAACCTCACCGTGTTTGGTGCAAAATGACACTTGCTGTCCTTGCGCCACAAACATACAACCAACAAACTAAAAAATTAATAAATTTATGATATATCGAGAGGTAGCTCTACCCGAAGTTTTCACAGTATGTTTTCCTTGAAACCTTTTGTCCTGCGGCATATTGCTCTGTAAGCGGAATTCTTATAACATGGAGCGAAACTAGGTTTTCAAAATAATTCTAAACGAACGTATTACATTCATTTTATGGCTTTTTTGAAAATTTATGACCAAGAATTTTTTTTATGTCGTTTGTTAAACAAACAAGCGTTGGGAGGTTTCAAACCAATGACGTTCATTACAATAAAGCATACACAAACGTAACTAGGGACGTCAATAAAAAGACTCGGAATTTTGGGGACTCGCCAAACGAAGTTAAACCTCGTTTCTTTTATATTTTTATTTATAAAATATCCGTTTCCTTTATCCGGCAATTATATTTTTTCCGAATGCGAAAAACCAAACTGAACTGGAAAATGTCGAAATAATGGCTACTGTGGCATATTATTAACCACTTGTGTTTTACCGTTATTCTGCTTTTCCATTTGCCGAAAAATATGGGCAGTACAAACCAGGAAAAATTTTTTGTATCCATAAAAATAAACGTTGAGCTCTGTTTTCAATATGTTCTCCTAACTCTGATATATCGCCCAGTTCAGTATAAACCTTATCGACCATATGCCGTTAAAATCTAAGCGACTTTGGTATCTATCAAAGAAACGTTAGCTATTACGTAAATATGGAAAATACCTCTTTAATACGTTACTCATTTCAATGCTCTATCATGCGATAGTTAAATTAGAAAACGGCCACATGGGTCTTTTGGTCGGAATACGTTACTCCTACGTTTACGTATCGTTTGAGTAAACATTATGAAGCTATTACTTTACACACAGTGTTATTACATTTATTAGACAGTGTTACCGCAGCTATTAGTGTTATTACAGTAATTAGGCAGTGTTATCGCAGCTATTATTGTTATTACAGTAATTAGACAGCGTTATTACAGTTATTAGACAGTGTTATTACATAAATTAATTGAAAAGGAACAACAAATGAACAGTTTTAAAAGTTTAATCGTTTACAGACTGTTTCAATAGCCCTGGGCTATTTTCGTCAAAACGGTCGACGATATATACACAATATGTAATGACAAATGCGTGTTACAAACGGCGGTTACAGATTACAGGTATAATGAAATGAACGGTAAAAATAAATACAAACGCATGGGTTGGGGGAACGTCTCCGGTGATGAAACATTAAATTTAGAGAAACGTCTCTAGTAGTAAACCATGAGCTTAAAAGAAATAAACAGTAGAATAAAATTATGCTATATGGGATGACATATGCCGTGAGATAACAGAATCATTTCATAAAGAATTACTGTTCGATGTGGGGAGAAAGTTCTTCCAAAAGGGAGAAAAGAAATGCGACGGCGACTGTTCATTAACGGTGTTACCTGCGTTGGCGATTATACACACACTGGACAAAAAATTATTCACCCCTTGAGAAATCGTGTTGATATCGTGTAACTCCGACTCCAAATTTGCATCGTATGCAGCTCCATTCGCAATGTTCTCTCGCTAACAGGTTGGGATGGACCTTCATTAACGGACTGCTGCAATTCCTGTCGGGTTTGAAAGCGATTTTGATTCATAAACCGTGAAACTCTTCTCTGGTCCTTCTCGGTTAGGATGTTTTCCCGACCACAATTCTGGCGTCGTGTTTCATGGCTATGCGTGTTACACCACTTCTTATAAACAAGCTAAACAGTCCTCTGCGAAACATCAACAAATCCGGCGACTTCACTCACCGAATGGCCACGGGCACGGCCAAACACAATTGCCCATTTTTGCCAATCTGTCACAGCCTTGCATTTCCCCATTTTGAAGCACAATTCCCGCTTGTAACAATAATGTCTTACTCAACGTTACTGCCTTATGATCACATAGAGGCAGTGCGCGCACAGTTAAGCACGTGACTCGACCGCTGCGCCATTTGTACCTGTTCAACGACTACTCTATGCGTGAGTGCCAGGGCGAATAATTTTTGTCCGGTGTGTAGGGCTTCAAAAAGTTGAGGTCCAGTGGAGAAGAAACTTTTTGGATAATTTGTGCTTTATGATATAAAAATTTATAGCCAGATCCTCACAAGTGTTTAGCCAAAGCAGATCTGTGGAGTTCTTGTTTCTGAATATCAGTGTCATGTTCTTTTAAACCAGTTCATAGGGCTCTGCGTGTTTGACCAATGTAGACACAATCACATTGGCAAGGAATGGAATAAATTCCCCAAAAATCAAGGTCAGGGATGACGTCTTTGAATTTGGAGAAACCCAGTTTATTAATGGGAGTGAAAATTAAATTTCCGAAGGCTGGAAGCAATCTTGGTAGATAATTTAGGCACAAAGGGCATACAGACAGGTTTCAGCGTAGGCGAAGAGGAACCAACGAGACAGGCACGTAGCCAGGGAAGGGGCTTAAGGGGCTGAAACCCCCCGAAATCTAAAAAAAAAAAAAGAAATCTCTCTAGTCACGAATGAAACTTGACGTTCAACTCAATTTCCAATTTTCATCAAATCAATGTAAAGCACCTTTTTAGTTCCAAAAATTAAAAATTCCCTTACTTGCTTCTAAATCTGCTGCCTGTATAGGCAGTTTAAAGTTATTGCGTTCTCATTTTAGCAGCAGTGGAATCGCATTAATTATAATAGCAACGCCTTAGTTTAAAATCGCCACTAAGAGAGGTGTATACTTGAAATTTGATAAGACTCGAGTCTTAAATCGAATTAAAACGAAATAGAAAGGTAGTTTCAAATGGGAAATAAATATCAACGTCGGAAAAGACAACGAACAAGAGTGCGCGTAGTAAAACAGAACTTCGGAAAGTAAAGTGCCCATCTCATCTCAGCGTATCACCCCTTCGCGGAGGCGGTGTAGAATCGTCCGCGAGTGATAGACGCGGCCTTCGAAAACGGACAATATTCAGTTATATTTTGTAGTTTTCGCCTGCGAGACGTAGTGACGGTGCAGGTTTTGTTTAATGCGAACCTATGATAGTTTAAAGAGAGATTTATCCATTTATGCAATTTTGTTGGTAGCTGTATTTTTTATATTTTTGTAAGTAGAATCTGTAAATAATTTATTTTTAAAAATCCTTAATGTTTTTATCTGAACTTCGTGTTTCCACCTTCACGAGACCGGCATAACAAATGAAACGTTTCAAGAGCCAACGGAGTATCGCATTTTTTAAGAAGCCGAAAGAAGATTTTGATTCTAATATTTCTAATGGTACGTACAGTTTGTTGTTGTTTTTTTACAAGATTTTTTTCTGTTTAAAGTTTGTGTTTAAAGTTTCTGTTTAAAAACAACAAATTACAGCAGCATAAAAAAAAATAAATAAAAGGTAATTCATTTCCCCATTGGAAATATTCTCAGATTAGCAAGTATTTTGGATATAAAACTATGTGGCCACCCATAATTTTTGAATTGTTACGCCACTGATTACGCGTGTACATTTACAATTCGCTTTTCTTTTCTGCTCAGATGGGAATAAAAAGAAATTTTAACTTGGTGTGTACGTTAAGCATTGTGTGTGTGTGGAAATTTTTCCAATAAAAGAATAATAAAATTCCTAAAGTTACTGAAAACTCTGAAACCATGCGTTTATTCTAAAATTCACCAATTTTATGCATCAACATCAAAATGGATTTAAATATGCAAATGCATTTGCCTATAATCTGGGCTCTAATGATTATTTATGCTCGTTTTCGTTCTATAATCTCCTCAAAGATTACGAAAAATGGTTATTTTTTCTTAAAAAGCCAAAAAAGTGGGATGGATCTACGTCTTTAATAAATTATCAAAAATAATGTTAAATGTCTGCTCATTACTAATGATTGCTTGAATAAATACTTATCATTACTTTATTTAGATCAGCGTTTTTTTTTCAATTATTGACAATTTAACTGCCATTAAAAAGGTAACTTTTATTTATTATTATTTTCGTTTTATTTCAGAGTTATCGATCAGCTGCACATCTGGCAACAGTACTGAAGGAGAAGAGAGGGAACCAGTACTATCAATTCCTTCTGAATATAAGTCCTGCATTATCACTGCAGCTACAAATGGTTCTGAGGTTGAAGTTCCAATTGGCACTGATTTTGATGCAAATTCGTCAACAAACAATTTAAGACAACAGTATGGCAAGCAGCTGATTTTGATATAGGTGATGTCAAGAGAGATAGTTTAGATGATATCACAAAAGAAGAGTATTTTTCGTTCATGTTTGCTACCTAAACAGACTTATACTTTCCCAATGACTGAAGGAAAGAAACAAAAAAGAAGTTTTCAAGAGAGATGGATAAAAGATCCAAAAACCGGATTTCCCTTTCTCGCCTACTCTAAAAAAGAAGATAGCGTTTACTGTAAACCTTGCGGTTTGTTTTTTCATGAAGGCGTAGGAAAAGGACGTTATGAAAACCCAGGGAAGCTAGTCACCAGTTGCTTCAGAAATTGGAAAAAGGCTAGAGAAACTTTCTTAAAGTATACTAATAAAGAATATCACAAAGACTGTGCAATGTTAGCAGACCAATTTTTCAAAGTTTCTTCAGAAAAATGTCCGGACACCATGTCTCAATTGGATTCTCATCGAGCTAGAGAAAAAGAAGAAAATAGAGTCGCTATTAGACCAGTAATAGAAACTATTTTATTTTCTGCAGAACAAGAACTATCCCTTAAAGGTGATTATGATAGTGGATCTCTCTCTCTCTCTCTCTCTTTAGAGAAACCGAGAAAAAAAGATAGAAATTTTGGAGCTCTTCTGCGATTTAGGGCAAACTATGGCGATGAAGATTTAAAAAGACATATTTTCAACTGTCGTAGAAACGCCACGTACATGAGTCCAGATATTCAGAATGAAATCATACAGACATTATACAATAACATTTGCCACCCACGTATATTTTGCCCAAGCTAGAGCTTTTTTGTTTTTGGAGGAAAAAATGCGTTTGTTCTTGTCCTCATTCGTCTAGTAGGTCAAGACACCCCGGGCTCAACGCGGGGACCCTGGTTCGAATCCAGGATGAGGACGGCGTCTCTTTTTCTCCAAAAACGAAAAAGCTCTAGTTTGAGCTAAATATACGTGGGTGGCAAAAATTATTGTATAATAAATTCCCCCACGAAAACTCACAAAAATCTCGCCCCGGAGGCTTTTCTGTGTTGACCATTATTTGGCAATTGTGTTATCCCTGTGAAGGGTAATAATATCTTACATTATACAGACATGTTCCGACGTAATCACAGAAGAAATCGTTAATAAGGTAAACAATGCAAGTTGTTTCAGTCTTCTTGACGATGAAACTATGGATGTTTCAAGCACTGAACAACTTTCTATCTGTGTTAGGTATATAGATCTATTGAAGGATTCATAAACCCTAGTAATTCGAAAAGATTTTTTGGGATTTATCCCAATTCATGATCAGTCTTCAGAAAGCTTGACTAAAGTCATTTTATAACGATGTAATGAGCTAGGACTGGACATGTCTAAATATCTCGGGCAGGGATATAATGGAGCAGCCAGTATAGCTGGTCATATTAGTGGTGTCCAAACTAGGATCAGACAGCAGTATGTAAATATTAGATATGTTCGTTGTCAAGCTACTGTTTAAACCTTGCATTATCAAATAGCATGTCAATCCCTATGATAAGAAATTGTCTTGGAACTGTCAATGAAATAGCTAACTTTTTTAGAAACCATCCATATTCCAATAAAACTCTTCGCTATTTCAGTATATCCCTCAGAGAGTAGGAAAAAAAGATTTCTTCGCCTCTGTAACATCCGAATCATTGAAAGGCATGAAAGTATTCAAACTTTTGTTAAGCTCTTTAAATGCATTTGTATCAGTTTGCAGGAGATCTCAGAGAGGACATAGAAGATTTCTTCAATAGCCTCAGCTTTATTGGCAGCCATGGAGAAGAGTGATTTCCTTGAAAGCCTACTTGTTTGTGACAAAATCTTCAGCCCTACTCTATCATTGTCTGTGTTTCTTCAAAAGAAGTCTCTTGATTTGGTATCAGCCCTGAATTATGCTAAAGAGATTTTATTCACTCTTAAAAAACAACGAAAGCATGCAAAAAAGATTTTTCAAGAAATATTTAATTCTGCTTCACAGCTTGCAGAGGTAGTGTTCCAAACTGAATTAAAGGTTCCAAGACTCACAAAAAAGTTAACTCACAAAACGTGCAAATTTTCCAACTACTTCTGTTGAAGGATACTACAGGGTGACTAGCTTCATTCCTTGTGTTGACAGTCTAATTCAAAATTTACATGACAGATTCGTTTCAAATGTTGATATTCTACCAAGTTTCCAGATAATTCTTCCTAGTTTTACTTCCGTTGATGACACAAGCAAGTTGGAAAGTCTATTTCCATATTTCGACGATAAGATGTCACTCTCAAAACTGAAAGCTGAATATGAACTGTGGTGTGAAAGAATTTTAACCTATGACACTAACATTGAGGTCCTGAAAGTGTTAGAGCATCGTAATGGTACCTATTATCGTACAATCAGGTACCTCCTTACTGTCTTGGCTACATTGTCAGTAACAACTGCTAGTGTAGAAAGATCCTTTTCGACACTGAAAATAGTGAAAACTTTGCCCCGAAGTATAATGAGTGATGACAGACTGAGTGCACTTGCTATGATTTCCATTCACTCCAACATTATTGTGGAACTGGAAAAGGTCATAAATATTATGGCAGGGAAAAAGTCAAGGAGATTGCTTCTGTAGCCAATAAAAAATGGCAATCTGCGATTGAGCTTGTATGGCAGCTAATCGCTGTTGGAATTTGAATAAGTAAAATATAACTAAAATAAGTAAATTAGAACTTTCCACCTTCATAGTTTTATAATTATAGATATCTGTGATAATAAATTTTTAATTTTAAAAGTAGAGTAGTAATAAATTTTAATTTAAAAATACAGTACTATTAATTTTACTTCCTTAGATTAAATATTGAGGTGTAGCAAGTTCAAGTTGTAATATATAAAAATCGAAGGGAAAAATGAAATCGAAAAAAAAAGGTAAGTAGGCCCGTAGTGGGAGTTGGGGTGTGAGGGGGGGTCACAGCTCGGCACTAATTGAAAAAGTTAACGCTAGAAAGATAAAGTTCCATGACTGTTTTAAGCATAAGGTTCAGCCCCCCAAATGAAATCCTGGCTACGTGCCTGCAACGAGAGTATTAGGCAGTTTAGGTCGCGTGAATTTCTTCAGGGCCCGATCGATAATGGGAGATTCAAATCCGCGATCAGCTGTAATTCCACAAATGTAGTTGAGTTCAGTTTCAAGTGCTTCATCTGTGGAAGAAAACCCCAGAGCCCGAGAAACCAACCAATATAACGTGTTGATTTTCTGACCACGTGGATGTGCAGAAGAAGCATGAGGCGGAAGACACTTCAAATGGTTTCCGGTAAACACTTGTGAGGAAACCCAATTGCGAACGTCAAGAAAAGAAAGTTTCATACCAGATATGTGAACGACACTTTCACCATTCTCTCGGCTACAAACACAGATCTTTCTGAAATTGTTGATGTTTTGAATTCAGTGGATCCGCACATTCAGTTCACCTTCGAGGAAGAGAGCAATTGCACAATTTCTTTTCTTGACTTTCTCATCCATCGAACGCAAGTTAGTTTCCTCACAAGTGTTTACCGGAAACCATTTGCAGTATGTCTCCCGCCCCACGCTTCTTCTGCACACCCACGTGGTCAGAAAATCAACACGTTATATTGGTTGGTTTCTCGGGCTCTGGGGTTTTCTTCCACAGATGAAGCACTTGAAACTGAACTCAACTACATTCGTGGAATTGCAACTGATCGCGGATTCGGGCCCTGAAGAAACTCCCACGACCTAAACTGCCTACTACTCTCGTTGGTTCCTCATTGCCCGCGTTGAAAACTGTCTGTATACCCTTTGTGCCTAAAATATCTATCAGGATTGCTTCCAGACTTCGGAATTTCGTATTGTCTTCACTACCATTGATAAACTAGGTTTCTCCAAATTCAAAGACGTCATCCCTAACCTTGGTTTTTGGAGAATTTATCCCATTCCTTGCCAATCTGATTGTGTCTACATTGGCCAAACACGCAGAGCCCTGCGAATTCGTTTAAAAGAATATGACGCTTATGTTCGGAAACAAGAACTCCGCAGACCTGCTTTGGCTAAATACTCGTGGGAATCTTGCTATAAATTTTTATTTCATAAAGCACAACTTACCCAAAAAGTTTCCTTTCCACTGGACCTCAACTTTTTTGAAGCCCTACATATAATCGCTAACTCAGATAACGCCGTTACTGACCAGTTGCCGTCGAATTTCATTTCTCCCTTTTGGAAGAACTTTCTCACCACGTCGAACAATAATTCTTCATCAAACGATTCTACTGTCTCACGGCGTATTTCATCCCATACAGCATAATTGTATTTTACTGTTTGTTTCTTTTAAGCTCATAGTTTAATACTATAGACGTTTCTCTAAACTTAATGTTCCATTACCAGAGACGTTCCCCCAACCCATGCGTTTGTATTTATTTTTACCGTTCATTTTATCATACCTGTAACATGTAACCACCGTTTGTAACACGTATTTGTCATTACACGTTGTGTGTATATCGTTGGCCGTTCTGACGAAAATAGCCCAGGGCTATTGAAACAGTCTGTAAACGATTAAACTTTTAAAACAGTGTTAATTTGTTGTTCCTTTCCAATTGATTTAATAATGCGCAGTGCCGTCGTCAAATTATTTCAAGTATTATTACAGTTATTAGACAGTGTTGTTACAGTTATTAGACAGTGTTGTTACAGTTATTAGACAGTATTATTAGTTATTAAACAGTGTTATTACAGTTATTAGACAGTGTTATCGTAGCTATTAGTTTTATTAGAGTTATTAAATAATGTTATCGCAGCTATTAGTGTTATTACAGTTATTAGATAGTGTTATTGCAGCTGTTAGTGTTAATACAGTTATTAAACAATGTTATCGCAGCTATTGGTGTTGTTACAAGTATTAGACAGTGTTATTGTAGCAATTAGTGTTATTACAGTTATTAGACAGTGTTATCGTAGGTATTAGTGCTATTACAGTTATTAGTTATTAGATAGCCTTATTACAGTTATTAGATAGCGTTATTACAATTATTAGATAACTTTATTACATTTATTAGATAGTATTGTTAGTCATTATTGTTATTACAGTCAGTGTTATTAGTTATCAGATAGCTATTGTTATTAGACAGTGTTATCACAGTTATTAGGTTGTAGCATGCCCATGTGCAGTTTTGCATGTTTATTACGTCAGGTATTGTACACCATGTGTGGTAATGCCCGTGCATATCCATTAGCGAGTAAGCGAAGTGGTGAGATGAGAGCTCACTTTCACTTGTCATACCGAGGCGTTAGGATCGACTGAAGAGGTTGTTTAGGTTCTCTTTTAAGAGAACAGTTATGCGGGTAGCTCACGTTCAAATGTCAGATGTAACTTCACAGTTTGTTAATCCGGTTGTGTTCATTTAGTCAATAATATCAATAATCATTTACTATCGTTCACGTTGTTCTAATCCTGCTGAAGTTAATAAAAATCTTTTCAGTGCACATGTAATGTGTGATTACTAGAGCAAGTGATTCTTCAATCAAGTACGCGAATATTCTTTGTAGTTATCGGACTTACGTGACTGGATTTTAGGTACCGGATTATTTGTATTCTCATGTTATAACGAGAATGGTCAAAGGCTACTAACGGTGATATGCATAACCTTAAGACGACATGGATATTCGGTTCAGAGGCAATAAGCAAATGAAAATACGTCGAATTACTCACTTATTGAAACCTTCCTTCTAGAACAATCGTCAAAGTAATTGTAATTTGCTACATTATATAGAACCAAAGCACTACCATATCCTTGCGCCATTGGAATAACCTACCAAAAGGTTATTAACTTAGAGTTATTAAGTTACTAGACAGTTTTTGCAACAGATGTTAGCTTCAGGCATTGATTTCCCTTTTCTATAACAATTTATCATTACTCCAATTATTTTATTAAAATAATATGTCGTCGCGGAAAATCCGGCGTTTGATTTTTTTTTAGTGTAGGAATAAGTATGGAAAAATAGGTGTTGAAAACTTTTAGAAAATTTTAAAACTTTTTTAGTCTTTTCTTTTGAAAGAGATAGTAATACGAACCCTATAAAAATTGAACGTATCAATATTATTAGAAATTTATACCTTAAATACTTTTGGGACTGATATTTTAATTTGAACGCGAGTTTTTTTTACTTCTTGTTTCTCTTTTAAATGGGCCAATTTTTTTTTCTCCAGATTTTATAGCAGAAACATGGCACCTTTTAGCAATTTAAAGCATCAGTTTTCAAAATCTAATGGCTTTGA
>QLNU02015360.1:176984243-176994880 GCA_006491805.2 Dysdera silvatica
CCAAAGAAGTCATGTAGTCTGTTATAAAGCAGTTTCTCAAATATGTTTGTAAAAACTGAAAGAATTGAGATAGGTCGATAATTGGAAACATCAGATTTAGAACCTTTTTTAAAGATTGGGATGATTCGACATGTTTTGAATTCAATAGGGATGTCTCCGTAGCGGAAAATGAGATTTAAGATGCGAGTGAAAGGAATGACTATTTCATTGGCTACATATCTGACTTGGGCGGGATCAATGTCATCGGGTCCTGGTCCTTTATTGATATCTAGGTTTATGATCGTCTTAAACATTTCCAAGTATGTTATTTCGTGAAGATATAATGAATTGATGATATTATAGTCATGGTAGTTGTGAGTGTAATCACTATCGCCAGGATTAGTATTCGAGAGTTAATAAAATAATCATCAAATACATCGAAAATTTGTTTAGTATTTGTTAGCGTATGGGTTAATTTTGTTAGTTTAATTTCTGAGGTACTATGCAATTTCTGCCTTCCCATCAGTTCATTAATTTTTGCCCATGTTCTTCTACTATCGGAGGATTCACAGAAATTATGAAGGTAAGATTTTCTAGCTTGTTTGATTTTTTTGCTTAAAATATTACGGAAGGCCTTGAATGAACTATAATTATCAATGGATTTGTTTTTTAAAGATTTATGGAATAGTCTGTTCTTCATTTTAATCTCTCTAAGGATGGTATTGGTAATTCAAGGTTTTCTGATTCGCTTGGTACGTGATATCCTTTTTATTGGCAGAGAATTTTAATAATGTTCCATAAATTTAGCTATAAAGGACCCGTAGGCAGAGGCTGCATTGTTAGTTGAAAGTATGTCTGTCCAATCCTCATCAAGTCGTTTATTTTTGAATGTATTTCAATTATATTTAGAGAAATTTCTTAAATGAGTAATATATTTGAATGCCTTTTAATTTTTTGTGAGACTAAAAAAAGAGAAAATTGGAAGATGATCACTGGTATGATATGATATGATACAATTCCACAACGTGAATCGTTTAGGTTTGTTATACAATGATCAATGATAGTTTGTAAATAGTCTGTTATTCTAGTTGGACTATTTATAAAAAAATCAAATCCAAATGAAAGTATTAAGTCTTTTAGAGCATTAGACTGCATGTGATGATAAGATGATCTGTTATTAGAATTAGTGTCAATAGTAAAATCACCCAATATTAATGGTTTTTGACGTGAGCTTGTAACGTATGTTAGTAAGTTATGTAAATAGTCCAAAAATTCTTTTATATTTCCAGATGGTGGTCTATATATAGTGGCGACTTATGTGTTGTAGATTGTGAAGGTTATGATTTCTATAGCAGGGAAAATTCCAGTCCATTGATGAACGATTAAAATTTCATGAGCCTTATGAACATATGCAGTAACTCCTCCACCCCTGCTATCTCTCTTCCAATTGGGGTTTGTTAATAGTCTGTTAGAGAAAGATTATATTGTGGGTATAACCAAGTCTCTATCATTGAGATAATGTCTATGCTAAGATTGATATTGTGCAATAAGTTTTCAATTAATGGTAACTTGTTAATTAGGCTACGTGCATTTATGTGTAGAGCAAATAAATTATTTTCCGAAGCAACAGTGCGTCCTAAATCAGCTGGAGCATTATAAATGGGATCAACATTAAGCTGCTGATCATCAACAACGTCGAACATGCAATGTAAGATAAAAAAAAAAATAAAGTTAGTATGTTAGTGACAATCAATGAACTGCAAGTGCGGCGCGATGCCAACAATCTAAGTAATCGACAGATCGGGCCTACCTCTAGTAGTGCTGAGGCATAATTAAATTACAGGAACATGCACGCAACAAGGCCAAAACGCTGTATAAAATTATAAAGTTGAAATGATTATTGTGGTCCACCATTTATATATTTGAAGACAGATTTCTAGTGAATGCGATGACTACCATTGGGTTACATATTAGATTGTGTCTGAACATTGGATTATGTCAAAACAAATATCAAATCATAATACTGGATTATAACTAAACACATAAGTATATATATACAGATAAAAAATTGATCTTGTTAGGTATTTACACAATGGTAATATAGAGAATAACGATTTGAATAATGTCCCATGTTGAAGCTTGAAGTCTGTTATGTATTGTACATAGAGCCTGTGTGTCCCTGCACAGTGTTCTCTATCATTAAGGTATGAGTAGCATTCGAAACTATGAGAACAACAATAATGTAATTAATGCTGTCAAACTGTACGTCAGGCATTGCCCTATGTTATTAGGATGCAGAAAACAGAGACATAAGGCAAGGCAATCAAAAATACAACACAATTTAGGCAGAACTACATTAACAAGGGTTGGTTGGATGCGTATTTATGGTGCAAGGACAGCAAAGGTCGTTCTGCGCCAGACAATGCGAGACCGCAAATATGGTACAATTATGGAAATGAAGAGATTTTATTATATCCATAGCCATCCCCCTATCTTTTCACCTTCCTCCCTTCTTTATAGGCATCCGAATGAGAAAATGTCAACATACTGGGCATAAGACTTTGAGATTTGTTATATACAGTGCGTTTGGTATTTTAGTGGACACTTGATAACAGTGCACTATCGTGAGAAATAATGCCAAATTTGAAAATGAAAATAAAGATACTACAATAAAACAGTATTCTGCAAAGTGGAAGATTAATAATCTTTATTAAATCATTCATAAATGTAACAAAATCAAGATGAGGCTTTCAATCTTGTTTGAAAATTTAATGGACACTTACTGAAATTGGAGCGTTTTATGTACATTAATACATGATAGATGCTCCATTTTTGCATATAACTTTAAAGACACGTGAATCCATTGATTCTATCAATGTTTGTAAATACTTAGGATCGATTTGATACCAAGTTTCCACAATAGCGTCCTTTAAGGCATTAACCGACGTGAATTGCTTCCCATTTGCATATATTTGACGAACAATATAATCCCATACGTTTTCGATAGGATTTAAATCAGGACTACGTGTCGACCAAATCATACTTTTAAACTTTTTTGAATTTATCCATCTTTTGGTGGAGATAGATGCATGGCACGGTGCGTTGTCCTGTTGCAAAATCCAGTTTTCCCCACATATTTATGAGGCATATGGGAGGGCATATTCTTTTAAAAATTCTTGATAGCAGGTGGAATTCATACGACTGCCGATGAAAGCTCCAGGCGTAGTACCGTTGTAGCCAAAGACACTACAAATGGTCATCAACCCTCCTCCTTGAACTCTACGAGAAAAGTATTGCGGCGCTTTCCGCAAATCGTGCCAATAATGTTGAAAAGCATCCGGACCATCTAAGTTGAATTTCTTTTCGTCCGTGAAAAGTACCTGCAACCATTTATCGTTCCACTCCATGTGTCGTCGAGCCTAGTTTAAGTGTTCCTGTTTGTGAACTTGGGTGAGAGATGGTTTGCCTTTTTTTTTCCGAAAAGATAAATTTTTGGAATTAGAGAGCACATTCTATACTGTCCAACATTTAACTGGGAGCTAACTAAGGTCGTTTCGGACTTTTGCAGCCAACTTTCCTGTGTTACTGGCCTCTCTAATAATGTTCCGCTTATCTCTTTTACTCAGTTTTAGCTTCGCTCCCCGTTTTTCGAGTGGATCCTTTTGGGGTTTCTTTTTGAAAAGGCCCCTATAGTACTCCTTGGACGCTGAATAAGCTGACAAATTTTGAAAATGGATTTTCCATTTCATTTAAAAGCCACAATTTCCTCTTTCTCGAAATCCGTAAGTATTTTCCTTTCTTCGATTACTACAAACGATGTTTTCCCATAAACCTGTTCACACGGGTATTTATACGAACCTACGCATCGAAAGAATACAATATGCAAATTTTTTAGCGCCTGCACTGCCATCTGTTAGTCAGGAATGATAGTGTCCCTTAAATTAACAAACAACATTTGTTACATAAATTTGCATTTTCCCCATTTATGTGACGATATATTCATATAAAATTTATTTTTCTACAAGACATTATGGTGTCTCGGCATTCTTCAAAAGCCAATTCGCAGTTTTTGTATTTTTTTTAGCATTTACGTAAAAATATCAGGTGTCCACTAAAATACCAAACGCACTGTATTGTCGTTCGATGTCTGGAGTTAAAAAGTAAATTCAACTATTTTATACAGAACGTTTACAAATTTAAATTTTGGTAATTTAATCTGAACGAAATGGTTTGTAGATGCTATTTTTCTTGGTATTTTGATTTGCAAACTTTTTGTGTACATGCAGTGAAAGATGACAATCATTCACGTATACTAATTTTCGACGTTGAATCAAAATGCTTCATTCGTAGTATGAGAAATTTTGAAGTACTGGTGACCTGATATTATGCTTTATAGTATATAAAACATACCTTTACTATAAAAAATTTTCGCAACTTCCGTGCTTTTAAATTTTATATTAACAAATTGATAGAGGATTTTCAAACTAATGGATGAAAGTTACTAGAAATTCATTGCAAAGATAATCACAATTTATCTTCTGAACTGGCAGCAACTATTGTTTCTTTTGACATTTAATAAAAGCCCATTTATCCCAATCGTAAGAAAAACGAAGTTGGAACGTTGTCAAGAATTATTTTTTACTCGGAAGTAATACATAAAAAATAAATGAAAGGAAAGAGGAAAATTTCTGGGGAATTCATACACTCCCATGGCAATCCTTTAATCTCTCATCATCATTGTTGTTATTAATAGAATTGTTTACTTATCTCCTTTAGTGGCACTATAAACGTGGGTAAAAGTATATTTGCGTATTTAATTAATTTTAACTTTCCAATTATAAAATTTTATAAAATACATCTTGTAGAACAGTGGTCTTCAACTTCTTTTGAACACGCTTATTTTTCACCATATATTTCAGCATGTCATTACCACCCTTCATTTCTAAGATTTCTGTTGACTAGCAGTAGAACCAGTCCATAAGCCAATTTAACCTGTGGCTAAATCGGGCCCCGCTCTTTATAGAAGGGTAATTTTTTTTCAATTACACAAATTAATTTGTAAGTTTTATGGAGCAAGGACAGTGAGTGTTATGCTGCGCTGGGACCTACAATTTTCCGAGGAATCCGAACCTTTTATGCCCTAGGGAACCAACCTCTAGGCTACATACAGTGAGCAGTTAGAATTAGAAATTAAGATTTTTTGCGACAGGTACATCAGTCAACTACAACAATCTCTCAAACCGGTGTAGTGGATTAAGGAGCTACTAGCTTGAGAAATTAAAGAGCTGTGAAATAACTCCAACATCCAACTTAAAGTTCAATGTTTATTAAACAATTAGAAGGGCCGAATTATACAATT
Organism: Dysdera silvatica; assembly: GCA_006491805.2. NCBI lineage: Eukaryota > Metazoa > Arthropoda > Arachnida > Araneae > Dysderidae > Dysdera > Dysdera silvatica. The sequence goes on from QLNU02015360.1 coordinate 176,989,582, forward strand.
ATCAACATATTAAGTCAAATACTTTATTACGCCATTTTATGGCAGAGCCTCTGATGGTAGGTGCACAATGGTTGCTGGAAAACTATAGACTGATCTGTTTTAACAATTTAGAATATATTTGTAAAAGGTTGTTGCCAAACATCAAAGTATAAAAATAAAATTTGTATCGTTGATTAAAAAACATTAAAAATGTAACCATAAAAGTTATATTGCTATGGCAATCCAGTGGCAAGCAATACTGAAGTCTATGGAGTGAAGAACTCACTACATCCGCATAGAGCCCCATGACGTATCTGCCTTGCAACAAAATAACCCTGCTAGCAGCATTAGTATTACTACAACTCGAGTCTATAAATTCGAGTTAGCAATTTCCCCTAAAATAGAGAAATGCCCCCTTGGAGAATTCCCCTCCTCCTTAGTTGAGAACACCTATTATAGAATGAGCTGGTGTTAAAAGGAAAGCAAGGAGCTCTAGAATTCACACTTTCTTTTCAAAAATCTTAAATCGAATGGTATTAAATATTGGTTGGCGGTTTTGATAATGCGTCCAAATTTTTCAAACTTCCAATGTTTCCGGAATTTCAGATTATGAACATTGTCTGCTTCTTCTCGGAGGCAGATTAGATCAATGAACGTAGCCAAGGCCGTAGTCTTTCGTGCTCGAGGTACATAAACCGGTAGGAAACTGACCTTTTACTTGAAATTGCAGCATCCTGTCCATATCAGAGCAAACTCTTACTCATTGTAACTACTAACTGGTATTTAATTTGTAGCATTTTTACATTGTGAAGAACGTAAAGAAGGTCCCATTTGTTTTTAGTTTAAAAAATTAGAAGTTATAGAAAGCCATTTTTGATGTTTTGTACGATGTTAATATCAATTTTTAATTAATTATAAATTAATTTTATGATAATATTAAAAATTAACTATGAAGCTCTTACTATTAGTGTTATTTTCCACAATTAATTCATAAAATCGCCCTTTTCGCTGCATCATAAAATTTAAAATATTTATTTTTTTTTCCTAAAAAGCCTGGACTCCGAAGAATAATGAATTTAAAAAGCTGCACCCAATTTCCTTTTTTAGGAAGCATCTCAAACTGTTTTGTTACATACACGGTTCTTAGTAATGAGGAAAATAGAAAAAAAGTAAATCAATAAAAAGGTAGCATTAACGGCAAAATTCATAAAAACTGCATTTTGTGCAGAACAGGGATTAAAAACCATGGTAACCATTTTAAGAAACATGGAGCTGGCAAAGATTCTAAATGTTAAAAGCATTAGAGACCTGATTTTAACTTTAAAAAACAAAAGCTTTAGAAAAAACGAAAAACAAGTCTTTCAATTCTTGGAAGCCTTGGCGATAAACAATTTTATGTAAAACTTCCATAAATTCATGAAAAAGTACGATATTTTCGCAGCTTTCGTATTTTTTTGTTGAAAATACGATAAAAGTGTAAGAAGTGTGTTTCGTATAAAGATAGGCAAAATGATTCATTTAACCACTTACTGAATGATTCTCACATTTATTACAGACGGGCACAATAGTTCAGTTATCCGTTCAATGTGTTCAAAATCCGTTCAAAACTATTTACTTCCATTAACTTAACTTTTGTTAACTTGACCAACTACTAATTGTGTACTAATTTCTAACTACTAATTGTGTACAAATGTACCTTAATTTCTAACTCACTAATTGTGTACTAATTTCTAACTACTAATTGTGTACTAATTCTAACCAATTTCAATTGTGTACTAATTTTAACTACTAATTGTGTACTTCAATTTCTAACCAATAATTGTACCACCTCTAACCACTAATTGTGTACTAACTCTAACTACCACTCTGTGTACTAATTCTAACTACTAATTAGGTACTAATTTAACTACTAATTGTGTACCAATTTAACTACTAATTGTGTAAATTAATTCTAACCACTAATCAACTACTAATTTAACTACTCTCAATTAACCACTAATTTCTATTAATTAATTCCTTTAATAATTTAATAATAAATTATTCTTAATATCAATAATTATTCTAATAATAATTATTAATAATAATTATTATTCTTTAATAATAATTTCTTGATTCCTTAATAATTATTCTTAAATAATTAACCATTTAACCACTAATTTCCAACCCACTAATTTACTAATAACGTGTTACTTTTAACGATACTAACTGTATTTATTCTTGATCATTCCATCGAAGACCCTTTGTACACATGAATATCCGTTGTAATTGCAAACCATTTAAAAATACCCACAATGGAGTTTGACCCATACAAATTCGCAGACGATGTATTAGCACTTTATAAAAAAACTATAAACAGCTAGCTGGACGGCTCTAGACCCCTTAAGGTCGTCTCTTATAACTTCACAGGAAATCTGTTGCAATATTTCATGCATTTATTTCATATAAATTAACTGTAATTAGTTTTCCACAGGTTTGCTAACAATAATAATATTGCATTTGGTGGAAAATTCTCACACACTTGCACACTGCACACATAATTGCTTCTTCTATTTTTCCCTGTACATTAAGTTTGCTTTATACCATACAATTGCCGGCACCGACTTGAACAGTTGATACCATGCAAGTTGAATTCAGAGCTTCACGGTACTAATATTAAATACGGTGTGACCATCAAATTTATGTAGCATCAAACATACATCCAATACATACATGTAGAGCTAAACATTCATTGAACATATACATACATGTAGCGCTAAATATTAATCCAACCAGCACACTTTCTTCCAATAATGAGCTGTCCAGTTTCTATGTTGTCAAGAACACATCAGGGTTGATGCATTCATGCCAGCAGGCGATGTGTTAGGGGATTCTACTCTTGAAATAATTATTATTTCAATCACAAATATTTGTGAAATTAATAACAAATAGTGACGTAATGAAAAATGCGACATAAATGTGAATTTAATGAAAAAAATCAATTTGTCACCGATTACTCGTTTTAATCACAAACATGTGGTCGCCATGGAAGGTAATGAATACAGGCAAATCAATATATACCGTTGAACACTGTTATGATATTCAAAAGACTGTCGAAATTTTGACGTTATAACTAAGGTCCTTACGACCGAATTAGATTGTATAGGGTGGCCATAATTTAACGTGAAGTGTTTAGAGCCCGATAGCAAAAAATCTATTGGGCCAAACTGAATTGAATTTAGTGTGCATGCTCATAGAATCATGAAATTTTGATTTCTAGAAAAAACAGATAAAATAAAGAAATAGTTCAAAAAATTTTCCCACTAGGGAAATTGGTGCTGAAATCGCGCCACTGTCCATATTTTCCCTCAAAAATATCTAGATTATACAAATGTTAGTATATTGAAGCATGGGCGCCCATATGAGTACTTTTAGGGGGGGGCTGAAAAATTATTACCTCCTTCTTAAGGCTGTCAAACATTTTAGTGAATGTACAAGATACTAAAATGCTACAAAAATAATTGATATTGCTTGACAATTAGTAATGAGCTAAAAAGTACCTTATTTTAAAACCTACTTGTAAAACTTTTGAAAGTAAATGCATAGCAGAATCGGGCAAATAAAATTTTTAAACGGCTAGGGAGGCTCGAATCCCCCTCTGCCTCCCTATATGGGCACCCATGCATTGAAGTCAATTGGTGAATGTAAGAAAAGCTGAAAATATGCTTCGCATTTGTTTGATAAAACTGATGCGCTTTGCTAACTCAACCTAATCGCGCTTTGCTAGTAAAATCCTGTTTTATCAAAAAAATGGCAACAAATTCCACACTTCGAAAATTTCTAATTTTTTTGTAATCAGAATCTCATTTTTCCAGGAATATATTCACCTTGTTTCGTTTGGCCCAATAGATTTTTCGCTATTGAGCTCTAAACACCTCACCTTATGACCACCCTGTATATCTACATAAATGCTAACGCCGGGAAGGGAAGACAGGATTTTAGCGACAGTATTAGAAAATAAGTATGTGAGGGAAATAATCACGTATTCCGCAAGCCAATTATGCGAAGATATTTATTTTCTAAGAAATGAAACAACGCGGGAAAATAAGGAGAGCTGCGCATACTTTTTCCAATTTTCAAGGCAGGTACTACCGACTGATAAATGAGGAATTTTTTTTCTTCAATTAGTTTTCAGAATAGTCCTATTGTTGCTCGCATTTCTATAAGGTTTTGTATTCTACCTAATTATACAAGATGTTTATTCTACTAAATTAAGGACAGGTAAATGAAATGCACAGTAAGAAAATCCATTTCTAAAGACTACCAATATTGTGTTCAATATTGCTTATTAATGTTAGTGTGGTTTCAATTATACTGAATTACATGAAGACGACTACTCGTAAATGATGTTTTAATATTAATTGTCCGTACGCAATAAAAGGTGACATTAAGTTACCACGTACGTTTTAAATCATCAAGGAAAAGACCCTGAAAAGGAACTTGGAGCTGACTTCTTTAATTTGCCAAGCGGCTTAATTGTTGAAACTAATTACTACACTAAAGAATAAATTGTTAAAATGGCTAAACTGTTAAAACGTAAGGTTAAATTAATAGTTCTCTCAGAAATGCTAAATAGAATTCAAACATGTAAAGCTTTTTAATTTGAGAGATGAATAATTTCAAACAATATTAAGAGCATTTCTGAAATCGGAATTTAATTGAAAATAAAACTTTTATTTAATATATAGTCACTTTTGCGTTCATACATAATACTGAGGGATTTTCAGTCAGAGAATCCACCGTTTTACTAAAAACGATTTGTCTATCGTAAAATTTCAGGACTTTTTATTGTTTTAATCTTAGATTTAAATTCTAAGTAATGATTTTAATGTGTCGACACAAAAGAACTTCCGTTCTATTAAATTATATGAGTTACATATTTCAGTGTTACTGTTATTAACAACTATTGTTAATGGTTGGTTGTATTTTTATGGCGCAAGGATAACGAGAGTCATTCTACACCAAACAATGTGCTGTTGACAATGTATGCTTTGTTAGTTACATAGCATAGGAGGTGTTTAGACCTCTCTGTAGAGAAAACTATTTGATCAATTTCACCCAAATTTCATACACATGCTCCCCTGAGTATGCGGTTTCGATTTCTGAAAGAAAAAATTGAGTTCATATTTCGGCCGCTAGGGGAGGAAATGGCGCTGCGGAGCATGCAATTTACATATTACTTAACATGCGCAACATCCTCTGCCTATATAAGGAGTCGTGAAGCATTTTTCCACCATACGAGGACTCCGTCATGAAACTTACTTTACCAGATCGCGCGTTATTT
>QLNU02015360.1:177000510-177012485 GCA_006491805.2 Dysdera silvatica
TTTAATGTAAATTTATTATTCTCAGGGGGGAGCAGGCCCCCTGCTTGGATTCGTCCTTGGGGGAGCAGGGGGTTGTTTCACACAATTTTTCAGAATTTCAGATTTAGAAAAAAAGGTGGAGGGCGCCTTCTCTCGAAGAGCTGATCGTCAGAATTCTACGGTAAATAAATTGTAATTAAAAAAAAAAAAAAAAAGTCAGCCGCCTTTTGCGCCCTGGGAAAGTGCCCAGCGTGCCCATTTATAAATCCGGCACTACATTGGACATGTGACGAAATTTTACTAGTTATAGTAAACACTGGTTAGTCGTGGTATTCTTTTGTTTAAAAATATACTTGAACTCTCAGTTATGTCCTTATTTTGTTAATTTATATACTGTGTATGGAGAAAACCTGACACCCAGAGATGTTAATATGGTTGTTTGTAATTGTTTTGTTTTTTTAAAAAAAGTTTGCAAGTTAATAGCGAGGTCAAGGGGTTAAAAGTCATACACTGCTAAACGAAAAGTAGCTTAATTTTACTTAGAACATTGTTCGTTTGAAGAAGGAAAGCGTGTTTGACTTTCTAGGCTTCTTCCTTCCTATACAGAGGATTTACGGGATTTTCGTCTTGTGTCCTTTCTTACAAACTTCTTTAGATTTAGTGTGTTTCTGGTGTGAAATTAACCAATTTCAGTGGCGCACCCACGTAGGGGGCCGCGGGGCCCGGCAACCCCACCTGGACTAACAAAGCGAAAAATTATTACTCAAATAGACACTGGTCATTTCTTCTTTTAAAGTAAGATTGGAAATAGTGACAATCCCAAAGACATTTCCCTGAACTCTGGTAACGTTGATGAGACTGCTCTTGAGAAAAGCAACAGCAGTGGCCCGCGACTGTCTTCAAACAACTTTGTAAGAGGTAAAGGTAGAGCAAAACATAATATCAAACACAGTTGAAGTGGAAATTCTGACTGCAGATATTTTTACTTATGTGAAGAAATCTAACCTCACTGAAGAAGGTAGGATAACAATGCTGAAAATCTTTGGGAACCATACGCAAATTGAAATTTTCCCACGACTATCATTGGTGCTGCATTAAGTCAAGGAAAACCTCACCACAGGCGAAATTTCTGCTTACCTTGGATGAGTAAGCATAAGTATATAGCTTACTCAAAGAAAGAAGACAGTGCTTATTGAAAATTTTGTGTTTTCTTTTCACCACATAAAGTCGATTTAAGATCGACACAAGCCAAGGATCAATTTGTTTCAAAGGGATTTAATAATTGAAAGACTTAGAAGAAGTTCAAACAATATGAAATTTTTCTCTATCGTAAGGATTCGGTTTTCATAGGCGATGATTTTTTAAGGGTCGTGGAAGAGAAAAAGGCTTCTGTGGATGAAGTAATGGACAGAGGGCAAGCAAAAGCAAGTTTTGCAGAATAGGGTTATTCTTAAACCTATTATCAAAACGGTAATTTTTTATGGAGGACAAGGGCTGGCCATTGTAAAATTTTACGAACATAATCTAGTACTACTTCTAATGATTTAAGTATCTTGCATTGTAGAATTATTAGTAATATAATAATGATAAATGCACACAAAAGGACAAGGGCGGATCCCGAAATTTTTCAGCGGGGGAGGGGGGCTGTGGTTTGTTCCCTATTCCCACTTTTAGCCAAGTGTCCCGTACTTTTCATATTATTTTCCATGATATGATCCCAGCTCGGGGATTGCCCCATATTCCCTCCTTGAATCCGCGCTTAAAAGACAACTGTAATTGATATGGCCTCTGACCATTTTTTCCATCTGACCCCCACTTGGGAATATTCTGGGTGCGCTACTGACCACTTTTATGTATTTTAGGGAATGAAATTGATATATGTAAGCCTGAAGTTAATATATAAACATATCATCGATTATTGGGATTTAATCAGGTTCCGAAAATCGAAAGCAGTGGCTTAGGAAAGGGGGGGCAGGTGCCAAAGGCCCCATGAGGTATCCAGACACTGTATTATCTCCCAATAAAGACATCCACGGGACCGAGCATTTTGTCCCTTAAATGGGGTGTCCCTTCTTTGGAAGTATATCTTACATGTGTTGATACATACGAGTATATACAGTACAATATAATTTTCATTTCCATGCAAAAGGTACATTCCGATGGATAGAGGAAGCATAGTAAAACGATAGTTATTATTCTAGCTCCCTTATTTGGTCAGTCTGAGCATTTTATTTCTGATTTTCTATTAAATTATTTTCCTCTAAACTCACTTTCTCTTTCACTGTTTTTTATATCGTCAGGTCATTTATTCCATTTGTGAATCCCATAATAGTTTATATTATTTTTTTCCAATGTCTGTGCTTAATTTTGCCTGTTTTCAAAGTGTTACTTGATCTTGTATTTCGTATATTTGGATATTTTCTATATTTATAGTTTCGTCAGATTTACCTGTTGTAATATTTCTATATGTACGTAATATATAAATATATAATAGGTATATATATATAAATACATATATACTGGGGACCAGATGAATTGTCCCTTAAACAGAGGTGCCCTTTACGCATAGGCGTACGCAGAAAGTTCGTAAGGGGGTTATAGGCTCAATGGGGGGTTACAGAGATACAACTCACATATTCCTATGTTAAATATACAAAATTTCATTGCAATGGGGGGGTTACAACTCCCATCAACACCCCCATGCATACACCAACGCCTTTGCAAGAGGTAACACTGTACGTTCATATCTTGAACTGCCCATAATTTTTGAATTGCTACGTCACTGATCGAGAGTTCTTATAAGAAAAAAATCAAATAAAACTTTTCACTTTTTTTAAAATTAATTTCTTATCAAAATTCATTTTCTCAATTTTCATCAAAATTCACTACTTCATTTCTCATAAAAGTTCATTTCCTTATTTTTCTTATTTAAATTATTCATTCCCATTTAAATTATTAATTTTTCGTCAAAATTCATTGAAAAACTGCCAATTTCTTAAACTACCGATATTTTCTTTCTGATGATGATCACCGCTTTCTTGCTACTAATAAGAATGATTCTAATAGCTGAAAATTATGAAAAATCGGTATTTTACTTCGTGTATGTTTTCTACTTCATGTACAATAATACATGAATATTCTGCACTAGTGAAAATACATCGCAATTTAAAAGTATTTTAATAGTGTTCTTTGTATTTACGAGTATTAATTTATTACTATTTTTTATATTCCCCATAATATTATTAAATTGTAAGTTGTATTCATTACATTTGTAAACTTCATTTACATAAATCGACTCTATAAAGTCGTTTATAACATATACGGCAAGCCCTAAGCTAATCCTATGCGTGCATAATTTGTACACTAATGGAAAATCTTCAGCCTTCCTGCTTGATGATACGCCACCCAAACCTTAACTTTTTTCAGAATCTATGAAGTTAAGTTTGACTACCCAACATGCTCGCACTTATCACCTATTGCTGCGCAATTACGGAATGTTTCGCAGACCATATCTCCAGACGTATTTTGCAACCCAACGAAATCTATACCACGGCGTGCTTGGTCCCTTATCCCAGACAGAAAATGTCTGAAAGCAAATACATTCACAAGCGGGTGACCATAATTCATTAGTTTAGTTAAAGTGTGATTTGTTTCAGTCCAGACACGAAGCTGGCGCTTAATTCTCGGCCTATTAGACTTGCATTTATGCCATGTCACGTCTGCATAGACGAGATTTGACTTGGTGGTGCGACGCTCAGGGTATGATGCATTTCTTGGCACAATTTAGAGCAGAGGTCTTCAACCTTTTTCAGTCTAATGACCATTTTGCACACTTTTGTTTGCTCGCGGGTTGCATTACTGCACCGGCAGCATTATAATATTCCGCCAATGGTTTCGGCACCAGCGTGGAAAAAATCGTAACTTTTCAAGTAAATCATCGTTAATGGGGCTACAGATCGTCCCGATACGCCCCTGATAAGTCTGGAAATTTTTTTAACCCTTGGATTTGGCATTTTTGAAACGGCCACAATGCGTTGTGGTCTTTTTTCGCTTACTGAGCGTTTTCGATATTTTAGCTTAACAGATATACAAGCAGGTCAACGTTATCGTTTGTATATTCGCATTGCTGAACGAAAATTGAATGGAATGCAAGTTAAACTAAAATCATTAGTTTAACTGTGGAAAGTACTGCCACGTTAACGATTTTCCACAGTATCCCGAAGTGTACAATCTAAACTTGAACAAGCACGCACCATTATAATCAAGAGCGGATACAGACTTTCATTTTGGGGGAAGCGGGGTCAAGGACAAAATTTGCCATGGTCTTGGAATAACACCCTTCATTTATCATGAAAGTTGGAATTTTTTACAGTGAAAAAATATATTTTGGGGGTCATGACCCCTGTGACCTTCCTCGCTGTATCCACGCTTGATTAAAATTGCGTACTGTAACAAAGGAAAATAGAAAATTGACCTCACTAATGTGGCTCAACGGTTTGCACTTTCGAGCCTATAGGATCGTTCAAATATTACGTAAGCAATATTTTGGCCATTTCACCCCCACCTCAGAAAGCAAAATTTAACATTGGCTAACATAGGACAACCCCCGCCCCCACCAAGGTGCAAGGTCCCAGCGCTGGTGGCGTGCGGATGTCTGTTCTCTGCTGTCCGGGCTGGCGGGTGTTGGTTCCGGCTCGCTTAAGACGGAGTGATTGGGATATTCACTTTGGCCGCCGGGCGGCGGTGGATGGATGCCTGCTTCTGCTATTCTGGGACCGGACTCCGCCCTCCCTCGTAATTCGGACTTCGTCGCTGGGGTCGTGCTTGGCCTTCTGTCCATGACGGGCGTTCGTCATTGTCTTCGTCCGCTGCGATCGCTTGGGGGCCAGCTTTCGCAAACAGTGGATGATAATTTGGTATGTAATGCCTGTCCGGACTATGCTGGTCTCGTGCGCCCTGGTTGCGGGGAATGTTTTACGCCTGTTCGCTGCCGCTCGCGGCACCTCACCCACTCAACGGTGTCCGGTGGTCTCCTGTAGGAGTACCGGCCGGCCCGGGGTGTTCTTCCGCGCCATCCATCTATTTCGGCCGCTCTTCGGGGCGGACTGATCGTGGGTGGTCTCCGGTCGACGTTGAATGACGACAATCATGTGAGCTGTGCGTCTCTGTACGCCTGTTTCGATCGACAATCCCCTGCAATGCTCCCTCCCCCCCAGTGTCCCTTCTCGGTCCACTGGTCGTCATTTTATGTGACAAAAGCCTGTCTGGGAATACAGCGCTGCCCCATTCGGCGGCCACCTTTCCCATTACACTTCTTGCGAAAGAACACACACACACACCAAGGTGCTTACGTAATACTTGAACTTTCCCATATAGCGTATATATGCTCGAAGGTTTGCACAGAACTTCAATGTTAAACGAGTTTCGAAGTCATATGACGTCCATTCTAGTACATATAAGATCTCTGTGATTAAAAGTACCAAAACAAGAATTGAACCACAGAGATCTTTTATGAATTGAACGAGTATCGAACATGTTATGTTTTAATAAAACTATCGTTCATTGCGAATAGAAATGTTCAACAAACAAAATTTTTATTGTATTATGTAATACTAATAATATTTTGTGATTTTATATATGAAAATAAAAAAGTAGCATATTTTTCAGATTTATAGCCTGAATATAATTAAAAATATCCCAATAAGTAGCGTGTCGCCCAATTCGAAATGTTTGTAGCGAGGGCACTTAAAACATCGCCCAGTGCGCTACTTGTAGCCCAATCTGGCATCACTGCGTCAAATTCATGCGAGATTTTTTACGGCCATAAACTTGTGGTGCCATCTATTGCCATAAGTTTTCAACAGTTATTACAGTATAAAATGGTAATCAGTTGACTAAATAATTAAAATAAAATGGATCACTGAACAACAACTATTTGAACGATTTACAATTTTACTGCCTTCGCAGAGCACCATGCTTTAACATCGATGATTCCACAAAAACTGAAACAAAATGTACTGGTAAAAAGAAACCAATTTTTTTGCAGGGGGATGGGAGAAACCACCTGCCCTTCTCTTGGCACGAGCCTGCAACGAAGTTTTTCAATCATGAAAGATTTCAAACTTGTATGAAAGTTTTCCAAGTTTTACAGAAGATTTCAAAGAAATATATTAAATAATCAGTTCAATACCAATAAAAAATGTTGAATTCGAAAATAAATCAAGTAAGTATCTACAACAATACTGATATTATCTTAACTTATGCACTTGCTGTATACGTATATTTATTTTTGAAATATTAAATATATTATGATAAATCAATGAAGATTACTGCTGTTGAGGTTAAGATTTACCTAATTCAAATTTGAAGTATGGAAATTCTGAAAATGAAAACTGTTTCTATGTAAATTTGAAAAACGAATCTGACATGCGGGATTAAATTGTGGATTTTGCCACATTGACTTTAACAATTCAATAAAATCCCAAATCAGAATATTAAAATGTAAAAACAGGTGCACATGCAGGGGCGGACTGGGTCCTCTCAAAGGGCGCATACCTTGGATTATCGGAGGGCGCGAGTCCTTGTCCATTCGGAACAGAGTACAGTGCGACATTTTAGGAATCTAGGTGGAAAAAATTATTAAACCACACATAAAGCATTTTAATTTTCTTTGGAGGCTGTCACGTGTAAAATGCATTAAAAGGTATATGTTCATATATTAAGGCATTTAAAAAATAATTATAATAGCAATTTCAAATCATTTTCTGGCTCCATGTTACAGAAAAATCAAATTATTGGACTAATAAAACATTAATACTTTACACGCAATTTTATGATAAAAAAATTGATAATTATTACATGAACATCAAATATGCTCTATTTTTTCTAAAAACGCATACATTTTTATGCTACAAAAATAATAACATAACACAAAAATACTGGGAATCACTCCTGTCAGTGTAATCTTCGAACAGATCCTGTGATATGACTGATGCATAATAACCGTCTACTGAATACTACCCTCTACTTGCTGAATTCAAATCTCTTGAGGGTTCCAATAATACCAAAATTTCTAAATTCATTTTCCCGCGCTTTGTATGAGGAGAAGAACCTAAACTTGCAATTAGTGGGTCTGAGGTGACAGGCAATCTATTAAGTAAATTTGTGTCAATTCTTGTCGTTTTCCTCGTAAAAATGCTCTGCATTTCCTATTGTGTTTTTTCTGGCCTCTTGAACTTCTTCGAAAAACTAATTTATCGGAAGGATACAAGAGGCAATAATACCTCTTCCGTGAATTAGTATTTTATGTATACTTACGGGCACTGAATACCAAGAATATTCACTAATGAACAGGTTGCGCGTGTGCTTTGCGTACGTAGCAAATGTATTTTGATTTATTATTATTATATTATTTGCGATTTATTTTGAAGCCACAATTTAAGCATTCTAAAGTGATGTGAAATCGTTTGATCAGCTCCACATTGACCCTAGTTACTTCGGCAGACATCCGCATTCTACAAAATTTATGAACCGTATTGTCATTATTAGTGTTTCCTGTTTAGGCGTGTTTATCAACAACTTCAGCTTACTTTTAAACTTTTCTTGAACATATTTATTTTTTGAGCAGCTTTGTTTTTATTTTCTGTGCCTCGAATTTGCCATGCTTTTATTTCTAAGAGATACGAAATATGGAGTAGACATTCACATAAACGTATCCACGAATATATAGACAATATTCCAAATATATGGAAGTCTTAGTTTACCTCCTTTTCTTGAAAGTACATTTAGCAGTGCCTGGTTGAATATGGTGCAGGGCCTTGCTAAATTATGGTTTTAGATTCTTCCGTACCAGCCCAAAGTCGTATAGGTACCATAAAGATACTAAATAAACATTCATCTGTAGAAGAGAAATACTCTTCAGAAAATTTTTAGCGGTGCCTATTTTTCTCCGACCCATCACGACCTCATTTTATAACTATGTTAAGAACACTGGTTTCGAGCAAATGCAATGACTGAAATACTTCTTCAATTTTACATACTCGTGTTATATTACGGTCAATGAGTGATTTGAGTACTATTTCAACCGATACTTCTGTTACGGTAATTCCAATAGGATAGCATAATAATTTTGCTTCTTTAACATTGTAATAAGGAGGATAAAATTTATAATTAAAGGGTTTGACCTGGTGACGTATAACGTTATATTGTCGCGTTGAAAAGTCGGCATTCCCAATTAACGCCAATGCTTGACCTGCAGAAAGATTTGCTAAGTTTCGAAGGTAAGACATACGGGCCTTCTTTGTTATTGTTCCTCTTTTTGGAGATGCAATGCCAAGCTCTTTGACAATGGCAGCAGAATTCCTTTTCCCTTCCGTCCGTAATTTTATTCCAGCCGCCACTGACAGTTGATCTTGGTTAGCTGATTTGTCTAGGGTTTTAAATTTTTGTTTTCTGGACTTAAAACCCTGTGCATTAAAACGCTTTATAGGCCTACCAGTTTCTCACTTAGGCCATTGTTCGTCGAGGTACCTCGTGTAGACTGACTCACATAGTCGGAAAATGTAAGATTTCCTTTCAGCCAGGATGAATTATCATTCAGGAATAGCTCTTGACGCTTTGCCGCTTTATCCCACCTTTGCTAAATTTTTTGATTGAAGCTTCTAATTGTTACTTTTATACTGGTTAAAACAGTATCTGAAACGGATAAATTGCCTAATTCATGCAAAATAAAAACAATTAGGGCATCAAATCTTGACTGTTTCGAATTTGCTACTCATAGGTTAAAAAGGGACTGACGAGAAATTGGCGGAGTTGTTCTGGAAAACAAACAAAAAAATTTAGTGCGCAAACTTGCGCAACTTTTTTTTTTCGGTTTTGAAGAGTTAATGAGTTTAGCTTTAATTATTATATAGTAACTTAACTATATAAAACGGTATAATATAGTAGAAGTCTAGTTATAAACCAAAATTACTTTTACTTTGCATGAAAATCATTCACCTAATTAAAAATAAGTTTCCAGGTAAACAAAATAGTATTTTGAAAAATTAAAGCACTTAATATCATGTTTATAAACTGAAATTAATAACGTAAGGACTGGAGACCGCTGAGATAACACATTCGGTAAGAGAACTTGGACAAATGATTTCAGTGGGTTACGACTATGCACTTCTAGTGCAAGTAGGGACATCTTTCGACTCATTTTGGGAAAATCCCACCCCATTTCTTCAGAAAAATTACAACGGGGTATTAAAAAAGGGATATTTTGTTATTCAGATAAGAAATATCGTTAATCATTGAGTTAGTTTCCAAATTCAATTTTTTCCACCTAGGTTGCCAAACTATCACACTGTGCAGAGGCGCGAATCTTGCTGTCCAGGAGGGTGCACCGGCCCAGTCTGCCTCCGTACACACGCCTATTAAATAAGCATAACAGATGGTCTACGACGCTCGAATCATTTACGATTATTTACAAATGTACGAGAAAAGTTACGATTTTTTCCACGCTGGTGCCAAAATCATGAACGGAATGTTAATGATGCCTACCCCGGCAATATTGAGACTTAAAATGGCAGATCCGGTGGTCACAAGTGGTGCCCCGTGGATTAGCCTTTGTTGCCGTTTTTTCTTAGGTCTGTATATTGTTTTTGCGCGCTCACCCGACAATATTTTCTTGATCCGCCTCTGGGACTAAATATATGTATTACAATATAAAATACGTATGGAAGCAAAAATAATTTAAAATACTTTAAGCAAAATCAAACCTTTTAGCGAGATTTTAGGCACTACTTATTTTTAACAATTCTGTCAAGATCAGGTCTTATTTTTAATATTGCGGCACTAAGAGTGTTTCCAAGGTGGACATGAATTATTCTGGTCCTAGCTTTTACCAACGTAATTCTTGAAAAGAGTTGTTAGCAGATGTAAGTGCTGCTGAATAGTGACAACATTTTCAGAGCATGCAGTCGGATGGTTGGGAAGATGTTCTTATCAATATATTTAGAATCGAATTCAGTGAGTCCTAAGTTGAATCGTTTTAAATCACAGTTGCACTGCAAATCAATAAAACTACCTCTAATGACCATATACGCTAGAAAACTAAAGTAAAACACGACTGAGGGAAGACCGCGTATTACTTTAGTTCTTTAACGTTTTAAGATATTTATTACGAAATATGAAATCGGGAACAAAATAAATTAAAACACATAGAGTCAAGACTTAGAGGAAGCAAGAAGCGTTATTTTTGTGTGAAATAATTTATATTTGTCCATGAGCCAGCGGGCTGCAAAAAAACATGTCGGCGGGCCGCGGGCTGAAGATCCCTGATTTATAGATTTTAGGGTCTAAGGTCCTGTTGAGACCTTCTTCCTGCTTAACAATACGAATAGACAATGTTGGCAACGAACGACAAGTGAAAGAAGAGTGGGTAACCGATCTCCGAACAAACTGAAAATCTTAAAATATCGCTGGATTTCGTGAAATAATCAAAATATAGCAACATTGACGCAGTTAATATTCACCTCAAGTATGAATTCGAAAGTGTTGCCAGTTCCTTACCATTTAGCATTTCAAAAGGAATATTTTTTCTACTCGTAAAAAGTTTCTTTTACCTTATTTCTTTGAAAGTTTCCTATTAATGACTATAATTACAAGTTTAATCCTGGTTATTAAACGCCTGGTATTTTCCATAGTTAAGAAGTAATCGCAAAAAAAAAGTAAATAGTCCATAGTGGAGAAAAGTGAACAATAATAGTGAACTCTGATAACGCACACTAGCAAATTGATGAATGACCCTTTTTACAAATTTTTTTACATAATTATTTAGTCCTTGTTGTCAAACATGCCCGTATCCGGGGGAATCTTAGGGACCACTCCCCTCCCTCGAAACTAGATTTGTAATCGGACCGCAAAAACATGTAGATATATTTACTTGTCAAACTTGTAAAAAGAGGATAAAAAACCTTTCAAACCTTGAATAATTATGAAAATTCTGACCACAAGATCTCGTTACGTAAACCACTAATTTGAGAATACTTCAACGGAAAAAATATAGAAACCATTTACTTTAAAAGGAGGACATTATAAAAAATTAAATTTTGATGGCAAAACTACAAGCAAAAAATTACAATTATGTCTGAAGGCAAAATTGGTATTTCCTCATTTATTTTTGTACGATGTATTTATATTTATTTTTACGATAATGTTGGCACATCATTATTCAGCGTTGTTTTGTAAAATTTTTACCCCCCTGCGAAATTATACTCTGGCTACGGCTTTGTCGCCAAATATCTTATTTATTTTCTTATTGTGGTGGGCTTTCAGCTTAATTAATAACGTTAATTAGAGATAAAAATTAATGTCAATATTAATTACACCTATTCACGCTGATCAGAGTATCAAAACGAAGTAAGATCTCATACTACTCAAATATAAGCAGTCGAAACGTGATCGAAAGAACCTACTTTTGGATAATAGCAAAGGTTTTGATCTACGAAGTTTCCTTTTCTGTGGAAACATATTTATCGCCTATCCCTACCATCTAACACTGTCGAAAACTAGTACAAGCATAGCACAACACAAAAGGAAAGTTGGCAAACCTAGACGCTGATTAAAGATAACGTGAAACTGGATAAAGCCCAGTCTCGCGTTAGTTTAGGTAGATACCACTTTTTTGACTAAAATGATGAATTTGAACATTTTCGGTATTAAAAAATACTTTCGCTTTTTATATTCATATGAACTATTTATAAATGTACGTTTCGCTTCCATTTCAAGCATTTAATTGCACTGCAATTAAACCTATCAAAATAATTTCTATTCAATTCAAACATCTTATAACGATTGTGCACTGGGAAACAGTTTTAACTGCGGATAATTTTAAAGATTTTTAATTCGATATATTTAGCGACTTTTTTTTTGATTGGTTATTTAGTTTTTCGTCATATGAATCCATGAAAACTAACTGGGATTACAGCGCCGCCTCCGGCGGCCACCCTTCC
>QLNU02015360.1:177031304-177050759 GCA_006491805.2 Dysdera silvatica
GTAATCAACACTAGAGTGTAACACCTTCTATATGATAATTATGGCAACCATGCACCCGAGAAATTTCACATTGAAAACATACTTTTGCGTTAAATACGTATTGTAAATATAATTTTATTTTTAGTAGCAATTTTATAGCACCACGATAAACTAAAAAATAAAACTAATTCAGCACTTCACATACTAGTCTTCCAGGTAACCAAGATGCTCTTTTGCAATTTAAAATCCTTTTTTTTTTTTTCATAATTTACGGGGAACCTAAAGAACCTAAAACGTTCTTCGGAACAGTTCCAACTATTCATTGCAACACAACCGACCATTTAGACAAAACAAAAAAAGGAAAACGACAGAAAGGATATATAAATAACACAAGAAAGCACCAAAAACCATGCGTTTATAATACGTTCGGTGTTGCCATCCCGATCCAAAATGCCTGACGAGTCAGCTCCCCTTTATAGGAGCCTTAACCAGACCTTTCGCCAATCGAACATGTATGGGACATGGTAGGCTGCTGGATTTGGGCACCGCAAAATGTCGCAGAGCTGGTGCAACAAGTAAGGACTGCCCGGAAGAATATGTCGCAGGATGACATTAGGAACTTTTATCACTCCTTACCTAGACGTACAGAAGCACGAATCGTCGCCAGCTTGGTTTCCCTAACTATTGATTTGAACATTTAATGTGCAATTCCTAGCCGTTGATGGGTCCTACGGCCTTGAATATTTTTATCATTTCCTTACCTGCGTATGTGCTGGATATATATTTAATTTTAATAAAAACAGATAATTTCCTAATGGTGATTTTTTTTTTTTTTTTGCAAAAGAGTATATTTAAATTATATCGCTGAAAAGAATCTCAACCTTAAGACGTGGAATTAATATTTTGCAATTAGACATAAAGAGTTCGCTTTCTTTTTGGTTTTACGGCTCAAAGACTACAGTGGTCATGCTGCGCCGGGACCTACTGTTTTCCGAGGAATCCGAACCTCTTAAGGCCTAGGGAACCAAACCCCGGACTACAGTGAGCAGTGCGATCTTTATGAGATCTCTGAGTAAGCGTTCTTTTTGCACTGCTGGGAGTCGAACCCGGATTAGCCGCGCAATAGGAGAACGCGTTACCACACTGCGCCACCGCAGAGCCATAAAGAGTTCGGCCGCAATCAGTTATCGAAGTAACTACCTAAACGCAATCTTTAGGTGGCCGCATGTTAGATTCTGACGTTTCGCTCTCTCAAATAGTTCAGCGACCAATCAGCTCACTCATTCAGCGTTACACGATAGTTGAAAAAATTACATGTATGGTAATACATGACTAAAAGTAACCCTGTAAAATTTTATAATCCCAGTTGGTTTATATTAACTACTAACTCTGTTGAGAGTTAGTAGTACGCAAGTGCAGATTTTCAGTTTTACAGAATTAGTTTTTGAAATACGACGTTCGAAATGCTGGGGAGGAGGGAGAACGTATCATGACACAGCACTTCGAATAACAGTTGCTCAAATTTAAGTGATTGTACTCGACCAATTCAATTTAATAATTTTGAGTTCCTATCCAATTTCCTAATTCTCATTTTCATCAGTTCTAATTTCTCGACAGTGTACCGTTTTTCTCTTTCCAGTAAACGAAACGGCGACCTTATTGTACCCAAAAGAAAATTGGGAACTAAAACAAGATTGAGCTACGATTTTCACGTTCCTAATACGTACCATATAATGTAAAAACTCTGTTTGTGGAACGAATGTATAAATAGACTGCATTCTTTCTCTCAGTAATTAATTAATTTATTTGCAAGGGTAATTAATGTTGCAATCCGCTAGCATTATATAAATGAATCTGGTGGATTCGAGACAGTTCTTCCTGGAAACCCACGGACTGATGATTATTAAAAATAATTATTGTCGTTACTGAATAAGGAAATGTTTCGGATAATTCCCTTTTCCGTCTGTGTCTTGTATGGAACTCGGAGAAATTAGCTATTGAAAGTGTTCACGTCGCATGTTTATAGATCGCAATTAAGTCCACGAAACTAATGCAACATCTGAGGGCTTCCAACTAGCTTTCGGTTAAACATGGTTGTCAAACTAATCTACACAAGGATTAAATCTGACTGTCGTAGTAATGTATATCCGGATTAAATTGTCAAAACGTGCTGTTCTTGTACAATTTTAATGGCCATTTTTAACCAACTGAAACGAATAATTTTTGATAGATAAATGAGGAAAAGTCTTAGTTGTTAGTTAAAAAATATTTTTGAAAAGAATTTAGTAACAATATTTATTCGAATTTGAAATTTTCTGTATTTATATAACATATCGATGTAGATTTACATAATATAGTTGTATAATTTATATTTATGTCATATTTTGTAAACAAAAAAATTCTGAAGAAATAAAGATACCACGGGGAGTATTTAAATCATCGGCATTTGTCAGTTGATATATTTTTGGAAAATAAATATAGGTCTGAAAAATCGTTGGCTGCCGAATCAGTGTATGAATTTGCCCATCCGTTATGGGTAAAGAAAATTTTTTAATGAGGAAGTCGGGCGCGATTTTATATAAAACATCTCTACAATGAATTCTTTAGAACAAAATATAATAAGCGAACAATCAGAAATAGTGAAGTTGGATTTAAAATTGACTTTCCGACAATAATATATATATACAGGGTATTCGTAAACCGTTTTCACAAATTAAGAGGTGTGATAGTACCCATCAAGATGTATAACATTTGCCGAGGTCCAAGGGTCGCAAGCTACTCACAGCGCCAGTTCTAAAACCGTCCAGCATACACAAATATTGACAACCAGTGCATGAGAAGCGCAAAATGCGATGTCCTAATCATCTATGCACTTCAGCAGCTAACCTGAGTTTATCTGGTGCTTTTCATGAACTGGTTGTAAATATTTATTTATCCATGATGGACGGTTTTAGAACTGGCGCTGTGTTTTGTTTGCGATCATAAGTTCTATGGCGAATATTGTTTGTCTTGATGGGTACTATCTTCCCTCTTATTTTGTCAAAACAGTTTACGAACAGTATATGCACGCATACCAGGGTGGGTCCAAACCGTATCTCTGCGCCACATTCAAGAGCAAACATCCTAAAGTAAAGCTCCTAGAAAAGGGATCTGGCTCAATCCGCCATTTTGTTGCCATCGTTCACTCACTGCTGTGTTAACATTGAGTGATTTACAAACGTGTTATTTTTAATAAAATAGGGTGAAATGGGTGCTTATGCCGCTGTAAATTGTTAAATCACTCGAGGAATGAACATAGAAGATTTATATTTGCAATATATCCTGTAAGAAGAATTAAAAAATAGTTATTAATTTTCCAATGGTAATCTTTGTGTTATGAAACCGGAAGTGTACAACCAGTGGCGTGGCTAGATATTTTGCCGCCCCTCCCCCCAATAAATGCCATTGTCAAATGCACGCAGGTTTTGCTAGGGAATGAGAGATTTGAGAAATATGTTTCAGGTTTTCTCTGGAATTATCCATTACAAAAATAATATAATGAGAATCTTTACCAATGCACAAACATTTACGATCAAAACGTAGCTCTTCTTGATTTACTGTCTGCAAAACCTTTAATTTTTTAATGAGCTTCATTTTGCTAAAAGAGATGATGACATGATGCAAATGAATGATGCTAAGAGACATGATGCAAATGAAGTAGGTACTGTCAATAGAATTTGAAGTGCCATGAACAATGTTTTATAGGCTGCTAATCGTATTACAAAAATGTATATGAGAAGTCCCTGTGGAGAGTAGTCCAATTCTTCTCCTAATCGTTTTTCTCTTTCGAGAGACGAAATTGTGTCTTTATAATTCTCATACAGTTTATATCTATTCAAGTCATTTAGATGAAATAAGGCAAGATTGACACATTTCTTATGAAGCTTGACAAGCTACTCATCAGTTTCATAGTTCAACTGGTTAACAAACAATTCAGTAGCACAGAGAAAATCAAAACGGTTTTGCAGTTCTCGCAATTGTGAAAACCGATCTTCGATTTCAATCCCAATTTTATTTAAAATTTGCCTAAGGCATCGCCGCATCTCTTCTTGTTCACTCAATCCTACATCAAATGCATTTTCACCTAATATGGAGCGTTTCTTTTGCACGCGTCTGCGCACTGAAACGTTCCATTCCTTTCACATTCCTTCAGATTGAGAAATGGCAGTAGTACATGATTCATTTTTTTCAAATTTCAATTTTATTAATTAAAGTTACTAGGTGAATAATAGTTTGACTGAAAGACAGAGTTTTAGCCTGAAAACATTTCTGAATTCTATCAACAGCCAGAATTAACATTCACCAGAAATATAGGAGAGTTAGAAATTCAAACGTTCGGATGCTAATGAGTATTAGACCAGCATCATCACGTGAACCGATTGTTCCAGAGGAAGAATAGCGCAGTTATTCAAGTACTGATATAAATTCGTACAAGTTGAGCAAATCAGGGCTTCTCAAAGTGTGGGTCGTGATCCCATATGAGGTCGCTGAAATAAATGTGCTGATCGCCGTTAATTTACAAAACTTTCGTATAAAAGAAAACACGCACACCCAACTCATTAGTATGAATGCCAATATTTGTCTTTAATACATGTTAAAAGTATATTCGTATATATGCCAAAGAATTATTTTCGAATAATTTTTTTTATGCTTCATTATCAGCAAATGTTCCATATACAATTCGTATTTCTACTTTATATATTTTCCACGAACGCTCTAGACCTCGAAAGCTAGGGTAACAAAAATATTTGCTGGGGGATCGCCAAGTAGAAAAGTTTGAAAAGCCCTGGACTAAATATAAATAATGCCGTCACTGCATCAGCTTTCGAGCTTCATCTCGTGACACAAATAGCTTTTCTTGAATAATAAAAAAATTAAACAGGAAAAGCTATTTGTGTATTTCGCCACCTTTTGAACTTAAGGTGTCAAGTGGGGAGAAAAAATTATAAAAATCCCTAAACGGGGTAACAAAAAAAAATTGTTTTTTTTTAAAGGCTAATTGCCGCCCCCCCAAATTGTGAAGCTCGGGGCGGCCGCCCACTTACCAGCGAGCGTAAATTCCGCTCTCTCAGTCGTCTGCAGAGGGTCATGTTGGACACATGTGTGCGGGCCACACGTTGGATAGTTGATAACGACGAATCCGGTGCTGTGACAGCTGCTCTGACAATCGCTCTGTCTTCCCGTTCTGTTGTGGCCCTAGGTCGACCGCTGCCGTCCCGACGCTGACATCTGCCGTTGTTGACCCACTCTTGCCAGCACCGTCCAATCGCCGCATCGCTTCGACCCACATGTCCAGCGATTCTTCGATTCGTCCAACCAGCCTCTTTCAATCCGATAGCACGACCTCTTTCAAACTCTGACATATGCTCGTAATGAGCACGAATCTTTCGGCGAGGCATTGTTACAGTCGACGTAAGATATCCGCAGTCAAAATGCAACAGAAATTTTGACCACATATTGAGAATCGCTCCTTATATACACCTGCTGAATGCGCAGTTCCGATGCGCTGGAGTTCCCGCTATTCATTCATTGGACACCAAATTTTAATCATTTGCATGTTCGGTCAAAATGTCTTTGCATACGAAATTTCATTACAATCGGACAACTCCTTCTTGGTGCGTCGATTTTGTTTTTTGTTATAGAGTGTATACTGCGAACACTTTAATTTACGATATGGAAATTTAATTATGCGGCCCGTGGGCTGTGTCGAAGTACTCTTGCTTCCCTAACTACCCCCTTTTCGTACTTGGTACGAAAAGTGGGGAAGTCCTAATTTATATGCCAGTAACGAAAATTAAGTTACATTTGGATGACACTGTCCTAAAAGTTTAACCTTGCATATTTGTTTTGGCCAATTGATATCAATGAGGAAGGCAACTCCACAACTATTAGTTTTACGACGCAAGGGCAGAAAAGGTCATACTGCTTCAGGACCAACAGTTTTCCCAGGAATTCGAACCTTTTGGGACCTAGAGAATATACCTCCGGACAACAGTACGCAGGTTGTAGGTCATTGTTCCATTTTGGTGCCGTTGGGAATCAAAACCGGGTTAGGTCACATTAGGCGAAAGCGTTATTACTACACTACCGCAGGGTCACACCATAAACGTTAGAAAATTGAAGGTCTACTCAGAAGAAACTGCCTCATCACACAGAAAAATTGCCATTGTTCTTGAAAAGGGGCAGTGTTCAATCAATGTGCCTTGCAGATTGAAAGCATGAAGTATTTACCTAAAAAAGCAATGGAGAAACTGAAAAAAGTATTGGAGAAACTGAAAAAGTAACGAAGAAGCTGGAAAAAATAATGGAGAAACTGAAAAAAGCAATGGGGAAACTGAAAAAAGTGATAGGGAAACTGAAAAAAGTAACGGAGAAACTGAAAAGGTAATGGTGAAACTGAAAACAAGTCAAGAAGGTATCGAGAGATAATTTGAGTCACAATGATATTGAAAAATCGTACGTAGGTGAAGACACAGAGAAGGCTCAAAGACATCAAGGTAAAAGTGAGACTCTAGATGACAATGAGTTAAATATCGTGAAAAAAAAATAATCAACCGCTTACAATCAGGTTATCTACTCAATGTTTTGCGATCAACAAAATTTCCTTTAATGATGTATCAAATCGGGTCTTCCACATTATAGCGGAAGGACAGATTTTGACATCATGAGGGAAAAAGTAAGACCATGTGCAGTGGGTTTAGGTAATTTAGTTTTGCAGAGTACTAACACGGTAACCCGAAGGACACTGGTTCGAATTCAACTTCGGGGCATGGTCATTTTTTTTCTTAACTCCTTTGAGTCAAATGAGTTTTAGTCTAAACTAAAAATACGAGTGCCAGCAACAAATTCTATTAGTATCTCAAGCAAGCTAAATCGATGGAATCAGAAACTACACGATTATAAACAAATAATTATTTACTATTACTTTACTTTGTGCGTCTCTTTTAACAAGTGCAAAGATGATAAAGAATACTAAGTCCTAAAAAAATTGTACAATCTACGGAATATTGAGATGTTTTCCTAAAGTGAATAGTTCCCTAAATGAAATTACAATCATAATTGAAAACCTATATTAAAATAAACTTTTTCCTTAGGTTATGAATCTTCATTTATCCAAAGAAGAGTTAACTAGTAGGGGAAAGTGGGGCAACTTGACGAGCTGGGCAAGATGACGAATTGCATTTATTTTAAAAAGTTATCGCTATATGGCAGCCCTGGTACCGCGTAATCGAAGAAAAAGAACTTCTTTATGTCCTGAGAAATGGCAACCTTCTTACCACTCGTCGTTTTGATGTGAGCAAAGAATATAATATCTACATACTTCGAAGTTTTCTGTTAACCTTTGGGAAAGTTTAAGATAAGCTATAGATTTATGTGATAATTGTAAAATGATTTTAAGTGTAATATTAGCTGAGTAGTATTGAAACTTGCACATTTTTTATCATTTTGGTCAATAAGAAAAAGTTACTAATGTGAAATACTAAGAGGCACAGTAAGGGACCTTTGCGAATTCGTCATCTTGCCCCATTATATTAATATTGGGGCATTGTCCCAGTTTTCGATACTTAGAGTAAATTATTGTTACGTTTTTTTTATTAATAACTTATTTATTATTAGGTAATTATATTTATTATTATAATAATTTATATTCTCATTGTCCTTATTACATTATTTCATGTTAGCCTATTCTAAGGCAGCATCAATGGGATCAGTGGCTATAAACGGATATCAAGCATCAGAAATCGCACCATTCAATAGACACATTTTCAGTGATGCTGATTTTGCAGCCACAATTACTACAGTAAGGACAGAAGAACACGAGGAAGAATACATTCAAGAAGTGTGTGATCCAATCTATGAGCAGACTGATGCATAGGAAGAAACGTTGCACGAACATGACTCTAGTACGACTGTTCAATAACCTATGGCCCTTCCCTGGGCAGTCCGGCCCCCCCGATTGCTCATCGAGTAAACTCGAAACAAAAACGCACACCAAAATCGACGACAATTTTAAAAGCAACTCCTCAGAAAGAGATTTTACTGTTAAAAAAGACCAAACAATTAGCTGCCAATAAGAAAATAACGCTTGCAAAGAGAAAGTTAAATCTACTAAAAGCTGTTAAAAGGAAAACTGTAAAAAATATGTACAAAAGCTCATTTGCTGAAAATTCATTTAATTATTCTGGATGCAATGAGAGCTACACTGATCCTCCGCAGGAAGATTGAATTCCAGTGTAAAGTGTGCCGAAAATGGTGGCACGATCTCTGCACAAACGATGAGCAGTTGGGAGATCACTACTAAAACACTTTAGGGGAATATGAGCTACGAATTGTGTTCGCCAACTTGCCCCCATATGGTTCACCATCATGCCCCCATATGGTTCATCATCGTGCCCCTGGTATGGGGCAAAACAACGAATTACGTTTTTTTATATTATGTAGTTGTAGTTTTCTTATTTTAATGTAAGTTGTCCCTCAGATCTTCACAAACCTAAGTATATCATAAAAATATGTTTCCAAAGCAAAAACTGTTCTTTACATTTGCATCTTTTTAAAATGGTCATCTACTTTTTTAAACATATAATTTGGTTCTAAAATAAATCATGGATTTAGATTTTCGAAACACAAGCGAAGAAATTGGAAAATATATATATGCACAGTGTAATACATTAAAAAAATTAGGTTTATTTAAAACTAAACTCAATATTTTCAAATTTTCCCCTCCAATTCTGAAATGAACGTTATTGTTCGATTCATTATTTAAAATCTTTAATATGCTTTTATGGAAGAAAAATCATTAACTCTTATAAGTTTATTATATTAAAATTTACGTAAGTAATATAATAATATAAATAATTAATTATCTATACACAGTTTTAATGCTGCTGAATTTTCTATCATCGATATCAGTTTTCACTTAACTGTCATATACAAAATGGTGAACACCATGTGTGATAATTTTAAAAAAACAAGAACAAATGTGTATTACATCAACAACATAAATATCTGGCGCTTACACGTATATAATTTCTTATAATGATAATAAGATTTGAGCGTATTTTGAAAATCCATCCCCCATTTAAAATAAAATATATAAACACGGCCAAAGCGCAAAATCTTTAGTTGGAGGTATTCAGGAAACCTTAAACATATGCGCCGTCAATGTACTGGTTACTTGGAACAAAGCACTAAGCTATTTTTCTTTAAATACAAGCGCAACTCATCTGAGAGAAAAACTATTGATCGGTTGGGCGTTAAATGCCAAGTGAGAGCAAAAATCAGGCCAAATGGTTTCTACCAAGTCATCATCTTATTCTGAAAAGGGTTTTCTGATGTTAACCGGGAAGGATTTGTTTTGCTGGAAATGTGAACGCACACATGGTTTTAGCGACGTGCATGAAAATTAGTGAACTTATTCAGATCTACTTAGGAAGTGAAAGTCCATATTATATGATTTACACTCTTAACTATTGTTCCAATAATACTTTCATCGCTTCCGAGAACCCACTTCATCAATAAGTCCTTCCAGTGCAGAAAAGCGATTTTTTAATTCCAACTTTAATGCCTTGGTATTTTCTTTCAGTTTCATTAAATCCACCCTCTTACATACTTGTTTCCTAATGAGCTTCTGTCTTTCTAATTTAGTATTTAAGTGCACTTTACATCTCACCATTCGATGATCACTTCCAGCATTAAATCTGTTCAGTACGCTGCAGTCTTCAATAATTCATTTCTTGTTTGCCAGGATATAGTCAATTTCACTAGTTCCATTTGGGTGTTTCCATGTCCATTTTCTTTGCGGTTCCTTCTTAAAAAATGAATTCATGATACTAAGGTTTTCAGCTTCTGCAAATTCGATGAGTTGATCGCCACGTTCATTCCTTTCCCCGTATCCGTATTTACCAACCGATGTCTTTCCTTGTTCCTGTTGTCCAATTCTTGCATTGAAATCCTTACGATGCAGACATAAGCGCTTTGTAACTTCTAAATTCAACTTCATCATGGTTGAGTTGGCGGCTACTATTTGCCAGTCACAAGAAGCCGGAACAAATGCTTTGTTGTTTGATCTGTACCATATATATATACCAATATATATATATATATATATATTGGAAGAACAAGTGGTGTTGGCTTCTTAATCAACAAAAGAATTAAAGACTGTCTTCTGGAAGTTGAAAGTACATCAGATCGAGCAGCGAGGCTTGTTGTTCAACTAACCCAGCGATACCAACTTCAAATAGTACAGGTATATGCACCAACATCAAGCCATACCGACGAAGAGGTTGAAGAATTTTATGAAGAAATCAAAGAGTTACACACCAAAGGGAAACAACATATCAAGCTCATCATGGGGGATTTCAATGCAAGAATTGGACAACAGGAACAAGGAGAGACATCGGTTGGTAAATACGGATATGGGGAAAGGAATGAACGTGGCGATCAACTCATCGAATTTGCAGAAGCTGAAAACCTTAGCATCATGAATTCATTTTTTAAGAAGAAACCGCAAAGAAAATGGACATGGAAACACCCAAATGGGGGAACTAGTGAAATTGACTATATCCTGGCAAACAAGAAATCAATTATTGAAGATTGCAGTGTACTGAACAGATTTAATACTGGAAGTGATCATCGAATGGTGAGATGTAAAGTGCACTTAAATACTAAATTAGAACGACAGAAGCTCATTAGGAAACAAGTAAGTAAGAGGGTGGATCTAATGAAACTGAAAGTAAATACCGAGGCATTCAAGTTGGAATTAAAAAATCGCTTTTCTGCACTGGAAGGACTTATTGATGAAAGTGATATCTCAGAAGCAAATGAAAACATTGTTAAGACAATAGTTGAAACTGCTGGGGAAATTGGTGGTGTAACCTGTAAAAAGCACAATAGCAAATTATCTGAGAAGACGAAACAGCTCATGAAAAGGCGAAGAGATATGAAGGTGGACAATCGAAATACCAGTTCCAGGATTGAGTACATAGAACTTTGTAAAACTCTGCGCAAAAGCATGAAAGAAGACATAAGAAAATTCAACTGTGAGCTAGTAAGGAAAGCCATTGAAAATAACAAGAGCCTTAGGGTTGTTAAAGGAAGTTTATCTGTTGGGAAGAAACACATCATTGCATTAAAAGGAGAGGATGGCACCGTAACAAGAAATAGGGAAGAAATACTTAGAAGAGTTGAAGAATTCTACAAAAATCTATACGAAAGTAACAGTGGATTAAACGAAGACTCTGAGATAGTCGAAGGAACAGCTCCTAAAATCTTAAAAGAAGAAGTAGCATTTGCAATAAAAAGTATGAAGAAAGGAAGATCCCCTGGCGATGATGGCATTACATTAGATATCTTAAAAGAAGCTGGAGAACATGTAGAAGACATACTCGCAAAATTCTTTACCAAATGCCTCAACAGTGGTAACATACCAAACCAATGGGATTCTGCAACAGTAATTCTTTTGCATAAAAAAGGTGATAAAGAGGATTTAAAAAATTACCGACCAATTAGCTTGTTACCTGCTATTTATAAAATCTTCACAAAAGTGCTAACACATCGCCTGCAGAAAAAATTAGATGCAGCTCAACCAAGAGAACAAGCTGGATTTCGAAGTGGATTCAGTACAGTGGACCATATTCAAGTATTAAGAGAATTAATTGAAAGAACACATGAATATGAACTTCCATTGTGTGTTGCATTTATTGACTATGAGAAGGCCTTTGACTCTATTAAAACATCAGCAGTCATCAACTCTTTAAGATCAACAGACATTGAGGATGTGTACATTGACATGGTGAAACGTGTGTATAAAAATGCAAGTGCAAAATTTCGGTTACATAAAGATACCAAAACTATCAAACTTGGCAAAGGGGTGAGGCAGGGAGATACCATTTCTCCAAAACTTTTTACTTCTGCTTTACAGATGATTTTTCAGCTGATAAATTGGAATAACAAGGGAATAAAAATAAATGGTGAATATTTAAATCATCTGCGGTTTGCTGATGACATTGTTATTTTTTCAACGGACCCATTAGAACTCCAAGACATGGTACAAGAGCTCTCAACTAGAAGTGAAGAAGTTGGACTCAAGATGAACCTACAAAAAACTAAGATCATGTTCAATAATTTTGTAGAGGAAACAAAAATACAAGTTGACAACACTGAGCTAGAAATTGCTGATTCATATATTTACCTTGGCCAGCTGATTTCAATGGATGGCAACATTATGAAAGAACTCAACAGACGTATTAAACTTGGCTGGAGTGCATTTGGAAGAAACAGTTTTATCCTGAAGGGGAAATTGCCTTTATGTCTAAAAAGAAAAGTCTTCAACCAGTGTGTATTGCCAGTCCTCTCTTATGGATCAGAGACATGGAGTCTAACAGTTGGAGCAATACGAAAGTTACAGACAACGCAAAGGAGCATGGAGAGGTGCATGCTTGGAATAACTAGGAGAGATCGAAAAAGAAACACTTGGGTGAGAGAGCAAACTAGAGTAGAGGACATCATTGTTAAAGTAAAAGGACTGAAATGGCGATGGGCTGGGCATATTGCAAGAAGAACTGATCAACGATGGACAACAGAAATTCTGAACTGGATTCCAAGAGACCACCGAAGACCTAGAAAACGTCCTCAAACTAGATGGGTGGATGAAATAAGAAAAGAGGTTGGGGTGACGTGGAAACGAATGGCCCAGGATAGACTTGTGTGGAAAGCATTTGGAGAGACCTTCATCCAGCAGTGGATAGATAATGGTTGAATATGATGATATATATATATATATAAATTGAAATACGTTAAAAATATAATACAAAAATGCCAAAGTAATACCTTCGTCATTTTTATTCAGTTTTATATTGTAGCTGTAAATTTAAATAATTTTGCACCCCAATGGCTATGTTTATAACCTTTTAGCTTACTGGTTTTGGGTTCAAGTTTCAAGCTGCTTGGTTGGATGAAAATGTATCGTAGGGTAATATTAGTCGCCTATCATGGTGTCCCCACATCTAACGGTTAATAAACATCCTCCTTTACCTGTCAGTCTAAACCGTTGGACACCAAAACAGATAAATGTTAACAAATACGTGGTTTCAAACATAGTTGGAAAAAATATTTGGAGCGCAACAGAACCTCGATTAACCGAAATAAAGAGGGCGAACACCATTTCGGATAATCCGTAAATTCAGTTTTCAGTGTAAAGGTGCAAAGGAACAATATCAAAATAATAATAATAATAATAAAAATGCTCTGGTATGACGTCATGAGTTTTCCCTTGCAGGGAGATTTACTCGCCCATTCCCTTCCCACCCACCGAGACAACATGCCCTGGCTTTGACTATTTCAGTAGCAGCTACTAAATTTTATAACATCTAATCACTCTGGGCATTTCGGTTTGGAGAGACTAATTTACAGAAAAGATGCTTAAGGATGCGAATTCGTGTGTCAGCTGTCACACACGGAGTCGGTATACAACGGAACCTTGCCAGAACTATGCAAACGTAATACGTCTATCAAAACACACCACTAAAGCCCCTCCGACTCCGAAATTTCATTTTCTCACTATGAGGTAACATGTCGTCGTTTCCGCCATAGCTGATGAAAAGGAATACTTTAATATCACTCAACTCTGTTCTCGTATAATAATTTTTTATGTTGTTCTTGAGTAGCACTTATGTTGATCCCTTTCCTAAGAACAGAGAACACTAGGAAACAAATATAAGTGTTTTTGCCAAAAATACTGAAGAGGTGTCTTCTTTAAGCGATAAAAACAATGCGCAGAATGCATTTCGATTAAACGATGTTCAGATACGCAGGGTTCTATTGTGTCGATATTTTATTAAAGTGTTTGGTATACTGCTAATGTGAGATGAAGAAAACCTTGAAATAACATGGAACTGCGGTATACAAAATGCGAGTAAAAACAATGACACCAAGAAAATAAAGACTGCACGAAGCAGTGCGGTGTCAAAGTTGGGATCCTACTGCGCTGAAGACCTGTGTTTGACTCTCGATGGTGCTGTAGAAAAATCATAGTTTCAAGCTCCGTAGAGCGAAATTAGATTTCCCAGACACCGAAAGTTCGAATTCCTCGGAAGACTGGAGCGTTATAATCATAGCTGTCCTTGCGCCATAAACCATAAAGATTGCATGCACGCAGCATCAAAATGCAAATAAAGTTCAGATGGAGATGTAAAATAAAATCAAGATAAAAGCATACGCTAGAGATATCAGATAAAAAGAACAACTGCATTATGCAAATCAACGATTGAAGTGTTTGAGTTTTAGGGCGCAAGGTCATCAAGGATGATGTTGCGCCGGGACGGATGATGTTGTGCCGGGACGGGTTTTTAGAGGATTCCGAACCTCTTATGGACTAGGGAACTAAACCACCGGACTAGCAGTTAATCGGTTAGCTTTTTTATTTTGCAGCGTCAGCATTCGAACCTGGGATAACGGCTCACTAGGCGAATGCGTTACCACTGAATTACCGCAGGATCCAAAGATTGAAGTGGAATGCGAAACTAAAAGCACAAGTTCAAGGTAAAGACAAGGTTCCTAGGAAAGAAATGCGACCAATAACTTTAGAGTCAAGACAGATCTTACAATGGAAGTTAGGTATTGGTATGGTAAAATGACTATGCACTATCAGATGAGATGAATCAGTAGCGCCTAGTAGCTAGTAGTAGCGTAGTTTGATATATCAGTAGCGCCTCTGGTGGTAAATTGAGGAAGTTAAAAATTTTATTTCCAAAAATAACGAAGACAGAAAAATATTTTCAATTAGAAAGTTGTAGAGCGTCTTTCAGTTAGTAAGGAAAGATGTACGGGTCACATGCAATATGTATACATACTGCCACAAAGTGAGGTGTTCCGGAAGTTTCAATGCATAGCTTTCAGTTAATGCTTTCTAGAGCTTTAGAGGTTGGGTTGAAATTCTTATAGAAAAGAAACCATGGTCTCTCTCCTATAAGAAATTCAGCTCGACTTTTAAAACACCAGAAAACATTAACTGAAAGTGATGCATTGAAATTTCCGGAACACCTCACTTTGTGGCAGTACGTGTACATTAGGGTGCAGTGAAGAAATTAAAGTTTGAAATTTCAAATCCAATAGTGTGCAAAAGTAACCTTTGACGTTAGTTAGGATTCCTATATACTTTTTTAATTTTTGAAAAAAAAAAAATATTGCCTCCCCATTGACGTTGAAACTTGTAAAAAATGTGAAATTTTCAATACATTATACAATTCATTTTCAAAAATAAAAATTGCGACATTTAGCTCTAATAACGCGCAAAAGCAACTTGATATAATACTTAATGCTCTGAAATATCTTTGAATTCTGGTAATTTCATCTGCCTCCCCAACGTCGTGCAATTTATTGAAAAATTCAAGTGTTTAGACGATTAATTGGTTACTCGCGGTAGCGGTTCTAAAAAAAAAATGGCGGGGCATAAATTCCTGCCTATGTATACGGGCGCCGATAGCAGCGTGGGCTCCCACAATAGAAATGCTATAACAAACAGTTACTTCGACACTAGCGTAAGGTTTAAAAACACGACGTTTCGGGAGCCAACTGCTCCCTTTGTCAAGTGAAGGCAGAATGAAGAGTTCGTGAAAGTCCTAAGCTTATATACCCGCATGTTGGGAATCCCCATCTGACGTCATTTTAATTAAGGTCTACCACAAACCTGTCTACACCCTGCGTGATCTATTACTTAAAGTTAAGGATCGCGTCCCTGAGGAGGAAAAATCTGGTGCTATTTACCAAATACCGTGTGGAGACTGTGACAAGGTGTATGTTGGACAGACGGGAAGATCGATACGTCTACGAGGGAAGGAGCATATGCGTGCGGTAGCTAGGGGAGACGATTCAAACCAGTTGGCTGAACATGTCTTCAGGGAGGGTCACGAACCAGATTGGCATTCGATGAAAATATTACATCAGAATGTGACGAATCTGGGGAGTAGACTTTTTCTGGAATCATGGGAAACCTACGGTTTGAGGAGTCGTGCAATAAACATCGCAAAACCTCTACCAGAACCTTACAGGATTTTCGCAAAGCCTCGAGTGGGGTGTTGATCACCTGACATCAATGGATGCGGGGCTTTCCCCAGCTGGAACTGCTCCGCACCAGATGACGTCAGATGGGGATTCCCAACATGCGGGTATATAAGCTTAGGACTTTCACGAACTCTTCATTCTGCCTTCACTTGACAAAGGGAGCAGTTGGCTCCCGAAACGTCGTGTTTTTAAACCTTACGCCAGTGTCGAAATAACTGTTTGTTATGGAATCTCCTGGTGAAACTCTGTATTGTTTCGTTAGAAATGCTAGTTCGCTTCGCAGGCTTTCTTAACTGTTGCCACTTAGAAACGCAAGGAAAGCAAACTTAATAAGTTCAATTTCTAAAATTGGCAAAATGCCAAATTGTTTCATCTAATATGTTTTCCATATATACATAATTTCACCTTCCGTATGTGGTGATATGTATATATAATTATACTAAAATTTTGGAAGTATCCCTGTCACACGCAATGTGTAGAACGGTGTATGAAGCTGGTCACAGAAGCTTCAGCAGCAGTTTGTGGCGCCAACGCAAGGGACAGTTTCATAAGGCCGCAAGCTGATTCCAGGAAAACCATGGCGCGCTTTAATACGAAAGCAGAGGATGTCCTGGAGAAGTACCAAATTTCAATGAAACATATGAGTTATGCAAATAATGCAAATATAGTTGTGCATGTAATACGTATTGTGTAGATTTTATAATATAAGTATATGCTAGCTGTATTATCAAATTATTAAACTTAGTAATTACATTACTAAAATTAGTAATTAAGTCATTAGAGTTAAAATATGGTTAATTACATAATGGCGTAAAACTGAATTATTCTTACTATAACAGAATCTTGTGAATTTTCCTAACGTACCAGTACCATCAAAACACTTACATAAAAATAGGAGACATTCAAGTTGTTAAGGGAAGCAGAAAGATATTAACCAAATTTACAATGCTGTGTAGTGCACAAGACAACTTTCCTCGGTATTGGTTTCGTCAAAAAATTAAAATTACTTATTTCTCCCCACCTAATTATTTTCATATGAGCCTTATATCTTTTCTTACTAACTGAAGGACACTCTACAACTTTGTAATTGAAAATATTTCGCCATCTTTATTATTTTTCGAAATAAAATTTTTAACTTCCTCAATTCGTCACTAGGGGCGCTGCTGCTTATCTCATCTGATAGGTATTGGCATAGTAAAATGACTATGCACTAACTTCCGTTGCAATATCTGTCTTGGTTCAAAAGTTATTGGCCGCATCCGGTCTTTCCTAGGAACCCTGTATACAGAATAATGTCCGAAGAGAAAGATCAGATGGAGGGAGGGAAAAAGTGTTCGATTTTTTTACACTAGGGAGAATGAGAGAATCTATTGACTTAATCCTCGAAAAGTGCGTTCCAAAGTCTCTATGATCGCGCGACATTAGCAGAAATGGTATCTGTAGTTCTTTCCAGTTAGAGAATACGAGGAATATCGATATTTGTAACAGATGGCAGTAATGGGAATTCGATCAATGATGGCATATAATTCGTATGTGAATTCGTAGATGGTTTTATAGAGCTTCGTCTGGCCGAAGTCTATACCGTGGAATGCATTTTTTAGCATCGCAGATATTTCCAAAAGAGGCTTCTCGGATTTTCCAATATTTTAGTTTTGCAAATCCTATATGTATTCTGAACAGGAGATGTGCATATTTCAGTAGCGGATACGGAAGAAAGACTACAGCCATTTCAGAGGTTCAGCATTTGGATTAACCCTACACAGGCGGAAAACTTTTGCGTTGCCTTTTAATTTGATGGAGCTATAAAGTTCAGAAATTTTCATCCTTAGGTATGGTGACACCTCGATAAACATTTTGGCTTCTGAAAGCTAAGCTATAGATTCGACCGAGACCTGAGCTTGGATCTAGGAAGTAGATTTAATATTGAGAGGTTCTGCATAATCATTTTAAGCATGTTGTTGTAGCTTACACGTAAAAAATTTAACGTAGAAATATGCAATTGATTGGCAGAGCACTGACACTGAATGTAGTATATAAACTATCTGAAAGTAATAACGTGACTCAGTTGTAATACTGATGAAGAATTTTAACTATTATCGGTGTAATGAAAAGCTACCACCGAATGGCTTTAATGACATTTCATATGAAAAAAATCAAAAGAACAGCATTCAATGCAAAACTTTTGGAGCAGTATAGCCCAGGTGTGCTTGCGCCAAAAAAATCCAAACAATCAATACAGAACCTTAGACAATATCATTGACAACTTCTTAAGAACGTGCATGACATAGGGAAAAACGTTCGATGATAAATAGCTTTTGCACCAGTAATATAATGTTTCTTTTTGTAAGCAAGATGATCAATTTATGCTTTCAGTAAGAAGCGAAATGAGAAATTTCCCATTTCTCATGGAATATGGTCATGAATAGCAAAGCGTGTGTTTGGTGAATGAAAAAGGGGAACGTTTTGGTTATTTATAATTTGTTTCGGTTGCGGAGCCGAATAGGTACCGTTGGCGATTACTCACCAAATCGAAAACCTAGATTGTGGCAACCTAGAAACTCTTTACTCGTAGAAGAAAAAGGGAAGGGGGCCTAATAATTTCTTGTGGTTCTCGTAACATAATTGCTAACTATATCTTAATTTATGTAAACCAATAGAAATGGAAAGTTTGGATAATAAAGCAGAGACTACTTAAATTACACTTTTTTTTTATAAAGAACTGTAATTTAGAAATCACACTTTCACAATTAATAAAAGAAAGATGTTTGTCCGTTACGCATAAGGTATCCAGGCAGAGGCGTACACAGAAAGTTCATAAGGGGGGAGGTTATAGACCCAATGAGGTGGGGTTACAGAGCTACAACTCATATATTCCTATGTTAAATATACAAAATTTCATTGCAAGGGGGGGTTACAACCCCCATCAACACCCCCTGCGTACGCCAGTGGATCCAGGGAAGGAAAAGGAACAAGGATGCCCTCGAAAAAAGAAGTTTAGGCTTATTATAGCTCCCTATTTTGATTTTCAAGCTTTACTCTTCCTGATGTTTCTGCATCACCGCCCCTGATTGCATTATTTAAAATCTATACATGTCTTAATCCAGCAATTTTCAACTGGTGTGTCACGACACACTAGTGTGTTGCAAGAGGTCCACAGGGATGTCGCAAGGATTTTTAAAACATGCAATACCTGACTATTCAATCACAGACACTAACCTCATTTCAATCAAAATTATACCTATTTTTTTTATATATATTTTTATTTTCTTTTTATCAGATCAGCGAAAAATGTGTGTTTTAGTGTGTCATAGAATTTAGTAGTTTTGTTGTGTCGCAAGAAGGAAAATATTAAAAATCGCTAGTTTAATCTATAAAAAC
>QLNU02015360.1:177058286-177071763 GCA_006491805.2 Dysdera silvatica
TTTAATAAATATCAATGCTAGTCTTGCCTGTCAGACATTTGGCTTCTTTGACTTTTCGCTTTGGTCTAAAAAGCAGTCTGTGCACTGTCCCATTAATTGTAAACTTATTCGTAGTATTTTCTTTTATACGCTCACAAGGGAAAGAATATCCGATGCCTGTAGCTTAATGGGAAAGCACTTGACCGGAAACCAAGATTGTACGTTTGTGTCTCACTAGGGGTCGATAAATCATCTCTTTTTCTTTGAGTAATTCATCATCTAATACTACCACATCATTGGTTAAGATGAGAATTATTCTATCTTAATAAATAAATGTATTGCTGTTTACAAATATAATGAAACTCTTAACACTGTTTTTAGTGAATAAATATTAGTTTGGTCGAAATGGTCTCCTCTAAGTCTGTGCTGCAGAATGTTTTTTGAAATAAAAAATTAAGGACAATATACTTCTTACTTTTTGTTAAAGTTAGAAGGTATGTTTTGTAAAAAAAAAAAAAATTATATAATTATATTCTAATTAATCAAAGAGACTTTAATTTTGTAATTTGATTTATTATTTTGTAAGCAAAATATTTGTTTTTACTAACATTGATTTGTTTTTCAGTTGCCATTCAGTGCTTGCAGGCTGCTTATGATTTGAAGCCAGATGATTTGGAATTACCTCAGCATCAGGCGTCACGGTCGTTAGCTGATATATTTCATGATGTGGAAGTATGTTTTATGTTAACTCTTTTCAGTCAAAGTTTGTAAATTATTATATATACTCATGATATTGTGTTGTATATAGTGTATCCTGAATAGGACTAATTATATTTTAAGTTTCAACTTTAGAAAGCCAGGTAAAAATAGTAATTTCGGTATTTTAAGTATTCAATTTTTTTTTTATTGCACTGTTGGAAAGTTCATTTAATTGCTTTTCCGATGGTACCTAAAAAGCTTATGTTAAGTAGAATGTAAGATATCGCAAGTTGAATTTTTCAAAATACTGTGAATTGCAAAGCATCATTCCGGCTGAAAAGTTGTCCAAGGTTTTAGGTAGGTTGAATTGGTTCATAAAATGATCTTAATATTTTGAATAATTTTGTTATAGAATTATAATTGACAGAAGTGTTTATCATTGTCAATTTTTTTTCAGTGAAACTGTGTCATATGTTTAATAAATATTTGGGGAAATATCCCATAAATTTCTCTTGACTTGCAACTCACACTTTTCTAATCAGCTACTTGGATGAACTAAGTGTTTTTAAGTATCTTGCATTAAAAAAAAAGTCAAGGGAAGTTAGCGGGAGAATATGATGGCCATCGTGTAGGTCCCCTTCCTATTCACTGACCTGGAAAGTGTTCATTTAGTCGCCTTCTAGGCAATGAAGAGTAATATGCTGTATAGCTATCATGTGAAATAACAATATTGGTTCAGAACTGGTGCCATTATTTTGCTGTATTTCATGTATGTGTAGCCATACTTTCTATTCTAAATTCTCAGTGTAGTTCACACTATTTAAATTTTCATTATTGAAAAATTGGCTAATTCTGCCATTTCATGTTAGGTTTATAAGATATTGCCCTTCGCAAGCTTAACGTAATTGCCAAACATAAAGCCACCTGTGCGTGTTTTTTTTGGATTTTTTTTTCATGGGTGAAGGAAAGGAGCATTATTCCTGTACTCTGGTGGCTGTACAGTTTAGAAACCCTGGTTCCAGTGGAGGTTCGTCAGTTGGACTCAGGGCCAGGGTAATAACTCTTCTATATATAAAGCTCTAGTTTGCAGGGGTAATTGTGTGCCAGGATTTTTGTACTGGGAATTTCAGTCTGCCTCTTCCAGGATTTATTTTTAAAAAATTAAAAAAAGTTTTGTATGATTATTTTCCCTTGAAATCGCATTCAAAATTGTCAGTTAATTCCAAAAAACAGCAAAAAGTAAACCTTTCCAACTTTTTACCTTATTCTCCCCCACCCCTTCAGATCACCATTGAAGGGGAGAAATCTATTTTTATGTGAAGGGTTGTTTTGTGATTCAAGTCTTGGCCACGATAATACATTGTAAACTATGTATTATGGTAGTCATGTCCAAGCTTACTTGGTTCAGAAAATGATTTATGTCACATGCATCGTCGCAAAATCGGAGCAATCGATACAAAGTGAATGTTGCTCCAATGGCTGCATCTTTCAGTTTCACATTTTCTCAGAACTGCTTAAAACGTAATATATTTTTTTTATTCATATGCATCTGTTTTCGAAAGGATTGCTACTTGGCTGCTTCCCATTTTTATTAATATGTTTGCTTTTACATGTATATAGAGTAAAACCTCCGAATAGCAGTCACCTGCGAGACTATAAAGGTGACCGTCCTTCGGAGGTGGCTGTTATTTAGAGGTTCAGCATAAAAATAAATAAAATTAACAATAAAAAATTATAACCATTTCAAATACATTAATCCTCACCTATTTTAATTTATATTAAAAAAAAGTCATTGATTCATAATTTTTTTTTCCCTTTTATGGCAAATATTCTTTTCTAAGGAAATATTTGTTGTCTTTTTGTATAACTGATCATCCAAGCAAAGTTTTGGATCTCCTGAAAATTTACCAAAACATCAAAATATGTTTTGATGTTAGAATTTTGTGGCAGTTCCACACTCTCTTCCGCGTCCATTTCCTCATCACTTTCTTTCCCTTCCATCATATTTTCTAACAATTCCTGAATAGTATTTAAATGTAACAAACTTTTGAATCTTCGTTCATGCAAACGAATTCGCTGCTTTTCATATTTGTCATTTCTCCTAATCTGAGAATTCTATCCAACCCTTCCCCATCATCTCTATATTTTCAGGTTCATCAAGTGAGAAAAATTCTGCAATTAAAAAATATTTTAATTATATGGTTTTTGATTTAAAGTTTTTGATCAATAGTTAAAAAGCCGGTCTAACAGCACTTGTCAAGTTCTCCATTTCTGGTCTTCTAGCACTTCGTTTTGCTATCTAAATTCACATCCTGGAAGGACAGTTGCAAACAATCCTCACTATCTTATAAATCTCATTTATCTACGACTTTTCACAACCATAAAGTTTACTAATATTCATATACTGATATCTTTCATACCATCTTGCATAACTTTTATTTTCTCCTTTAGACAAGAGTTTTCGTGAAAAAATCGTGATTACAAACTGGCCTTCAAATGACAACCTAGGTTGAGATGACACTACTTAATGGTAACAACGTAGTGTTCACTTTAGATTGAAATCCGAAGGATGCTTCATCCTGCCCTTTTTCACCCCTTTTCTAAAGAGCTCTGTCCTTTTTAAAGTTTTTTTTTTTTGGTCCAAATTATTATTTTTTTGCATTAAACATATTTTCTAGGTACACAAAGAAAGGAAAAAAAAAAAAAAAAGAGGATTGCAAACAAATCTTTTGCAATATTTACTTTAAACTTTTCTTTTTTTTTTTTGTATGCTTAGATGGTAAGGAATAAAGTAACCTTCCATTTTTTTTTCAACCTCCTCCAACTTACTACAACCTTCCTAGTAGCTAGCAGGTCCTTTTTTTGCTGGAGTTAAAAAATAGATCTTCCCCCATATTGACATCTTTTGTCTCCTTATCTTGCCCTTTGTGCTGTAGCACGACCTCCCTCTGTGGTTACTCTGATGTATGATCCAAGTGGTGATTTTACTTCGTGCTTCTGTATTACATAGAAAGATTTAAAGTAATATTTTTTTCTTGATCCTTCTAACACATGAAAATGATGTGAACCAGGGCTCGAAGTTAGCGATCGTTAGCCATATTTTGCACCTATAAATTTTGTTTTGACGACCAAGATTTTAGACCTTGTCGTTATTTTTGGCATCTTAACTTTTTCAGTTTTTATTGCTTATATGGTACAAACTTTGATTGCTCAATATTTTTTCTCTGTGTCCATCTCATTGACACATGTCGCAAGATCAGAATCATTGTTGCTCTCGTTGGGTGGGGGGACCCATGGTCTACAACCTGGTGGGCTGTGTCCAACTACGATACCTCAATTCCCTCCCCCTAACATTCCACTAGTGTCTCAATGTAGCCCTTTTTTACCTATAAGGAAGTTCTTCAGGGATAAATATAACTTCGCGCTTATTTCTGATCGTAAGTTTGCTATCAATTTTTGATCACGAAGATTATGCAAACTGAATCTGTAGTAAAGTTTCTTTAGTGAAGTGTCCACATATGCATAATATTTTAAATTGTGTGCATTTGCGGTCAAACCGGAATTTATAAATAGGCGTGTGTAATGATCAAGCATGTTGGAAGAGGATGGGAAATTGAGACTTGTAGGTTTTCTCGGTGAAAAGGGTATAAGGAAATTGTTCATATGTGGGTGTGTGAAATAGTTATAACTCTCCTCTGTAAAGTCAAGATTGACGATACGGAACATTTATGCGAAACATATGTTGAACGGGGAGCAGGGTCATGCTTTCGAATCAGGTGTGACCACGTGATTAATTTTGACCAGTGAGATCATATTGGGAAAAGAGTTTGTGTGCAGAGGGTAAGAGAAGAGACAAGATTAGGTAGAGGAAGAGGGCGGATGCATGTGATTCCGGATCTCCTTACATATGTTAAAACTTAGCGTTGCGCCTGCAATTGTCTGAGTATCAATGTACATATGAATATCTTGTGAACCATATTTAATAAGCATAGTATTAGCTTTTATACTTCAGTGGTGTCTACTAAACCTTCATCGTCGTCATTCTACCTAGCACGTGGAATACAGAACCCGCCTCACGAAGAGACGTATATTGCTCAGCTACGAGCCGAGCTGGTGGCAGCATACATGACTGCCAAGTATAACAGCGTAATACACCTATTGTGGCTGCCATCACACACCTTATCTGCATACATGCTTAGTGTGACTGCACATATACCTGGGCATGACATATGGTGGCAGCGGTGCTAGCTACGAATGGCAAATGAGATGAAGTTTAGAGGAAAATAAAACTGTTCGAAGGAGCATGCCAAATAAAGGTTGAAGACTGTAGGTGACTAGTCATTTACAACCTGGTATTGGTATCCATGTAATTACGTTTGACATCTGCAGATCCCGGAAAAGAAACAGGGGACCGTCCGAGTGACAAAGTGGACGACGGCCAAACAACGG
This sequence comes from Dysdera silvatica, assembly GCA_006491805.2. Classification (NCBI taxonomy): domain Eukaryota; kingdom Metazoa; phylum Arthropoda; class Arachnida; order Araneae; family Dysderidae; genus Dysdera; species Dysdera silvatica. Next base: position 177,063,414 of record QLNU02015360.1, read on the forward strand.
GGAAACCTATCCTATTACGTGGGCTCAAGATGCCAGGAGAATTCTAGGGGAACGAAGAAGAGGAGCTGGTCGACAGGCGCATACCGAATAGAAAAATTTCCTTAATTGACCATAGCATGGACTCTCCATAGAAAGAAACTGTGGAACTATACCCCAGAAGGAAAGAAAAACTTTGTGAATGTGGTGTATGCAATATTCCTAAAGGATATATGAACTCCCACAAAACGCTGAAGTGAAGACATGGAGAATGATTGGTAAGATCAATCCATTTTTATTGAAAGGAATAGAGATATCAGGGTTCGTACAACCTTGAAAAGTCATTGAATAGTATTTGAAAAAAAAAGAGGGGGATTTCCAAGGCCTTGAAAACCTTGAAAAAGCTGGTCAATCCTTGAAAATTTTGATTCCCAGTCTCCCTTTCGAATTCATGCATTTAAAAAAAAAGGCGAACGAGTGGGGTGAAAACAACATGATCAAGTGATGTGTTTAGTATGCTATCTTTTCAACAAAGCTGTAGGGCGAGTTTTCTCTTGTAACCACATCCAGTATTTCTTAGTGAAAACAGGTGATTGGTTGAAAATAACAGTTTGGAATGCCGTTCGTAATGCCATCCATAACGATAGCCATGAATTTTAAATATTTCTAATCGATGATGATTACCATCAAAATTGTGATGGAAAAGAGATAGATAAAACTAAAATGCAAGATTAAATAATACAAAGTCAAGGTTGCAGGCAAGTGAGGGATCTTGGGGACCGCCCCTTATCCAAAATAGGAAAGTTGCTATGGTTTTTTTTATTCCCACTGATAAAAAAAAAAAGTTAATTTCCTTCCCCCCCCAAAAAATCCCGTCAAAAGAAAAAGTCCTCTTCAAACTCATCCTCTAAACTAGCCCAACACGCTTAAAAAACCATTGAATTAGCAACTCAACTTGACTTGGCTTTAACGGAAGTTTCCCTGGGAAACTTGATGCGAGCGACCTCTGCCTTGTGCTTTACAGAAGAAGTCCCTCATAAACCTGGCCATGGATCATCTGCGTCAAGAGTAATCTGATGAATCATGAATGTAACATCGTTTTCTGTTGATCCGGTCCCCATTCTAGTTTTTTCTAGTCCTAACGAACTGCAAGTGTCTTATAAATTTGTGATTTTCTGTCAATGACCGTAATGAACTTACATTTTTGAATTGTCAGGTTTTTTTTGACAAGGCTTACATATCTACCTGCAACTTGTTAATGGCGACTTTAAATTTGCGATCGGTTTTGTTTTATGTGACAATTATTCTGTTAAATTTGAAAGACTTTATTTATATTTTGTTGAAATCTGAGTACTTTATTTCGTCCCTAAAATGACAGGAATGTGTTTAACAACAAATGGCTGGATTATGATAATTATAAAAGCTGGATACAATGTGATGTGGACAAATATCAGGCAAAGTGTAAACTTTGTAATAAAACGTTCAGTGTTGCCAAAATGGGCGAATCTGCATTAAAAAGTCTCATGAAATTGAAGAAACATTCTGACTTAACGCAGATGCAAAGTTCAAAAATTTCAAATTCGCTTATAAAAAATACTAAGTCATTAGTGGCTAAAACAACTATGCCAGCTGTGCCAACAGCATAAAATATTGATGAACTCATGTCCAGAAATAATGTTTTAGATGCGGAGATTCTGTGGACAATGAAAACGATAAAACAACATGCATCATATAAATCAAATGAATGTACAGACAAACTTTTTCAAAGAATGCTTCCAGATAGTATGATTGCATCTAAATTTACTTGTGGCGAAAAGAAAAGTGCATATTATGCTGTCTTTGGCATAGTGCCATATGTAAAAACTGTATAGTAAATGATTTAAAGAATAATAATAATTACATGCTTTTGTTCGATGAAAGCTTGAACCATATGCGCAAAAAACCCCCCAAAAAAACAGATGGATGTTCATGTAAGGTTTTGGACAAATAACATAGTAAAGACATATTTGACGTCAGTGTTTTTGGGACATGCCATTTCAGAAGATCTCTTGTCTAATTTTACTGATGTAATTACTTTTTTGAATTTATCTAAAGTTCTGTAAGTGTCAATGGATGGGCCTTATGTGAATCCGAAATTTTGGGATATTTTACAAGCAGAAATCTTTAAAGACTTTTAAGACACAACTTACAGATGTTGGCACATGGGGTCCATAATGCATTTAAAGCCAGATCAACTTCAAGTAGCTGGGAAGTACACGAGTTTTTAAAGAACTCGTACTTCTTGTTTAAAGACTCCCCTGCACGAAAAGAAGATTATGAGAACATAATACAAAGTCGGGGTTTTTCAAAAAAGTTTGTCAGCCATCTATGATTGGAAAATGTCACTGTATGTGAAACGTTACTTCAAATTTTGCCAAATTTGAAAAAGTATGTATCAGCTGTAAAAGATAAGGACATTAAAGCCCTACAATGTCTTTTTCCACAGTCTAGTCCCATGTGAATGATGTTTTGATTCATGTAAAGTTAAAAGTGTTTCTCAATAGCAAAACTTTTACATCCATTTCTAGTATCTTATCAAACTGACAAACCAATGATTTTCTTTTTGGTGATGGATCTGGCCAAATTGCTCACTGTTTTGCTCCAGCGCTTTGTTTGGTCTGATATTGTAAAAGCTGCTGACACAGTTTTAAAAACCCTTAAAATTGATGTAGATGATGCCAAAAATCATATGCAGTTAAAGAAAATGGACTTGGGTTTCTCTGCCGAAAAATGTGTGAAAGACTTACTAAAGGCAAAAAAAGTGAGGGATAAACAGGTAGTTAACCTTAGAATGGACTGTAAAGCTTTTTTGATTTCAGTAATCAATAAAATTAAAGCAAAATCACCAATCCAGCTTAGTTTGGTTAGAAATTTATTATGTTTAGATCCTCGTACTATGGATGAAGTTAGCTCCTCCATAAAAAAGTTTAGATTTTTGCTGGCCATATTAACAGTGTATGGACAAGTCAAAGTTGATGACTGTGATGCTATTATTGCACAGTTTACTGATTATTTGACCACAGTAATTCCATCAGCGGAAACGGCATTTCTCACCTTTCATGTACAGACGATGCGGGTAGACCAATTTCTGTTTGAAAGTATGAACTGCAATAAATTTTCTTTACTCTGGAAAGTTCTTGAAAAGCTGCTATTATTAAGTTATGGTCAGGCAGAAGTTGAACGTGGGTTTGGTGTGAACAAAAAAATAGAAGTCCAGAACTTGAAAGAATTGAGATGTATTCCAAAGCCTTACTTATACAATAATTTCTGCCCCCCACGTATAGATTATAGCTCAAACTAGAGCTTTATTCGTTTTGGAGAAAAAGAGACGCTTTCCCCATCCTGGATTCGAACCAGGGTCCCTCCGTTTAGCCCGGAGTGTCTTGGACCGCTAGACGAATGAGGACAGGAAACAACGCTCTCTTTCTCCGTATGTAAAGGTGTTAAGGTATTATTACCCTCCGCAGGGATAACACAATTGCCAAATATGGTCAACACAAGAAAGCCTCCGGGGCGAGATTTTTGTGAGTTTTCGTGGGGGAATTTATTATACTATAATTTTTGCCACCCACGTATTAATTACAGCTCAAACTAGAGCTTTATTGATTTTGGAGAAAAAAAGAAAAAGTGGTCCAAGACACTCCGGGCTAAACAGAGGGATCTTGGTTCAAATACAGGATGGGGAAAGCGTCTCCTTTTGCTGCAACCTCTTTATCCTCAAGAGTTTGCCAAACCACAGCTAACTGCAACAAAAGCAATCTCTTTATCCTCAAAGTCCTTGTCACTTGTCCCACCATTGTCCAGGGTTTGGAATCCTTGAAAAACTGTAGGTCCTGGTGCATTATGACCTTTGCTGTCCTTTGTAAATGTGTTGTGTTCCTTCACATTTGGTGAACCTGAAATTGTCCCTAAAAGTCAGGGAAAAGTGAAATTATTTGGCCAAACCTGAAAAGAGGGTTGCACCTTCCCCACTTTTGTTTTGAATAGCTAAAACTTGGAAGAGCCAAGAAAAACCTTTCCAGTTTCTCACTGGCCTATGCAGAGAGGAGTGTTGATGGTGGTCATCACCCCCATTGTGATGCAATTTTGTATATTTACAAAAATGTGGAGCTTTAGTTCCATAACCTTTCCTTATGAATTTTCTGTATACACTAATGTAACTTCTGTTCTGAATAGTTAAATTTCACGTAAACATGAAGCTATTTTCCCTGACTCTAAAATTCAGTTCAAAGTTTTGCTTGCAGTTAGTCAAGGAATTATGTCAGAAAGGTTAGGGAAAGACATGGAAAAGTCAAGGAAATTTTTTTTCTCCAAAGCAAGTGGGAACTTTGTCATGCTTAGATTCCTAATGGTGGCCCTCCCTTAAAAAAACAATACCTGTCGACCAACTGCTCACTGTATTTTAGAGATTGATTTTTTAGGCCTTGCAAGGTTTGGATTAGATTCCTCGAAAAAGTGTAGATCTACTGTCCTATGGTGACATAGTTGTACATAATACATTTATCTATCATTCCATTAACCTGGGTTTGACTCTCAATGACATCATGGAATTCGTGCCCTTTTATCTGCCCACTATAGTGTTGGGATTTGATTTTCTTGACAGTAAAGGTTTGGATTCCTCAGAAAATGAACTGTTGATTCTGATGCAGTATGTCCTTTGTTATTGTGCGAACAATCCACTGATGGGATTTTTTTTTCATGTTGAAGGCACATTCGTAACAGAAGTTAGCAATCATTTTTGGTGTAGCAGTGTTGTAAGCTTTTTTGTATGCATTGCATCCAAACATGTGATAGATTTCAAAATAGCATTGGTGAAATGGAGCTTGTAAGAATGGGAGGATTTGATTTTTTTGCCAACTTTTTGGATTATGGTGATGAAAATAGCCAGAAGAGAATTCCAAAAAATGAATATCTTTTTGATTTTGATTCTTTGGTTAGTTGCTACTATGTATTAGATATTGTTGCCTTTTTTTTTTTTTAACATGCAGTAGTAGTGTTGATTTTATTAACTGGTGATTTTACAGTGAAATTACCACTGATTGATTTGAATTAGCGGTGTGCCTACTTGTTCAGTGACTGAACCACTGAACAAGTCTGCTCGTTTATGATAGGTGGGTAAAATTGATCGAATTCACTGAATGAATTGATTCATTCAGTGAATGATTTGGCACACCTGTAATTTAAATCTGTTCCCCAGAATTCGAGTATATTAACTGGTGAATTTATTAATGGTCGACACTGTATGGACACATGAATTTGTATCTTGTTAATTAGTGTAGAATTTTAGATCTTTTATAATCTACTTTCAGCACATCTATTTCAGGGTTTTCATGCACCTGGCGAACCATCAGGGAATTCAAAATTGTCCCTAAAAGTCAGGGGAAAATAACACTTTTTGGTCATACCTGGAAAAGTCAGGGAAAACTTTAACTTCTGTTCTGAATAGCCAAATTTCACATGAATGTGAAGCCATTTTATCTTAAAGTTTAATTCAAAGTTTTATTTGCGATCAGTCAAGGATTTTTTTTTCTAAAGTGGGAACCCTGTATTTCCAGATTAGACTACTACTGTTTTAACTTACGTTTCACATTAAGGATAGTGTGTTAGTTGTTAGGAAACAATGCTGAACTGCCAGCTGTATTTTTATATTCTTGGGAATGTGCCAAAGTGCACTGTTCAAGAAGGGAATTAAGATAGAAATTTTATTCTTAAAAAAATTAAATTATATTTCAATCATGTCCCATCTAAATATGAAATATGTATAAATATTTGTTTAAAAACACTTTACTTTAGCCAGAAACACCTGTTCCAAAAGTTGTACCTGTATCTGCTGAAGACATAGAAGAAGCTGAGAAATATAAGAATTGTGGTATGCATAATCTTTGTTTTATAGAAATTCTGTTCTTTTTAATTACTTATCATTTAAAAGCAACTGGATATTTTTAATTGTAAGATGTCTTTAACAGTATAAATTGTAAATCCTACTTTGTTTTGTGCAGAATCACCCTTGATGTCCTTGTGCCAAAAAAATACAACCAACCAATAGTAACTCCCTTCCCATCCCCTGAAAATTCTGGTTTGAATCCCATTGATATTAAGCACTTGGCATGTACTTTTAACCAATCATATTCAGGGATTTAATGTGTCAGTGGTGGCAGGTTTGGATTCCTTGGGAAACTAGGCCTTGGCACAGTGTGATCTTTATCTTTGTGTCATAAAACACGAAGAAACAGAATCAGAGCTCCTACTTTTTGGTAGAATATTTTATTTTGTCCTACATTTTGGCGAAATACCTTACTTTTCTGTTAACTAATAAATCCAATGCAAGAAGTTATTTTGGAAAGAGGTTTTGTCAGTCACCAAATTACTGCTCATTTTTAACAAGTCTTGGACCATTCACTGTACAGGAATTGACATCAATCGTCCATAGTTCTGGTGTGAACTTTATGTACTTCACACTATATAGCCAAAAGTCATCGGACACTTTGACTTTCAGACATTGTGATTTTTCTGGAGAAATATTAGATGAATTGTTCTTCAACTTCGGTGATGTAAAGAACATACTTGGACTTTTCAGTGAAAAGTGCATTTAGGGAGACTATCAACAAATTGAAAAAGAAAAAATATTTATCATCAGCCTGTATCATAAAAAACAGGAAATGATCAACTAACTGTAAAAAATGATTTTGCGTGCTATTTGCAATACTTGTTTGCATTTTTGTAAGAATACGCTATGTATCCCCAAAGATAAGACTGCTCATTTGAAACATTCCATTCCATTTCTTTGCGCATATTTTTTGCTTATAGCGTTCTGAGTTTTCAACCAAATTTCATCTAACTTACCCAAAACTTGGAAACATACAAGAAAATCATTATTAGGCCTGTAGCCAAGCCAGGGTCAGCAAGGGTGCAGCCCCGGTTGCCCCATTGAGCTGTTTCTATATATATATATATATATACAGGGTGAATTTGACCTAATCTGCCAAACAAAAGGGGGTGATAGAAGAGCCCATGTGGAGCATAAAAAAACACTGCAACCTTGTCCTATCTCTAACCGTTTCCAAGTTATGGTGGAAAAAAGGAAAATATGTCAAGTTTGAAAAAAACAAAATTTGTGATGTTTTTAAAACACCTACATGCAAAATAAGCACATATTTGGAAAGAGCAGAGAAAGTCCTATAAGATACCATTTTCATCAGGATATCTAAATTTAACGGCGAGCTACAAGCGCTGAAACATTGGCGAAGTACAAAATCGAGTTGTCACCAAAATCTGTAACCGGCAATTTTGCAAACATCCTTCTAGCTACTATCGGTTAAATGTACCAAAAACTTGTTCATTCTACCAGCTTTCATATAAGCCTACAATAAACCATATCAGTTTACAAGTTCAGAAGAAATTTAGCCTTTTATCTGCAATACATCACTGAAATCGACGTTTGTCGGAAAAGGCATTTGACGAACATTTGCAGATGTCTTCCAACCTTCCTACTTGCGCATCTTACTTGGCAACCTACATCGCCAGATCTGACTCCAATGGGCTTCTTTGTTTGGAGTTTCCTGAAGCAAAAGGTTTACTGCACAGAATTTGTCAGTTTGTTAGACTTTAGTATCCGGCTCGACGAAGCAATAGTAAAACTGAGGGATAAGCTTTCGCTAAGAGCTACAGTGGTTTCAGTTCGTAATCGGGCAAGGGCATGCATTGGGCATGGGGGTGACCAATTTCAACAGCATCTGTAAGTTTCATGCATCCTGCCGAATGCATACATGCTTTAATCACAGGTAGATGGGAGATACGTCTCTCGGGGATTTCTTTTTCTTTGCATATTCCTTTGTGAAAGATGTAGGAAACGTTATACTTCTTTTGTTTCCATTGTGTTTGTACACTTCAAAACAAATGCTACTTTTATTGGTTGTCTTTAAAACTTCCGTTCTTGCACCTAAAAAAAACAGCAGGCCATTTTCGACGAATGCCTATTTCAGTGGTATATTGCAGACCAAAGGCTAAATTTTTCCTGAATTAGAATACCGATATGGTTTATTGTGGGCTCATTCAAAAGCTGGTAGAACGTACAAGTTTTTGATAAATTTGATCGATTGTAGCTAGAAGGGTGTTTGCGGAATTGCCAATTAACAGATTTTGGCGGCAACTAAATTTTGCACTTCACCAATGTTTCAGCGCTTGTAGCTCTCTATTCAATTCAGATATCCTGGTAGAAATAATGCCATCTTATTGGAAATTTTCTGCTTTTTCCAAATATGTACTTATTTTGAGTGTAGGTCTATTAGAAGCCTCACAAATTTTTTTTTTTCAAACGATGCATTTTTCTTCTTTC
>QLNU02015360.1:177071863-177118213 GCA_006491805.2 Dysdera silvatica
ACAGAAAGACACCGTCCTCAAATGTTAAATGGGTGCTGCCATCTATTGACATATATTATAGGCTTCTATACCTCATCATTTGATGCCATCATGCAACAAAACCTTTGTTCAAACATTGCTGTTTTAATATATAAATAGTGTGGCATCATATGATGCCGTGATGTATGAAGAGGTTTTATATATACAGGGTGGTCCTAAACTATATGTCAAAAATGTAAAGGCAGGTAGAGGGGACCTAAATAAGCAGATTTCGTATAGGATTGTGTGTGTGGTAATGCCGCCTTGAGCCGGTAGAGAGCGCTGATGACTGCGGCGTATAAAAGCGCTTCGCTAGCTGGATTCATCATTTCCCGCACGGATCTCGAGCAGCATGCATCGTTTCACCAATGCGGAGCTGGCCGACATGCATTTCATGTATGGGGCTGCACAAGGAAATGGATTAGCTGCTCAAAGGATGTACAGGGAGCGATTCCCGGATAGGAATCAGCCGGATCGTCGAACATTCGAGCGTCTGCATCGGGAGTTACGCACGAATGGATCATTTTATGCTTCCAGGCGTGGAACTGGCTTTGGAAGATATCGCAGAACTCCTGCAGTGGAAGAAAGAATACTGAACACAGTCGAGGATAATCCTTCGACAAGCTCGAGAGCTGTAGGACGTGCGTTGGGTGTGAGCCATCAAAGTGTTTTAAACTGCTTGATTTAAGATTTAACCTGCTTGGATTTTTTCTTCTGGGGTCATATTAAAAGCCTGGTGTACGAGAGTCCCGTCACATCTGAAGAAGATCTTGTTGCCCGCTTCTCTGTTGCTGCTGGACATGTGATCGACATGCCTGACGTCTTTTCTAATGTACGCCGATCCATGCGCCGTCGCTGTGAATCTTGTATCGCTGTTGGTGGCCGCTCTTTCGGGCACCTCTTGTAAACTATTAATAAATTTTTGTTTTCTTTTGTCTTTACTTGTCTTTTCAGTTTCCTGTGATTCATACTGCTTTACAAGCTAGCGCTTTAATGTGTCATTACCGCACACACATTCCTATACGAAATCTGCTTATTTAGGTCCCCTCTACCTGCCTTTACATTTTTGACATATAGTTTAGGACCACCCTGTATATAACAATCCCCAATTTCCTTGCATTATCAATTTTGCTAATGACATGTAAACTTCCTTAAGTTGCGGATAATACTGGAATCCATCCGGCCCATCCAAATTAAGCTTCTTTTCATCTGGAAACAACATTTTTCCACTTACCTCCAAAAGCCACATGTTTTTTTTAGCAAACTCAACTCCATGCTGCTTCTGTTTTTTCGTAAGAGGTGGTTGGGCTTTCATTTTTGAGTACCATCAACTTTGTCCCACCAAACAAAGATAAAATGGTGATAACTCCTGTTTGTTTGGTCGAAATATTTTAATAAATCCTGATTTTAGTAAGTAGAAGTATTGGCTTGTGAATATGAAATGTTTAAATTTAAAATTTTAATTGCTGAAGGTGGCATCACTGCAGTTGTTGTTTACTGTACTTTTTCTGTGAAATTTATTGTGATTAACTTCTTTGAAAAACTTGCTCCTACATTATGAAAAAAGGTGGCAAATAGTATTTTTACTTGATCTGCCAAACTGCTTAGGGCCCCATGATTGCTCTTCCCAGCCATGCATATGAGGGTGGAATTTTATCCAGGCCGCCTCTGAAAGCTTTTTGAATGGTTATTTGAGGCATGTGATAAGTCTGACTTCTTTTGAAAAAAATATTTTTTACACTTCTAAATTTCCAAAGTGTATATAAAATTGTCTATTAAATACTTAAGAATGTGGGATAAATATATATTTATTTTTAAAATAGAAATTTCACCCAGTTTCATGATTTTAAAGCAAAAAATAGACGAAAAATGAGATAGCCACCCCGGTTGACGGTACTGGATGTTTGGATTCCTCAGTAACATGTTACGTACCATTCAATTGGAACAAGATAATCTCAAATTACTTTTAATTTAGGATGAAGATTGCTTTTTATGATAGGCTTGCCTAAATATGGTTCTCTTTTGATGAGTAGTAACAAAAACTGGCCTACCTGTGCATTTCTCTTTCCCACAGTTTTTTGGATCATTTAAGAGATTATATACAACGGTCTTACATCTATTGATTTGTTGCTAAATTTTGCATCCACTCATTTCACATGCTTCAAAATCAAGGATTTGGTGTCTCAATCTCTGATAATTCTTTACTTTTTGGTGTTTTAAAGAGCACATGCATTGTGAAGCCAAGTACATAAAATAATTTGCAACATGTAATACTATGGTAAAAACAAGATAAAATATGCTAATTTAGCTTGCGACGTAAAAAATCCTGGCTGTCCTTATATTTTTAATCAAGTTGTATAGCATCCACAAATTATTGAATGGTGTATTAAAAGTTTTAAGGTTTTTAAAATACTATCAAGAAATATTTAGTTCCACAGCATGGTAGTTTACTCTCATTTGCGTAAAGTTATGTCCTCTGATTTTCCACATTTGGTGCTCTTTCGCTTGTCCTTAAACTTTTTTCCTGCATTGTAGTATAGATATATACTTTGCAATTTATTTTTTCTTAACTTGCAACAGAAGTTGAAACCTTTTTTAATGCATGTAGGAATTAAGAAGAAAGGCCTCTTTAAAATATATATATATATACACAGTAGAATCTCCATATAATGAAATCGACGGTTCCATAAAAAAAAATTCGTTATATAGAAAATTCGCTATGTGGAAACGATGTATTCATGAACCAGGGTATTACAATATGGTGCCACAACTGAAATCCTGTTTTTCAGTTAACGACTGTTTCTCATAAATGACATTCAACCATTTAAAAATAGATGTTTTTAAGTATTTTTTTTATACGCATGTATATTTCATAAGTTGAACAATTCTTACCTTAAAATGAAAATGTATTTAATGCTTCTTTCATACATGTTCATGCTTTTGTAAAAAAAAACCTCTTAATATCCTACTGCACAACAAATGGTGACGTTGATTCATCATAAAAGTGTTAACACCCCTGTGGGAAATTTGCAAGGTCTGGATTTCTGGTAATCAAACGAGCAAAAGAGCGTGACAAGTAAGCAACCTTTACTTATCCCTCCATGGTACATTACCACAGCTTTAAATCCATGGACTGCGCAACGGCCATCGCGAAAAAGCTTTTACAGCAAACTAAACATCATGGATTTTTAAATATATTTAAAACAATTTTTATTGTAAACAAGGTCAAACTATGTATGCATTAAAGTACTGATTCACTGTATAATTTAATATAAACAGAAGATCTATTATAACACTGTATTGAACTAAGGAAATAAGTAGTCAATTATAAATTTATTCTTTAAAATTTAAATTAACTTTTTTTAAAATTTTCCTTTGCCTTGATAATTTGACATGTTGATTTATCGAAACAGGTACAAACTTATAAATAAAAAACAGGTTGGTGCCTCTCATATTTTTGACAACTTTATTGTAGATGTATCTAGCTTTTCTGTACACTTAAGTCTCAGTAAAAATTTTATAGTTACAATTTTAAGTTTTTGGTTGGTCAGCCAAATTAACCTTTTTATGTAACTGTAATGTGAAAAATGATTAGTTCATATTTTCATTTTATGAGGGTTATTTTTTTATATTTTAGGTAATGATTTGATGAAATCTGATCGAGCTAAAGATGCTGTAAATGCATACACTGAAGCAATCAAAATGAATGCTGGCAATGCTGTTTATTATTGCAATAGGTATGTAATTTAATTCTTGTATGCAAGCATATCTTATCTTAATATGTTTTGTAATATTTTTGAAGTTAAAACTTCGTTATTATAAGGTGTTAATTTAAGGTGACTAGTTCTTACTCTCAAAGGTTTAGTCACAAAGGTTATTCAGCTTTCGAGGAGAAATTATGATACAAACAAAACGTTAAATGCATTTTTTATGATGCGTGCTTTTTGAGTATATAAATTCCTAAATGCTCATGTTTACTTGTACTATTTAAAATAAAATTATGTATAAACTGTTTAAATAATATACAAATTTTATTAAATGTGGGCTTGAATGCAAAAACGGCGTCATGAACAGTTAATATAAATTTTTCTGGATTTCTTTAGCAGAATGATGAAAACTCAACATTAAATTACAAAGAAGTAGCTCTACTATAGCGATTAAAGTCCAATGGGGAGAGGCTGTATTGTAACTTGCGACACAAATAGATCAATTGAGCCGTAAAACCAAAAAAGCAAACAAATAAATCAAAGCCTATATAGTATTTATAAAGTATAACGAAAGTATTGCCAGACTGACATCTTTCCAGAGAATGTCCTTGGGATACAAAGAGAAGGTGAGCTTCAAATCTCAAAGGATAATGCTCACAGAAGGATTAAGGAATTTGGTACAATAGTTAACCAAAAAATGGCTTGAAACTTGTTGAAACCAGAGCACAGGATTAACAGAATGCAATGGGTATGTTGTGGATGAATACATACTGGGGGGGATTTACATCGCCATGTGAACTACATCGTGCAGAGGTGTAATTGACATGGCCTCACTATGTTTTTCAAATATAGGATTGTAGTCTCTCTTTCTCTGTCGAACATTTGGGTTAATGAGATTAAAAGTTTGATTTTGGAGTACAGTCATACTCGTATCTTTATTTTATATTAAGTTTAATTCTGTAAAATTTTTGTTAATGTGATGAATTATTTGTGTATGGAGTCAGATTGAACTGTGCTAATCCAGGAATGCAACTAACAACTGAAGTTAACAGCTTTCATACTGCTTAGAATGGTGGTATTTTCTAGACAAATAGTAACTCGAACGTGTTAAATTTTTTTTTTACCTGGTCCTATATTCAAGAACCTATTCCATATATTTTGTTGATTACTTCTTACAAATAATGTTGGACTTGGCGAGTTGAAAATTTTAAAAGTAGTGGATACCTGCGAATTGTTGAAAGAGAAAAGTGCTGTATACTGGTTGTTTGGGGGCAAGTAAAATATTTTTCGTGCCTTGTATTTATAGTAAAATTCGTTAACACATTCCTTTTGCATCTGGCCTTGTGCTTGCTATTGTTTGGGGTAAAATGTTTTTGTACTATATTGTATTTATATATTTGGTATTGTGTCTGCCGTGGTATTGATTTGGTCTGATTTGGTATTGATGTTTGCCTTGTTACAAAAATCTGTATTTTTCCGGAGTTTAAAATTTTTAAATTCCTTTTGGTCATAGTCCAGTCGATTAAAACAGGAGAGAAATAAAACGTAATTGACATTAAGGTCAGCTTGTTGTTATTTTTATGAATAAAAGTCGTTCTGTAAGTTGATAAAATTTGAAGCAAGCTCGTGATGTCGTATTCAGTCTCTGTGTTCTTTGGATAAATAACTACATTTTCATTAGATGTATTTTAGTAAAATAGGCAATATACAAATAAATAAATTTTTTTGTTTATTAAATTAACGAATTGCTATTTATTTTTAATTGATGTAGTGCTTTCCTGTGAGATAGTTGCAGTGTGAAATGCTAAAATATTAATTTTCGTTTAAACGAGGAAAATATTCTGTGTTTTCCATCACCCATATCACGAAAATTGCTGGAACTGCCAATTTCGAGTGACAGAGTTTCTAGATTGGCAGGTGCATATGAACACCACATTTCTTTTCAGAGTGTAGCTTTTTTTTTTTTCCTATTTCAAGTAAATATATATAGCAAGCCCTTCCTTGAACAGCCCACCTACATGAAGTGATTACCTCCCTTAATGACCATTCCCTCCCCCCCATATTGCGTTTTTAATCTAATTTAAACGTGTGTTGTCTACAAATACAATAAGAGTCTGAACTTTTTGTCATGAATATATTACATATTGTTTTGGTTGAAACATTGTCACTTTTAAACCTGTACTACAGATTATTGTTTAAATAAAAAGAATTAAAGATAACATCAATATATTATTTACTTTTCATTAAAGTTAGAAGATGTGCATAATATGACTTTCACAGCTTTAAAGGGGGCCTTGTGGTGGTGCAGTGGTAACACATTCACTTAGTGTTTGATTAACCCGGGTTTGACTCCCAACTGTGCTGAAAAAAGAATGCTTACTAACCGCCACTGTGGCCTAGGGGTTGGTTCTCTAGAATTCTAAGAAACTGTCATCTGTACAGATTCACTCAGCATTCTGCAAAGCCTGACTTCATTCAACGTCTCGCATCACACTGGAATCCACAGAGTTTACAAACATCTCGTGGATATTAAAAACTAATGATATATTGTGTAATTCTGTTGGGTTCCAGGCCATGTTGGAATGAACAGGCTGACATTGCTGTGAAAACAGCAACTGCAAAACCTGAGTGTATTTCCATTCCATTTGGAGATTTTAACACTCATGTCTTATCCCATCTGTACAAAAAATGGCAGTTGGAATGGGACAAGCAATTTTTTAATAAGCTTCACCATATTAAATCTAAGCTTCACCGCATTAAACCTCGTCTTGAGGTGTGGCAGTCTAGCTATAGGAGTGGCCTTCGTAAATAGATTACTCTGGCTAGACTTTGCATCAGGCATGCATGCTTCTCCCATCAACGTCTTTTAAAGGGAGAAGATGCCTCAATGTGTGCCACATGTGGTGAACCATTAAATGATTTACACATTTTAACCACTTGTATAAATTTTAACCAGGAACGGTCATAAGATTTTAATCAAAGTAATTTTACTCTTCGTGACATTTTATGTAATTCTTTTAATCATGAAATCATTTTTAACTTTTTATCTAATATTGGCTTTTAACATCTCATCTGATTTTTTATATCGTTTTGTTTGGTACATTTAATATATTACTTTAATATGTTTTTACCATTTTGGCTTTATTTTTATTTTAAAACCTTGTTTGGTGCAGTATGACCCTTGCTGTCTTTGCGCCAAATACAACTAAACTTAAGAGGTTTGAATTCCTCTGAAAACTAAGGTCCGATGCAGCATGACCTTTGCTGTCCTTGTTTGCCATAGAATTTTTAAAAAAATGTAACTTTGAAGGTCGGTGTTTATCGGTTTATATGTTTTGTAAAAAATAAAATTACATACTTTTATAATTGTTCTAATTGATTAAGAAAACTACAATTTTGTTAATCTGAATTACTCAATGTGAAGAGTGACAACAAAATATAAAGGAAATTTAAAGCATATATATATACATATTTTTTAAATCAAGGAAATGTTAGAATTTTTTTATTCAAATTCTGTCACTACACTGTTGAATATATCGTGTAGTATCATGTCAACTACATGCTCGTTAATTTATATAACATAAGCATTTTTGGAACATGACTGGCAAATTACAGCAGGATATACTGTATCTTTCTTTTAAAAGAACAAATGAGTACAAAACTTAGTAGTTAACTTTGGTTTAATATTATGATTACACGAGTGGTTGATTTAATAAATTAATATGAACTGCTACTGTATGTTTTCAGTTACTGTTTATACACAAAGATTATAAATTTTTTATTTGATTTTTGAAATTTTAGAAGTTTACTGAGTAGAATGCCAAGACCATGAACTAAAACATATTTCAATGGTTTTTTTTCTACAACTATTTTTTTCTTACTCTCCATGATAAATTTGCGTACAATTTTAGGGCTGCTGCCTACAGTAAGATGGCTAACTACAAGGAGGCTATAAAAGATTGTGAATGTGCAGTAGCCTTGGATCCAAAATACAGTAAAGCGTATGGGAGAATGGGGTAACTATTAGCTTTTTGTGGTACCTTGTGTGAAACTAAAATCTGCAATTCGAAATTTCCCATCTTAAATTTAGCGTATCTGCTGATATAGAAAACCTGGAAAAGTCAGGAAAGTTTTCCTGTACTGGAAGAAGTCAGGGAAATTTGAAATTCATTGTTATAATAAATAACTTATTAAAATAATTTTCCTGAACTGTACTACTTTTCATATTGCATTGCATACTGAAAATTTTGAGAAACTTATACTCTTGACTAAACCTCTTCCAAAAATTACTCTTTTGCACCAAAACTAATATAATTTATATAAAATTAGTAAGTCCATACATTTCTTATTAAGGAAATGTTTGCCAAGCGTATTACTAAAACTTAACCAAAAAAAAAAAGTCTTTAGCTAAAGTTATTAAATCTGCAATCGTTTTTGATCATACCAATCTACTTTTCCTTATATATAGTCATATACGCTTTTTAAATGAAATAGAAGATGAAGCATCAGCTTTGCGATTATATAGTTAAACTCTTTTATAATGAACTCAAAAAGGGCTGAATGAAAATGTTGCTGTAAATATTTAATGCAAGTTTTTGGGATAAAGAAATGCGTTTTTTTTAATATAATTTTTGTATTTGTAAATTTTTTGTAGTTATAAATAGCTTTGGGGTTTGTGTTGGTGGATTTTATGATCTTAAAACTTGTTTTATGCAAATTTTAATGTATTGTCGTTTGTTATTTACTATACTTAGCAACTGGAAATAGATTCAGATTTGGTCTAAAAGTTTAAAAGTCAGGAAAGTTTGAAATTGAATTTGGGGAGATACCATGTAAATTGTGTTGCCTATACTTTTAAGGCAGTCTAGCGATTGACATTGTCCTGTGCTGGCATAGTGATAACATGTTCACCTAGTGTGCTATTGATCTGAGTTCAACTCCCAATGGTGCCAAAAAAAAAACTTACCGCCTAAGTGTTACCATAGCCCAGGGGTTGGTTCTCTAGGCCAAACAAGGTTCAGATTTCTTGGAAACTTGTAGGTCTTGGTAAAGTAATAACTTGCTGTCCTTGTGTCCAAAAAAGAATGCGTATTCAGAAAAATGTAGATCCACTGTCTTACGCGATGGCATAATGGTAACACATTCTTCAATCATGCCATTAACCTGAGTTGATTCCCAATAACAAAGTTCTTCCGCGGCTGAAATTATCAGGGAATTCCAAATTGTTCCCTTTAAAGTGGGGTGATTTTTTGCTCAAACTTGGAGAAATTTTTTCAGGAAAACCTTTTTAACTTCCATTTTGAATGGCTAAATCTCCAATGGAAGTGAAGCTATTTTTCCCCCGCAATGAAAGTTTAGTTCAAAACTTTATTTACGATTGGTCAGTATTTTTCCTGAGAAGTTTGATTTTTTTTCTCTAATTTTTGCAAATGGAAACCTTACAAATGCGGTTTGAAAACTGCCAACATTTCCTTTCTAGTGTGTGTACTCTAAATACCCCTCGCTCCGATTTTTTGCATTTCTATGGTCGTTTTTTCTTGTGCCATATCGACTTTGCTATTAACTGAACCATTTCAGAATTTTCATGCCCCTTTTTTCCCACTGCCCATTTTTTCCAGTCAACGATCATCATTTTCGTTTCAACTGCTGATGTGCTGTGCTTTAGAATTCCACAACTTTTCCAGGATGGAAATTTGAGAAGTGCCATGTGTGTTATATTATGACTGACCGGAACAAACAAAGAACAGTGCCGATTGTTTGGCAAATTGTTCTGTGAACTGAACTAGAAGTTATATTTTCACATCTTACAATATCATGCAACATTCGTGTACCGAATAACCCAAAGTAAATCATGTCATCAAAGAATTGGTAAAATCTTTCGGTTTGTGTTGATTTTAGTGTCCAAATTTGAAATTCTAGATTTGTTAATTTGCTCCGAACATTTTGGTATGCATTTATAAAAACCTAGTTAGTATCCAACTTTCGATTTCGGTAGAAGGGTGTAAAGGATTATTCAAGTATTATGTAAGCACATTTTTTTTGGTCAGTTTGTACCACACCTTTTGACCAAAAATAAGCAATGCCTGATAAAGGCATGGATCCAGAAATCTTGGGGCTGATTCCTATTTCTTAGCCAATTGTTGTCTACTTTTCCTTTTCCGTTATATAATTGCCTTAAGGGGGGTGATCATCCCATCCCCCCCTCTTGGATCCACCAGTGGCCTGACATCCCCCAGTGCTTATGCATACTTACCAACTTTTATACATTACACATAAAATGTGTGCAATTTCTGCTTTTTATGCAATGGTCGCTTATGTTTTTTCACCTTTTTTCTCAGTCTTGCATTTACAATCCACCTTATTCATCACTGGCATTTTTCGGATCTTATAGCGAACTGGAAATGACTTATTTTCTAAAAGGCCATAATTCAAAAATACCCCACGTGTGCTTCTAAGTGCCAGCGAAAATCCGCTAGGGGAAATTAAAGTCGAAAATTAAGTGTTCCGAATTGATTCAAATTGACATTGGACCTATGGAATGAACATGAAATAGCTATATTTTCTAAAGGGCCATACACAACTTTTTTTTAAAGACCTTCCTTATTCTAAAGAAAAGGTGGGGAAATCCGACCTACAGTGCAAGTAGGAAATTACCATATTTTCTGAAAGGCCATACTCCTTGGAGTTCAAAAATATCCCGAGTATGTGTCTCTAGAAAAAACCCAGTAGCGGGCATCAAAGTAAAAAATAAGTGTTCAGAATTGGTTCAAATTGGCAAATGTTACGTAGAAAATAATTTTAGGCAGGGAAAAACAGTAAAAACAATTCTGGGATACCCTCCCTACTGGGTCAGAAAATTCATCTTTATTATTATTTTTACTTACCTCGGATATGCAGCTGATACAAAATTTGATTTCAACTGATACGAAGCTGATAAGATTGGGATGTGAGGCTGTAACATCCTTACATTTATATTGTTACTGAGATGCAAGCAGGGTGTAAATTTTTTTTTTATTTACATTGAATATTTTTTGGTTAAGATTGTATACCTCAAAATAAATCAAATTTTTCTTTCAGCTTCATTTATGTAAGATTTTAACGTTCTTAGATTTAAGCTTAAGTGAATATCTAAATAACATAATTAATGAACGATTATACAGGGGAGGTTTTTCAGAAACCTTGGTGTGGGGGTATCGTTGACAACTCTTGATTGCCGGTCAAGTGCTGTACCATTAAGCTACGGGTGACCTTTCATTCCTCTCCCTGTGAGTGTGTTTAAAGCTTTTCACTATGAAAAGCACTTGACTAGTAGACAAGATGTAGGATCGTACCCCACCAGGTTTCTGAAAGTTCCTTTTCTTCCTGCGAGTCATTATACCATAATTTTCATACATTCATGGTTAAGATAGGAAAAAAATAGTTTCTAAAATGTATTTAATAACATAAAAAAAAAACCCCATTCAATATCGTGATTTCTTGTTTATTGAAGACTACAATATGCATTTAGACATCTCAATTATGATATTAAAAATTACCATTTAAGGATTTATATAAAAATGCTGCCTTTGCTGCCTTTACAATGCCTAACTGATCTCTTAACTTACTATATGCAAGTCCAAATATGGAAAACATCCTTTCAACTCCAGCAGAGGTTCCCTTAGCTGTGCATAGTTCCTCATTATCATAGAGTTCCTATTGGCCAACTCATTCTTTTATGAGGGCTAGTGATTTCCACCTCTTTGTATAAAGCACCATTGAAAGGTGGTGCACAGGCAATAAATGTAATAACTGTACTTAATAATGAGGTATCCGTGTATTTTTTTTTTTTTTTTGTGCAAAATCTATTACTTGCTGCTGCTTGTTCCTTGACAAGCATTCTGCTTTAAAATTTGGTGATAATAAATATTCCAAATAGTGAGCTCGAGACGAAGCTTGCTCATAGCATATTTTAAATGTCTTAATGTACAAAGAAGTGTCAAAAGCAAGGTCTTTTATACTGTTCTCTAGATCTTTCCAAACTTCTACTTTAGAAGTACTGCAACTATCGTAACAACAGTCGTGCAACAGATCGTAACATATGATTGGATTTTAATTATACGATTTTTTAAAAAATCACATGGTTAAAATAATGATTTTAATCACATGATTAAAATTGACACCCTGGATTCAAAAATTGCAAACAATCGTGCAATGGACAATGATAGTAATGTGAACTTAATCGTCCCACCACCTATTATATAATGGCATTACAGTGTGGAGAAATAATGTGAAATTCTGATATTTCAGTATTTATAATGTCCTTCAATCGTGATACTCATTTTCATTAGGTTTCATCTTATTTTAGTGATCACTTGGATATAATATGTACACTTTGTGGTCACTTCATGATCATTTTGAAAGGGTTTTACTCTGTCTCCAGTTCTATTTGCTGTAGAAAATCTGCTCCCATCTTATGAGAACCATAATCAGATACAAACTTTCCTTTGATGTAAAATAATACATAGGGTACAATTTGAATTAGGAGAAAAAATGCATTTTATGTTTAACATAGTCTCCTTATTTCTACGTAACTCTTAGTGACATAGCAAGGTAGAGCTTTCAAAAATTTATAAAATGAGACATTAAGCATGCAAACAAGTTGAGAACTTGAGATAATAAAGGTGGTATATATTATTCATTCTTGGACACTATGTAATTCAATAAGTAACGTAACAATAATTCACATTATATAAATTGATACCATATACTTCCAAATAATAAGAAAGTCTTTGTATAGATTATTTTTCTACAAAATCTCTATACTTACCTAAACATTTATTCCAATAGTTACACCCAAGCATCTTGCACATACCTATGACAGCTTGCTGAACTTTCATGTTGGTTGTGAATCGCCTGCCATCTGGTGACTTTTCAGTTGTCCGAATGGATGAAAATTACTGATTATCAAATAAGGGATGTGACTAGAATGATTCAAAACCTCTTACCAGTAGCGCTATGGCAAGTCAGCCATACTGTTGGCAGTGTGTAGCCTGGGGTTATGCAGCAACATGACATCTGTTCATGGCAATCCACATCATTTTCGGTGAATTAGCAGTATCATTAAGTTGAATGCATCCATCTTCCAGAATCAGGCATTCAGTATGGCACAGGTTCTCTTTTGTGGTAGATATACTTAGCTTCCCAGGCCACTGCTCGTCTTGCACATCTGTATTATTGCCAGTGTACATGAGAGAATTTGAGCATAGACTATCTAAATTAACAGAACATTCAACATGTCTCAAATTCATGTCTTGGTGCTCTTTTACCCTTTTCTGACATATTGTGATTATTCAATTTATATGCATATTGTATCTCTGTGAAATTAAGCCTTTGTTTTTCTCAGATTTAAGTCTTAGGCTGTGTAAATTATTTTTTAAGGTTAGCTTATGGTAGTCTTGGTGATGTTGAAAGGGCCATTGGATGTTATCGAAAGGCAGTAGAATTAGATCCAACTAATGAAAGTTCTAAACTTAATCTTCAGATAGCTGAAGAAAAAAGGAAAGCTGATCATGCTGTAAGTATAATGAGTGTAAATTTGTTCCATTCTTTATTTAAGAATATATTAACATCTAAGTATATGTACAGCCAGTAAACAAAATCTGAACACCCATTTGCCATTCATGTAATAATTGTGCTACATAAAATTCAAAGGTACAAACAGTGAACAATGAAATCTACTAATTCATGTGCAGAAACTTCAAAATTTCCAATTGCAGCACCTAAACTTGATATAATTGGATTCCAGACTATTTAATTGGGCTAATCCAAAATTTTGGCGTCATTCTGACTAATAAAACTCGAGATATTCTATAAAATGTCTATAGGAGCTTCCACCATGGGTTGGGAATTCAATTTTCTGATTAAACCTCTTGAAACCAAAAAGTTATACCTTTTTGACTTTTCTTTTCAATCTCTCACTGATTAAATTTAACAATATGCCTGCTAAATGATCAAGAAATGTCACTCGACAACAGTTTTAATGCATGAAATAATCTTTATCTTATTTTTTTTTCATTTATTATTTTTGACTTTCTGTAACTGTGCGATGCCCTCTTAAACTGCCACTTTAACTAATATTAGGCATAAAAAAAACTACTGATCGGATTGCGCTGAAATGTCTGTACAGTAGGTAAAAAACCGTAAGGTTTCAATTCCCATCAGAAAATTAATGTTTCTATTCATATTTTTAATGAATATGATTTTCATAATTTATAATTCATATTAGATATTATTTTAAAAAAGAAAAATATAAGTTTTGTTTGGCCTGTTGAACTTTAATGCAATAAAAAATATTGGAGTGATATGATGAATATTTCCAGAGATATTCATAAAAATACAATGAAATATTTTAACCTTATGAGATCAACATTTCTAATATTCAAAACTCATAAACTCTTGAACCAAATGATTTTATTTTTTGTTGCAGCTTCGAAATATTCAATCAAAACTAGTTTTTGCCATTGGAATTTTCAAAGTTGCTGCAAGTTTTAATATAAAGACGGTCCCTTGCGCACATAATTTGTAGATCTCATTATTCCCTACCTACTGGCACCTTTTGAATTTTTTGTAGCATAATTATTATGTGAATGGCAAATGGGTGTTCAGATTTGTGTCTCACTGGCTGTATAGTCATAATTTATATTGTTACCAATAGTTTTATAGCCAATTAAGCCATATCATCTTGACTAAATTAAAAAATCACGGTCGACGTTCTCAGGTATTTTAAACAAGTTAGGTAGAACAATGCTTCCGTATGTTCCCGGTAATAAGATGGGTGACTAGTTTCGTTCTATATATACTGCATTCATGAATGCTTGATGCAGTTATGAGAGATGCATAGTATGTTGGCTTAATCTTTTGGTCATTTCTACCCATTGCAAATCTCATGACATACGTTTCCTTTCGTTAAGTGTCACAATTGCAAATCAGCTACACATGGGTTAGGATATATTTGGTCTGAAACAATGTTTAGGTAAATTTTAAGGTTGATTTTTCCTTGCGCTTTCAACAGAAATGTGTGGGAATTTAATGTCCATGGAAAAATTTTATACCTTATTACCTTCTCTGCCTATCTTTTTATTCATCTAATAGTTTAGCTCTATCCTATAAACCCAATGTACCTAATTCATCTAAAAGTATAGCAGTACAAAATTTGGTGAAGTGACCACTTTTTATAAGAAAGAACTGGTAAGGCTTACAAGAGTCACCTGTCTTTGGTGACCATTGCAATCCATTTCCAAAGGTGACCATTTTAAGCAGGTTCTACTGTATATAGTAAAACCTCCAAATAGTGAACATCTTAGACTTGAGAATGCCCTTAATTCAGAATTATATAATAATAATTTGTCTTATTCGGTTGAAGTATAGCAAGTACTGGGACAGGGAATTAGAAGTGTCTGCTATTTGGAAGTGCCTATTATGGAGAATATACTGTACATATTTTGAAAATATTTCTCTGATTACCACTTTGATGAATATGAAGTCCTGTGAGTAAACCTATCTTTTCTATGTGAGGATTATATATTTTCAGAATTTATTACGTGGAATGAAAAATAAAGTTGAATTTATATAATGAATTTATAAAATAATTTCAAACAGTCGTGAGTGTATGTATTTAAATTACTATGTAATGCAGTTATTTAAACTGAATGAAAGCAGCTTTTCATTTTTGTTTCATAACTGCTTATTTTTGTCTTTTTTAAAGTAATTGTATCCCTTTTTTTAGTATTAAGACTATTTTAATGTTTTTTGTCTCAGACTTCTAGTGTTCCAAATTCTCCATTGGATGTTTCTTCATTGTTAAGTAACCCAGTTTTAAGGAATATGGTTAGTATTATCTTAGTTGTATAGTATTTTTCTTTGTGTTTTTATTTTATATTTAAATAATATAGCAAGTTGCCACATTGAAAATGTTTTCAGGATAAATGAGTATATTATAAATTATTTTTAAGGATGTTCCATTGCACTTTATGTAGTAACAATTTTTATGACATAATATGATTGATTATGGTTTATTCATAATAAGTAAAATTTTGGCACAGGTCAGGATGAAAATAAAATATGCAGCATGAGCTTTCGAAGTGCATAAAATATTAAGTCTTGAAAATTTTCCTATATTTTTAAGTACTAGTATACTTGCCTTTTATGAATAAAGTAATATGTTATAATTATTAAGGTAAATATTGTGCATAATTTATACATGGGAAGATATATTTTAATAACCAAAGTACTGTAAAAATTTTAATCAAAAAATGTCACACATAGCATTTTAAAGAAGTCCACTTAAGTGAAGAATAAACTTAAGCGCACAAACCTCTTAACTGCACAGAATTTCATTGGGCCCCTTGATACACACTTCAATGTGCAGTTTCGACTGAAATTTCGGTAAAAAATCGAAGGTTTTAATTTCCATCAGAAAATTAATGTTTTTACTCATACTTTTATCGAGTATGATTTTCATAATTTGATTGATATTAGATATTTTAAAAACGAAAAAATACCATAAATTGTGTTTGGCCTGTTGGAACTTTAATGCAATAAAAAATATTGTGATATGAATATTTCCGGAGATATTCATAAAAATACCATGAAATATTTTAACTTTATGAGCTCAATATTTCTAATATTCAAAACTCATAAACCCTTGAATCAGATTAATTGAATTTTTTTTTTCAAATTCGTAATATTCAATAAAAACTAGTTGTTGCCATTTGAATTTTCAAAGTTGCTGCAAATTTTAATGTGAAGACTGTCTTCTATGCAAATTTTGTGCACATGGATTGATAGATTTCATTGTTTGCTATTGATCGACACTTTTGAATTTTCTGTAGCACAATTATGACATAAATGGCAACAGGTGTTCGCATAGGTAGCAATCCTTCCGATTTTTTATCAATCATTCGCTCGGAAAACGATTTTTCCGATTTTTGGAGATTTCATCTAAAATCCCCAGTGTTTTTTAAAATACTGATTTTTTTTAAAAAATTTAAATACCTATTTTTCTTGATGTTTATTTAAATTTTTGCGCATATGTGCATATTTAATAAATACTCGTCAATGAATGCAAATATCGGTAAAAAAGTCGAAAAAATTCGTCTGCCGTTGACGGCGCATGCGTGGCGTGACGGGGAATTTTAGCTCCAGCTATGACGTAGAGTGATGCCCCTGCACAACGAAATCATGCATCTGTATTTGTAGTTGTTGGGGAAGGCAAGAAAGAATGCGCTACACCGTTAAGGTTTTGGTCAAGCACGTGACTCTTTATAGGGAAGCCATGTGTTAGACATAGCTGGTATTTCTTTCCTCCGGAAAGAAAGTTTTGTTTTTAGGTGTTTTTGAAAACAACGTTAACGATGTCGACCGTTAATAAAAGGTACTACCAAACGTTTAAAGCCAAATATATGAAGATATTAGGGGTGAAAAACTTCCGCAAAAACATAGAAATCCGCTTTTTTGATTCTGTTTTCGGACTTGCCGATATTATTCCAAAAATCCAATAAAATTTGTGTGTGTGGGGGGTTATGCCTATTGAGCTTGCAGTGTTAGTAGAGACTGGATGACGTCACTGACATCGTAGAGACAAAAAGACATTGATTTTTTCAGAAAGTAGACCAAGAACCTGCACTCAAAAATTTTGCGAGAAAATCATTAAACCATGTCATCCCTGAAAGTAGCCCAAAAGTCTCCAACCCGCAACTCTTTACAAAATCATAATGGCTTTGTATCCCGGCAACCCGGAGAAGATGTTACCTCCGGATGTACTCCAGTAGCCTTTAGCCCTATAGAGATAAGAGTTTGTTAGCACTGGGCTAACATAAACAAATGCAGTATCTTATCTTTCTTGGGTGTTTGCCAGCTTACACATAGTTTGTGCTTTTTCGTCTGCTGGTGTCCTTGTTCTGTGTTTTCTTATTTTCATTTGTTTAGTTATTCATTGTTTAAAATCATTTGAATTGTGTGCTTTAAAGCCATTTTGCTGATTAATCGGTACCTGCTTATGGTGAAGGATGGATGACTTTCGTTGTGTGATGTTCTTGGGTTGACCCAGTGCATTTATATTCATTTAAAAATATTCCTTGCTTAATTTATCAGAATTGCGTATTTAATGTTTTTTCTCAATTACCTTTTTAACGATTTGTTATAATGGAAGTGAATTCAAAAGACGAGCACAAAGTACGTTCCATGGATGCCCAGGAAAAAAATAAGTTTAAGTTTGAATGGCTGAATAAAACTGTGGTAGTTAAAGCATCGAAAAATGTTGGTGACTGACAATACGTTGGAACATGTAGAAGTGAAAGTAGGGGACAACATTAAAAAAATTGAAATAAGTGGCAAAGTCACCTGCAAACTTTGCTCTGACAGTATTTACTATGGCAGAAGAGGATTTGCTGCTATTACTGACCACATAAAGAGCAAAAAACATATTTCTAAAGAACAAAGAAAGAGATCAAACTACACTTTACCTGCCAATTTTTATTGTACCCCAAAGCCATCAACATCAACTGAAGTTCCATCAGCATCTTGCACAAACAGTTCAACTACAGTTCAAATGCCTGTTAATGTGCCACTGTGTAATAGAATCACCAATGCACAATGTTTAATATTGGGAGTGTTGGCAGAACATAATTTGCTTTTCACTATTTCACCAGTACCCATCGAGTTAGGTAAAGTACTCACAAATGACAAAAAAAAAAAGTTAAATCATGTGAGTTTGTCATGTACGGCTGCTTCACGTAAAATGCGTCTTGGTTTGGCCAAAACGTTTATGCAAGAAACAACAGAGAATTTGCAAAATTACAAATTTTCTCTCAACATCAATGAAGCAACAAGTAGTAATTTGAAAAGAGTTGTCACTATTTTAGTAAGTTACTTTTCACCTGTTCGTAATAGAGTAGTGGTTGAGCACTTAACTAGTATTGACATTATGAGAGTTTGTTCTCAAGCATTTTTTAGTGAAATTGTAAGTCTTCTAAAATCTGAACATTCCATGAAATATTTTAATGTCCATTTTAATGGATTCCTGCAATGTGATGAGGGGATTGAAATCTGGCTTAGAAGTAAGAGTGTGTGAAATAGTTCCACATTTATTAGATGTGGATAGCGATTCCTGTCACCATATTAATAATGCTGCCAAGAAGTTTTGCAAGCCTTTTGAAGGCATGTAGAAAAGTTTTTTCCGATGTTTATAATGATTTTTATATTAGGCACTAAATTCACTACTGTTGACAATATGGTTCCCCATAGATGGCTTTCCTGCTATGACGTTTCGTTAAATAACCTGCGGATTTTTGATGCTCTTACTATTTTATACCATACTTTCCTTTCAAATAATGATAAAACCTTGTATTTTTCCTTACTGTGTTCCATTTATCAAGAAAAGGGTGTAAGCTGTGAAGGGAGAGCCAAGATCAGAGAAATACACAAGTATTTGAGGGAAAAAAGTCTTACACCAGAAGGAAAGGTTAGGAAGAGTAGAATAGCTCAAAAGTTATTTTATGAGAGAAAGAAGACCAAACTCATATTACTCTTTTATACTGCTGTACTCCCATTCTTAAAGAAGTATGTTTGCCTATTTCAAACAAAAGAATCCTTCATAAACTTTATGATGAACAGGAGCAGTTGTTTTTAAAATTTTTATCCTGTTTTTTGAAACAAGAACTTATAAATCAGTGTGACAGTTGATTGCTTTGGATGTTTCTTCACAGAAAAGTAGACTGAGGAAAAGTAAGATGTTTTTGGGGTCATCTACTGAGTGTATTGTAACGAAAAGTTTGAAGGATGCTACAGTAGTGGCCTTTTTAGAGCAAGCTAGTCAGGCTTATATCCAATGTGCTTAGTACTTGCAGAAAAAATTACCTTTGGATAACCCCCTTCTTAAATGCTTTTCAGCAATTGATCCAGTAGCTCGAGGACATTCTGTTACGTTAGATAGGCTAAAAAAATTGCCCAGGTTAGTAAAAAATGTATTATTAGAGGAAGATGGAGCACAATATTCTCTTGATGTTCATTTATATCAGGATGACAAATCTTTACCATCGCATCAAGATGGATCTAGAAATGTCTTGCATATTGATGTTTGGTGGGCTGCACTTTATAAGTTGAACAAATTCAGTGCCCTATCAAAAACGGTGAAGGCATATTTTCATGGCCTTCAAGTTGAAAGTTCTTTTAGTGTGATGGGGGGGCATACTTGATAAAGAATCCAACACCATGAAAATTGAAACATTTTCATCTGTTCAGACTGTAAAATATAAGCTACTGAGTCAAAATAAGTCAGCCTTAGAATTTTTCAAGAAAAATGATTATTTGCATGAACCTGTAAATAGAAATTTATGCCAGAATATGAAATCCGCATATTCAGAATATAAGAAAGAATTAGAAGATAAAGAAAAAGCAATGTAAAGAAAACGAAAGGAGTTAAATATCTCTAAAAACTTATGCAGCAAATTAAAATCAAATGCTTTGGTTCGAGAGAAAGAAAACTCTAACAGGATAATTCATAAAAGAAGGTTAGAAGAAATGGTTAGACAGAAACGGCTTAAGAAAAGGAAATTACATTAGTTTAAACTTTATTATTTATCAACAAACATGTAAAGTTTTTTAAAATATTTATATTTACTCATTAATAATTTTTTGTTGGATTGAGAATGAAAATTATATTCACCATCAAACTTATTGTTTATCAACGAAAATGACTGAAGAAAATAACTATTAAATTTTCTAAAATTCACACCACATTGCATGAAATCATTCATTTTGCATTTATTAATTAAAGAAATCATTATCTCTACTAAGGTGAGTTATTTTTTATGTATATATTTTATATGTTATATATATTAAAACTATTTAGGTGGGGTGACATATGTTCATGGACTGAAAATTAAGTTGTTTACCTACCCATCGTCTTGCATGTTAAAATATGCTTTCTGCACGTGTTGCCGTAAAGACATAAGCATTACTCACGGTGGTAAACGCGATATTACTTTGCATTCTGAGACCGTTGAACATAAGGAGACGTTCAAGGCTGTAGAGTCTAATCATAGTATCAAGCCTTCATTTTTTGCATTTAACGATACCTCCTTTATTAACGCTGAATGTTTATTTACATTGTTTTTGATCGAACATAATTTGCCAATGAATTGCAGCGATCACGCGGGGATGCTCTTTCGGAAAACGTTTCCTGACAGCAGTATTGCAAAACAATATGGATCTGCAAAGGCCAAAACTTCTGCAATTATGAAAGAAATGTCTGCAAAGGAATCCTCATCACTTGTTGAAAATTTAAGGTGCTATCCATTTTCAATTGCAACTGATGGAAGCAACGATGTTGATTCAAAGCTGTATCCAATAGTGGTAACTTTCTTCGATCCTTTATGTGAAAAAATTGTGAATTGTCTTTTATCTGTGCCAACTTTGAAAGAAGATGCTACTGGGTTAAATATTGGAAATCTTCTGGTAAGTGCTGTCTCGTGAAGAAAGATTGTTTTATTTTCTGTCGGAAGATATCAATAAGGCTTTCTGTTTATTTTTATCTTATACTGTGCCTGTATTTAAAAAAGCAAATGCTCAACTTCAGTCTGCGGAACCACATATTCATATGCTAAAATCTCTTCTCTTAAAATTGTACAGAGAAATGCTAGTGAAATTTATAAAACCAAGCGTCACAAAATTATGTAATAATATTTTGAAAGTCCACTATCATGAGAGGAGTAATCAAAAAGATGATGTTGATATCTTAATTGGAAATGGAACACTGAAAGTAATCCAAGATTTTAACATCCATGATAAAAATGAATTTTATGAAAACGTCAGAAGCTATTTCATAGCAGCATGTGACTACATGCACAATAAATTTCCTTTTGAGTTAGAAGTGTTACATCATGCAGAGGTTACACAAATATCGAATTTTGAAAATGCATCATTTTCCAGCTTAAAATATTTTACAGAAAAATTTCCTGTTCTTTTGTTCAATAATACAGAAGATGAAGCTGTTGATGCTTTACAAACAGAATTCAGTGAGTTCCAGGCTTTCGAAGTTCCACAAACTGTGAGTAATGAAGGTAGCATTGATGCACAATGGGCAGCCATAGGTAGAATAAAAAATGATACTTGTGAATTAAAATTTAAACGACTTTCTCAGGTTATGCTGTCAATACTTACGATCCCTCACAGTAATGCAGCATGCGAGAGAGTCTTCAGTCAAGTGAAGAAAATTAGAACTGACTTCAGGTCAACCATGTCTGATGACACATTAGAAAATTTACTAATAGTTAAATGCAGACAACATGTGAAATGTTACGAGAATGTATTTGACAAAAAATTTCTCGAAAATGCAAAATCTTGCACTACAGCATTTGTAAATTCTAAGAATTAATATTGCGTTTAATACAGTTTAATCCTCTATTATTATTAATTTAATAAATACTTAATTTCCTCATTGTGCCCTTTTTTCATAAATTATGTATGATTTTGTTTAATTAAAAAATGGTGGCCTGCCCACCCGCTCATGATTGACTACAGATTTTTCACTTCTAGAAGTTGGCACCTATGAGAATTGCTTTCATTGCTGAAAATGACAGATCGCTATTGCGCTCTCCAGTGCAGACATTGGCGGCAACACTGCAGCCGTTCCCGACCTTGGGTAGGAGTTAGAAGTGCACATAATCTTGCTTCTAGTAGACGACTGCAGATTGTTTGCAGGGTCACCTCAGGTGCAACGGCAGCTCGAATGTGCGACAGTGAATGTTCTGCTTTACAATGCCATTCTTCTTCTTATGCTTCGATCTGTCTGTGAGTCCCTGTTCCACGTCTTGTCATGTGGAAATGTTTTTGGACCATCTATGCCACCATCGTACCACCACCAATACTTTATCTAATTCGCTCTGCAATACGATGATACCGGCCTCAGAGTCCCACTAAACGAGTTCTCTCAAAGTTCGATAACTGCTGAAATTGTACACGTCCAGGCATTGTAGCTTCTTCAGAGTCTTCGAAAGTGTCTATAATTCGGTGACTGACTGCATCCACTTCGCCCTTCTCCTTAAATACCACCGACTATAATTTGCATATTATAGCATGTTTTGGCGTCAGCGATAATTGGTTGATCCTGAAATTAAAATCAGGACTACGTATACTCCACCCCATTAACATATGCAAATTTCATAACCATCCAGCAATTCCTTCTTGGTGTTCTTTTTCCATTTTCCAGCAGTGTATATGTACACATATATAATAATTATATTATTAAATAATATAATTATTAGCAGTATTTAATGGAATATTGTAATTTTTCTGTTTATTTTCAACCGTTCTTAAAAACAGTTGTTTTTTTTACAACAAACAGTTCGTTGGCGTTTTTCAACAACAGAAACACCCATCACTACTATGTTTGGAGAATGGGCAAGGAGTGTTGATGTCTTCAAGATACTGTGCTGTAATTTTGTCAAATGGATGAATTCAAAACGGGTATCATCCTAGGTCTTCTTTCTGCCTGTTGGTTCTTACGCCGTATTGTGGTAGAAACATCATGATGCTACAACCATTGGATGCATTTGGAGATGGTGGTCCCAGGAAAGAAATGTGCAATGTTATAGTGGAACTTGAGACTAACATCAGAGTGCACAGATCATTGTCTCAGATGTTACAGTGCACCCACAATCCATGACATTTTTCAAAGTGTATAGAGAGTTTTGACTGCTCTGATATCAACATGGACAATGTGTGGCCAATCGGTTATTGCAAGTTTGCTGTCCATTATTAGGCCTCTCCATAAATGCCAGAGATCATAATCATCGCTTAGAATGGTGTCACACTAGAGTTGCATGGGGTTCAGAATGGAATAGTGTAGTATTCAGCAATAACTCCCATTTCTGGTTCACCAATGACGATTACCGTCCTTAAGTGATTTGATGCATATGTTAAGCTTTAACTCATAATGTCTCCAATTGTATTCACCTCGCAAATCCATTTTGATTTTGTTAGAACCACAATTAGATAACCTTTTTATGTAATATATACCGGGTGAGCCAAATTAAACAGGAAGTGTTTAGACCTCTCTGTAGAGAAAACTACTGGGCCAATTTCACCCAAATTTCGTACATGTGCTCCCCTAAGTATGCGGTTTCGATTTCTAAAAGAAACAATTTAGTTCATATTTCGGCCGCTAGAGGAGGAAATGGCGCTGCGGAGCAGGCAATTTATATATTACTTAACATGCGCAACATCCTCTGCCTATATAAGGAGTCGTGAAGCATTTTTCCACCATACGAGGACTCCGTCATGAAACTTACTTTACCAGATCGCGCGTTACTTATTAAGCTCTTTTATCAACGAAATAACAATGCTTCTGCGGCACTTAAAGCATTTCGACAGGTAAAAGGTTTACGCAGACGCACTCTCACAATTACAAATCTTCGAAAAATGGTCTTGTATTTTGAGGAGACTGGAACATTCGCCATTAAATCAGGACGAGGCCGCAAACCAACACAAATGCAGCATTTGAAGAAATTGCAACTGCAGTAGTGGAGCAGGAAGCAGCAAGTGCACATGGTAGCAGTAGTGCACGTGCGATATCACGGGAATTGGACATGCCATATACGACAGTGTGGAGAGTTATGAGAAATGTCCTGAAGTTTTATCCATATAAGATAGCCCACACTCAGCAATTGCTTTCTGGTGATAATGACGTGCGGAAAACATTTGCTTTGATGTTCATTGCTCGGATGACAGTGGATGATGAATGGCCTTGGCAGATACTGTGGAGTGATGAGGCCCATTTCCACTTGAATGGCGCTGTAAACACACGTAACTGCCGTATTTGGTCTGACACAAATCCCCACGTTCATCAACAAATTCCGTTGCATGCTCCAAAAGTGACAGTGTGGTGTGGCTTCACCTCATCTTTCGTCATTGGTCCTTACTTCTTTGAAGAAAATACGGCCTCGGGGCCAATGACATGTTCTGTTACTGGCTCTAGGTATGCATTTATGCTCTGGAACTTTGTCATTCCTTCGCTTCAACAGAGAAATTGTCTTGACACTACAATCTTCATGCAAGATGGTGAACCCTCCACACATCGCGTTGCCTGTTCAAACATTATTACGGCAAAACTTTTCGGATGACAGAGTGATTAGCAGGTCATTTTCAACATCTTGGCCGCCTCGGTCACCCGATCTTAACCCTTGTGACTTTTGGCTGTGGGGATATTTAAAGATCTGCGTTTATAAAGGCAATGTTCCGAACTTAGCAGTCTTAAAAGACAGAATTTCGCAACATGTATCCCACCTCCAAGCGAATGAGTTACGTTCTGCCGTGGAATGTGTTGTGCATCGAATGCAATTTCTAGAGCAAAGAGACGGAGGACATATCGAGCCGTATCTGTGATGATAGTGTGGTTCCACATGTGATAGCAATAAAGTTATTGCACAAATCTTTTTTTAGTCATACCTACTGTCCTACGGTATACTGTAATTTGTAGTTAATTTCATGTGATTGCAATAAAGGTTATTGCATGTTAAAACACTTTTTCGTTGTTAATATTAATAAATTGCCTGCTCCGCAGCGCCATTTCCTTCCCTAGCGGCCGAAATATGAACTCAATGTTTTCTTTCAGAAATCAAAACCGCATACTCAGGGGAGCATGTGTACGAAATTTGGGTGAAATTGGCCAAGTAGTTTTCTCTACAGAGAGGTCTAAATACCTCCTGTTTAATTTGGATCACCCGGTATATATCATATTCAACCATTATCTATCCACTGCTGGATGAAGGTCTCTCCAAATGCTTTCCACACAAGTCTATCCTGAGCAATTCGCTTCCACGTCACCCCAACCTGTTTTCTTATTTCATCCACCCATCTAGTTTGAGGACGTTTTCTAGGTCTTCGGTGGTCTCTTGGAATCCAGTTCAGAATTTCTGTTGTCCATCGTTGATCAGTTCTTCTTGCAATATGCCCAGCCCATCGCCATTTCAGCCCTTTTACTTTAACAATGATGTCCTCTACTCTAGTTTGCTCTCTCATGCATATTACCATTTGATGATCACTTCCGGTATTAAATCTGTTCAGTATGCTGCAATCTTCAATAATTGATTTCTTGTTTGCCAGGATATAGTCAATTTTGCTGGTTCCTCTATTGGGGTGTTTACATGTCCATTTTCTTTGTAATTTCTTTTTAAAAAATGAATTCATGATGCTAAGATTTTTAGCTTCTGCAAATTCGATGAGTTGATTGCCACGTTCATTCATTTTGCCATATGTCAAGATTTAAGAATTTTTCAGATTTAACCTGGATATCAATAAATGAATTCTTTATTTTATTTTGTACAGTTTTATACTTGTAAGATTCTATAATGTTTGTAAATTTAATGACTATATTTTTCCATTAATATAAAAATAAGGTCAACACAATAATTGGCTAATTTTACACACATATCTATAGTAGCAAATAACATATCAATGAAGTAGGAGCATACGAAATTCAACATCGTAATCAGAAATCCATTTACTCAATACTGGGGAAGTTTTTTTTTTAAAATCCAAGTGGTTTTTTTTTTGAGTCAAGCAAAATTGGGACAACCCTGGTGTTGAATGTCGTGATATCCCTATTTTATTGAAATGTTATATGCTTACTATAGAAACATAAAATAACTAATTACTATTTACCTTATTTTTATATTAACTATAGAAAACTGCATTGATAAGAAAAATATAGATTTATTAAAATTAAGAATATTAAATTTTATTATGAAGCTCTATAAAATTAGATAAGGAATTCCATCGATATCAGTGATAACACTGTGCAGAGATTTATAAATCTTGACCAGCTTTATTGCTTTGTCTGCATCAGGTGGTTATGGAGCGTTGACTATACTATTCCAAAAGTTTAAAAAATTTAGCAGCAGAATTAGTAGGACATAAGTTTGAATTGGATTTGCAGAAGTCACTAGAGATGTTTTGTTTTATTTTGTTCTTATTGGCATAACGTTCCACCACTTTGCATCTGGGAACATCTTCACATGCCCAGAAAACATTGTGGGGGTGGGAGTAATATTCACCATATGTAATTGTATATGACAAAGAAACACATATGGGTATTTTTCGATTAGCCAGTTTTCTGCTGCATCTGCTTGGGAAGTAGTCTCTTTACTCTATATTTGGGGTTCATTATGTTTGCTAAATAATGGAATGGTTGAATAGCTTTGTTCATTCTTTTCAACACAATTTCCTTGTAAGGTTCTGATTCCAAACTTTTTGCTAAGTGAAGCCATAATTCTACAGCATAGAATAAATTTGTATCATCCGATTGAAGGACGTATAGAATTCAGCTGACTTTTATCAACTGTTTTATCAAGTTCAAAGATTCCCTATAAATTTGTGCACTATGGAGAATTGTAGTGATATGGTTTTGAATATCGTCAGCATGCACAAGTTGAATTTGCACATACTTGATAATTTTACAGTATTTGGGAAACAGGTTTTAATAAGTGGTTTTGCAGGGTTGGGCCAAAGTAATACAACCCTGAGTAGGTATTATACAAAGTAATAACCCTGGCCAAATATGTATCCTGGCCAAAGTTCTAGGCATGGCCTTACCAGCTCTTTTGCTGGCCATATAATAAATATATACATACAAAGGGGTATATGTGTAGATAATTTTAAATTAAAAAAAAAATGAAAAATATAGAATAAGTGTAAAAATTATCTAAGTATAGCACACTTTGAGCTGCTTCTATACAGTAGATAAGATATAGTGCAAAAATAGCAAAAGCATATATAAAATGAACAGTGCATGTAACAAAAAAAAAGTTTGAGAGAGTTAAATAAGACGTTTGATAGAATTAAAGTGGGGGAAAAGATTAATGTAAAATATAAACACTATAATGCACTATATATATTGCAATTTGAAATAAGAGAAAAATGTATTTTTTAACACACTGTCCATATTTATACAGGATTCTTCACCGTTCAGAAGCATTCAAATTATTAAGGGTGATACAGCCATTCTAGGACCCTCTCTATATTTATATATTACTTATATATTTTGTGTTATTTTCCATGTACTTTGCTATCTTATTTTAGTTTGCATCCTTTCTCTGTATTTCCTTAACTTTTTTCAAATTTATTCCTTATCCTTCTTTTCGTTAACTTCGCTGTTTTTATTCTTGCATACTTCGTTCCATCTCCCTTTTCTGTTAATGCTTTCTCCCTCTCCCCTACTTGTGTTAAAATTTCTCTTTGTGAAACACACGTTATGTACTTTTGTGTAATGAAGCAACAAAATTATGTTTTAATTTGTTTTACTGCATATGTAAGTTGTAACTTTCTATTTTTCCAGGCAAATTCTGTAATGCAAGATCCGAATATGGTTAACTTGTAAGTCAAAATCGTACATTACTTATATAATTAATCAGTAATAATAAGGTTAATTCTTGACATTATGTCTCTCCAGAACATCATGCATTCGTGCATTTTCCGTACTGAAGCATTAAGTCAGGGCTCTTCAACGTGCGGGTCCTCCGACATGTTTTATGTGTCCCGCTGACTCATGAAAAAATACAAATTGTTTCACACAAAAATAACGGCCCTTGCTCCCTCTGTGTCTGAAATCGATGTATTTTATTCTGTTCACATTTTGTAATAAATATTTTAAAAACATTTAAAACTAGCGTATAAACGCTAAAGAACTAAAATAACATGGTCTTCCCTCAATCGTGTTTTACTTTAGTTTTCTAGCATATATGGGCATTAGGAGTAGTTTTATTGATTTGCAGTGAAGGGAGAGTTAAAGTATTATGTAAAGGGTGAAATGGCCAAAACACTGCTTACATAATACTTCAACGTTCCCAGAGCAGGGATTTTTTAAAAGAAATTCAACTTCGGGTATTG
Organism: Dysdera silvatica; assembly: GCA_006491805.2. Taxonomy (NCBI): domain Eukaryota; kingdom Metazoa; phylum Arthropoda; class Arachnida; order Araneae; family Dysderidae; genus Dysdera; species Dysdera silvatica. The sequence continues at coordinate 177,100,510 of QLNU02015360.1, forward strand.
AATTCTATTCTAAACATATTGATAAGAACATCTCAACCATCCGATTGCATGTTCTGAAAATAATGCCATTATTCAAGAACCCTTACCTCTGCACATAGGCGTACATGGAAAGTTCATAAGGTGGGGGGGTGACAGAGCTATGACTCTATAAATTCTTATGTATATATATATATGTACAACAATTTTTTACAATGGGGGTTACAACACCTATAAACCCTCCCTGCATTCGTTAGTGTATCTATATCTGCGAACAGTTCTTTTCAAGGACGAAGTTAGTAAAATCAAAAATTAAGACCAGTATATCTGACATTCACCTTGAAAAGACTTAAGGTTGCAACGTCAAAAATAAGATATGACAGGCTTGTTAAAAATAAACAGTGCTATAAATCTCACTAAAAGGTTTGATTTCGCTTTATATATTAATAACTAAAAGTATTGTAAATTTTTTTTTTTTGCTTCCATACATATTTTATATTACAATATATATTCAGTCTGAGAGGCAGATTCAGAAAATATTTTTGAGTGGACGGTAAAAACTAATATAGGGACTTAAGGAAAAACGACAACCAAGGTGGCTCCAGGGGGAAGCTACCTCAACCCCCTTGGATCCGCCTTTGTTCAGTCCTCATATTGTTGCTAGAGTAGTGCGGCGGCCGAGTCAAGAATAAGCAAAATTGACCCTTGGACTGAAAAAGGTTGAAGACCCCTGCATCAAGTGATTTGAAGAGCTACTTTTGTTCTGCTTATAGCAATATGCAGGGTGTTTTGCAACATCGAAAAAAGACTATGTAGCAGTATTTCTTGAAGACTTTCAACTTATCAAACTACCTTTGAAAATAGCAAGAAATCAATAATTTTTGTTAATGGCAATTGAAGGCTAGCCGTATACATTGTTAGTCTTTTTTTAGTCTAGCCTATAAAAAAACTGGCTACCCTCGACAAAATATTATAAGTTAAATCATTGTCCTTCCTCCCCCCCTATTACACTAAAAATGTTTGTTTCTTTTAATTGGATTTACAAATATATTTACTTCAAGCAGAACCCGCATTTAATGAGAAAAGTGGAATTATGACATCATACACATCTTTCGTACGTAAATTATGTAAGGACTGCAACACAGTTGACAATTTTTTCTACTACAATCATACTGATTTCAGAAAACGTTTTGAAAACTTGTTTCTGAAAAATATAATTGTATGTATAATATTATTCTTTTATTCTTTGCACGTTTTAATTGATTTATAAGAATATATCAATCTGAATTTGGGATGCGTGTCCACTAATAACTGGTATTTTATATGGAGGAGTAATAGGAAATGTGTACGTATTTAATGCTTTTTTTTTTCAAGCCATGATAGTATAGAAGTTACATTTTCTTTTATTATATTACTAACAACTTAAGAATCTAAATAATGTGGTTTTTTTTTTTAGAATGCATTATTATTGTCATTAGAGATTATATTTCTATATAATTCTAAAGGTCCTGCGGCGGCGTAGTGTGCCGTTAACCCGGGTTCGACTCCCAGCAGTGCAAAAAGAACGCTTACTCAGAGATCTCATAAAGATCGCACTGCTCACTGTAGTCCGGGGTTTGGTTCCCTAGGCCTTAAGAGGTTCGGATTCCTCGGAAAACAGTAGGTCCCGGCGCAGCATGACCACTGTAGTCTTTGAGCCGTAAAACCACAAATATATAATTTTAAAGTCATGTTCTAAAATAGATTTTTTTAAATATGTTTCATCTTCAAAGATATTTTTCTTTCAGTCTTAAAGTTCTGGGTATGTACCCATTTTTACAATCATGAGTAATGCCAGTTTAAACTATAATATAATATATATATATAATTTTTTTTTTACTGCAGTTTTAAAAAGTTTGAACATTATGTAATTCAAAGAAGTTACATAATCATATGACAATGGTGTCATCTCAATAATACAGTGTTTATTAAATAACGTCAGTAAATAGAGGGCAAGTAATTTTCATTAAATCTGCTCAGACTTCAAAGTCCCACTAGTTAATAAAAGAAAATGTAAAAAAAATTTATACTACATAAATGCTATGAGAAAATAAAAATCTTGTAAATTAATTTTAAAAACACCACATTTGTCATCAGTTTAATAGTATTTGGTGGTGATAAAGCTTTTTGAGGGTTACAATCAGTCCTTACGAACATTTGTCGTCACTTGTCAGATTGAAGTAAAAATTTTCCACTGGCTGGTAAAATTTTAGGACTACTTATGGCAATTGTGAGTGACATCTCGAGGGATGTGCAAATTTCAAGAAATTTGCCCAAGTCCCAGTTTTATCCCTCTCTAAAGGAAAATGGGAATTGCTTTCCTGTTTCATCATTCCCTGTCATACATAGAAATATTGTTGATAAAAAGTAGTGATGGGGGAAAAAAAGGCCAAACGGTTTGAAAGCACTGTTTTCGAACAAGGAACGAACCTTTAAACGGGTCAAAACAGTTTCTGGATTCAGTGTCGCTTTAAGGCACAGTTGGGCCCTAACCATGAAGAAGAGAATGTGGCACTTGTGTGTGAGTGATATATTCAGTCAATAAATCATGATTTTTTTCTTAGAAATAAAGGCCGTAACTTGAAGCTCTTTTATGGGGGGAATTCGTTAACGCTTTGATGTATTTTATTAGTATCTCTAAGAAATTTAGACAATTTTTTGTAAATAAAGTTAAAATAATGTGAATAATATCAGGCCCCAAAAATTGCAGTGATCTAAGTCCCCATTATTTTACCCAATATATATTCAGTTGAATTATATACATAGAGGGGTGTCGCTAGGTTCTCATAAAATTGGGTCCTTGGGACCCAGTTTTATGAAAATACAGTCAACCTGTCGTCATACTATTTTACTGTTCTTATTCGTTTTGTTTTTGCATTTTGTCAAATAAAATCATGTGGAATTAAAATGCCAGTGTGAAATTTGGACATGATTATATATTAATCCTATCCACAATTTTACAAAGAGTAATTTTACTAAATGCTGACTTTACTAAGATAAACATTAATCCATATTTAGCTTTAGAATGTTTTCTACACAAAACTTTATTTTTCTAATGTCTAACACTCACTTTGCAGTAATCTTTTTTTACAAATAATTTTTTTTGACAAAATGAAAAATTTTATATTTGTTTGTTCACTATTCAATATTCAAGTACTGTTTGATCACTCATGGTGAAAACTTCAGTTCATTCCAATTTTTAAATTGTATAACCTTAAAATCAGTCAACTTGAAAATCAGTTATTTCCCCTAGAGGTATGGGAAGTGGGAGATGAATATGCTAAGTCTGTTTACCATTTGTGTGGGGTCAGAAATAAGATACGGTTCATGACCAGTATAAGCTTCCCCCATATCATGGCATAATATAACAGAAATGAAAAAGTAATTTGGTGTTATTGTGGCAAAGGTATTGGTGCTTGGGAAGTAGATACATTTTTCTTTGTCACTAATTTGTGATTGACCATACAGTGTGCATGGTAGTGCATATAAGCAGTAAATTAGGGAGTGTTGCGGAGACTTCGCTTGAATTCTGAGGGAAATGTCTTCCTATGAGTGCTTACATTTGCACATTTTAGCAAGGGAGTATTCAGAAATTTATAACTGTAAATCCATATGAATAATACAATTTTTTTTTTTTTTTAAATACAGTTAACCCCACTTAATTATATTACGGGTAATCGAAGACTCACCTACAAGAATAAATTTTATTTTTGTATAAAATTAAAATTATTTCCACGATCAATATTAAATTTCCCTACTTTAAAGAGTAATCTTCATGGGCCACTCCTGTGTAATCGAATAGTAATTGGTAATTGAGCAATCTTAGCATAAAAATCAGTGCTCAAATATGGAAAAAAGGTGTACAGGGGAAAATTTCTCTCTTCAAATGTTCTCTGTCTCTACCCCTTTTCTTATTGAAAGATTTTCAAGGTCTCCCTATTTGGAAGTGGAATACAAAAGCTTGTTATAGTTACCTTTGCAGTTCCTTCTTTCTCAAGACTGGAATGGCCTATTCACTTCAGACTATCCTAATCATTGGTCACTAGAAATGAGTTCAGGCTCATTTTTCAAAGCTTGATGACTTGCAATTCGAACCTGTCCATTCCCGAAATACTTTGTGGAAACTTGAGCCTGAAGCTTATGGTTGATGGTCTATTATAGAGAGTCCTATATTAAGATAAGCGGGATATATAGTCAATAAGATCACCGAGATAAGTAGCTAGTTGAGATTGCATTTTGGCTAAAGATCGAGTTAAATATTCGTTACCAAGTAATTCATCCCTTGTGATGAGAATTAAAGGTCAAAGAATAGACGATATAATTAACGAAAAGATTTAACCACTGCAAAATTAAAACATAAACGAAAAATCAAAACTATCTATTGAATGTTAATAAATCTCTCTTGCAAGATCATCTTCAATCTCCAAAGTTTTCCATTGTCACATAAAATCACGTTAAATCAAACCATGATTTCACGCAATCACAAACGAGAAAGCAAATTAATTATTATATAACTAGTAACATTTTAACAACAATGATTTTGCCCACAAGCTTTAAATATAACATTAACCCCTTGACATACGATTTAAGTTTAGAAAGTTTGCTAAACTACACTGTTTAATTTCCTTTGAATTTTCATATGCACACTTTTCTACATTCCCTTAGAATGAATCACGTAGTTGTATTCCTTAGAGAATTTCGATATAGAAAAGCCAGTTTCCAGGTACAGCTGCATGCGTTCAAAGAGTCCGCGTGAAACAGTCTCAAGTCTGGGTTGAGCCCATCTCATCTCTATTGGTTACCGATTGTGCATTGTGGAAGGCTTTCTTTTTAGATGGTTATTGGATGCTTAATGCACTGCATGCAAAATGCAATGATTTTATTTTTTTCTATAAGCTAAGAGTTTTATAGGTAATAAAAAATGATTAACCAGTGGATGCAGGGCCTTTCACAGAAAATGAGAGGCCCGGAGTAACTAATATTTTAGAGGCCCTTCAAAATTGACATACACTTTCTAACATATATTGAGTTGACAAGTTGAGGTTCCTAATATTGCGAGGCCTGGGGCAGAAACCCCTCCTTCCTCCCCTCCAATAGTCCTTGAGTGGATGCACCACCTTTTAATGAAGTAATGATTTTAACTATCATTCGTTGATATTTTGAGGTTGGGGTGGGGGGCTATAATTTGCTTAATGCAGTGGTAAAATGGGATTCTACTATATGCTGTTATTATGAGTTCCAACTGTAAATGTTAATAGAAATGTTCGTTAATTTACAAGTTTTTAGAATGTTGACTCGCATGCTATATTTTTTAAACAGAAATGGGTTATTTTTCAACATCTATCTTAACTGTCTCCAATGCAGTGGAAATTGTTCATAACAACCTCAGTATGAATTCATCCGTTATAACCGATTAGTCATTACAAGTTATTTGTTTTAAATTATAATGTGATACATTTTTACATTCATTTATTCTAGACACATTTATAACTCGATTTTTAAACTTACAGAATTGTTGTGGTGACTGTAAATCATTCAGCTTAAGAACTCTCACAATAATGAAACAGAAACAAGCAATGATGTTTTCAAGTTATGTGGTGCATGGCCCTCTATTTACTGCAATTTGAAAATATTTTTTGAATAATTGATCATACTGAAATCTGCTCTAATCATGCCATGCACAAGATAATTTTCTTTTCCACTGCCATTTGTTGTGCCAATCCGAGAAACTAAAAATATATGTATATATATCTTTCTTAGAATCCCTTTTAACTCTTACAAATTTTGAATTGTGCTGTTTTGGAGGGTAGTCCATCTGGCTAGATAACCAATTAACTAAAAACGTTTTCATTCAAATACCCTGTTGTAATTTAGTTTTCCCCACCACTTGCCAACTTGTCCCCGGCTTCAGAGCTATTTAGTCAGCCTCATGAACATTTGTCAATTGACATCTATATAATTTTGGATTACATTCACAAATTGTGTTGGATGCTCATAAACGGTTTCTATAACGTATGAACAATTTTAAGTTTTACAATGCCTTTGAATTTTGAAAATGAATACACAAAAATGTGGTTGTATCATATACATACACAGCCAAGTAGCTACATCCTAACAAGCAGTTTTAAAAGTAGAAGATCAAAATATTTTTCCCTTTGGGGTTACTGGAATTCGCAAAACAGAAAGCATACCTTTAAAATAAGGTTCATAGGGTTTATTCTCTGTATGGTATGCAATATAATTACAAAAGTTGCTCTAACCTTGAAAAAGTGGATTTCATTTCATTTAAGAGACATCTTTACCATATTTACAACAATGAACAATGTATTTTGAGGACTTAAAAATGCTTGGATGGTTTGATAGTCAAGTAATCTTAGACTACTTTACTGATTAAAATAAAATCACAACTCATCTAATACAGGACTATTTGATGACATGGATTTGTGTAAATAAATACATTGACCATTATGTTTTCAGAGTGAACTAAGAATAATTTAGAATATTATAAGTGATGGGTCCAAATTTGTAAGCATTTTCGAGAAAATGCTATAAACCATCAGTATGTCGGTAAAATTGCAGAATATGTACTATTATCGCCAGAAAGTAATACAACAGTTGAACAAGTTCATTCAGTAATAAATAAAATATGGACATGGGAGTATAAACAAATTAGTCAGTATTAGTCACAAAAGTTTTCTTTCCATGGAATTGACAAGGTTTTTAATCAATGCTACTGTCATCACCAGTACTTTTAAAATGAATAAGTTGAAATACCAAGTATGAATTGTCAAAATTACATATGTACAGCCAGTGAAACGAATTTCTGAAAACCCATTGCCGTGTGCACAATCACGCTACAGAAAATTCAAAGGTGCCAATCAATACAGAACGATGAAATTTACCAATTCGTGTGCATAAAACTTGAATAATGGACAGTTTTCATATTAAAACTTGCAACTTTTAAACTTCATTGACAACACCCAGTTTTGACTAAATACAGTAGAGCCTCCATATAACGTACTTCCGTATAGCGAAATTCTCCATATAGTGAAGTTTTGGTAAATCCCCATGGTCATTACATATGAAAGTGTTTCTATATAACAAAATTTTTAACGGCCAAAATAAAAAATTGAGTGGTCACGTCAGCGATATCACCTTCCCTAATATTGTGGGAATACAATATGGTTTTAAGGTAATTGGCAAACGAACAGAATGGGGCACATCTAAGGGATTTTAAACTCCCTAATAAAGAGTTTTCCTAAGCACACTTACCTGTATCTGGTTGCCCCATACAGTGCGAAACTGCTAGGCTATGAACAGGCCCCACTTGTCCTTGAATACACTGTATTGTTTGAATAGTATTATTTGTCGCGCTTTTTTGCTCGTTTCATTACCAGAAATCCAGACCTTGCAAATTTCCCACAGGGGTGCTAACACTTGTATGATGAATCAACACCGCCATTTGTTGTGCAGCAGGATGTTAGAAATTTTTCTACAAAAGCATGAATGTGTATGGAAGAAACATTAAATACGTTTTCATTTTAAGATAAGAATTGTTCAACTCTCTTTTTTTTTTTTTTATGTGCCTGTATATTTCAATCAAAAACATCTATTTTTAAATGGTTGAATGTTATTTATGAGAAACAGTCGTTAACTGAAAAACAGGATTTTAATTGCATAATATTTCCCTGCCTGGTTCAAGAATACATCGTTACCACATGAATTTTGTATATAATGAATTTTTTTCATGGAACCGTCCATTTCGTTATATGGAGGTTCTACTGTATTTCAAATCAAAAAAAAAAAAAAATATTGAGCTCATAATATTAAAATATTTTGTGGTTTCTATGAACGTCTTCCAAAATATATCTCCAATATTTTTTTAATGATCTCTAATATGAATTATAAATTATGAAAACCATATTCGATAAAAAGAAAATATGAACAGAAACGATTTTCTGATGGGAATTAACCTTACATATTTTTTTTTTTCATACTACACAGAAATTTCAGCACAATTTGATCTTTTTTTTAAAATCTTTTTGATGCTTAATATTAAAGCGACGGCTTAAAGGGGTATCGTATAGTTACAAAAAGTAAAAAGAAAAGAATGAATAAAAATGAAGATTATTTTATGCTTTAAAGCCATTGTCGAGTGGCATTTCTTAATAATCATTTAACAGGCATATTAGTAAATTTAATTAGTAAGAGGGAGAAAAGAGAAGTTAACAGGTATAACTTTTAGATTTCAACAGGTTTGATCAGATAATATAATTTCCAACTTAAAAGTTGTTTTTTTAAATTATGGTGGAAGTTCCCATAGATACTTAATGGTCAGAATGACGCCAACGTTTTAAACTATACTCTGTTGCAACTTAAGAAAACACCATTAGCTCTATGGCAAGGGCCGGAGCACCAAAAAAAAAACATCTGCGTTAAAAATCATCTAGCCAAATACATACGGCAACGCCAAATTCCACCAAGTGCTGGTGAATAATTGAATATCTCTCAGTTTTAACGATCACAAAAATCGCCGTAAAATTGCAGTCACCAAAATTGCACGATGCAAGACCTTCCTTAGCGACTGGGTTTACTTTAAAGACTGTTTTTTCAAAGCCAGTATAAGTTCCAAGACAGAACGTGTAAGGCTGGAACTACTTTTGTTTTGGCATAGGATTACTTAGTGTAATTCGGCCACCGATAGCAACAATGGTATATTCTTAAGTTGCAATGGAGTATATTCTAATTAAATAGTCTAGAATCAGATTATGATATCAAATGTAAGTGCTGCGATTGGAATTTTCAAAGTTTCTGCAAGTTTAAATATGGAGACGGTCCCTTATGCAAATTTTGTGCACATGAATTGGTAGATTTCATTGTTCACTATCGACTGGCACTTCGAATTTTTTGTAGCACAGTTATTGCACGAATGGCAACGGATGTTCAGAATTTTCTTTCACCGGATGTACGTGTTAAAACTGATTTTGATTTCAAAAGAACATCTAAAATCACACTTATTGAGTTTTCAATTACGCCGCCGTCTCACAATGTTGGGCAGAATGTAACTTGGCATGTTAAATATGCAGGGTGTCCCAAAAACCTTGACCGCCCCTCTAATTCCTTAAATATTGATTCTAGACATATGTATTAAATTGGAAAGTGGCGTAAAAAAAAGGTGCAGAATTTTATGAAATTGATTAAAGTTGCAGAGGATTATTTTTTGAAGAAATACGAAATTTAAATTTTTATACAGTCCCTGTACACAAAATGTGAGTCCATAATTAATATATGTTCAGCATTCTAGTGGAAAAACCAGATTAAAGCCCAAAATAACTGACACTTTTTGAAGGAAGCAATAGGTACATGATGGGAAGAGGGGAAATTCATTCTGCTAAGCCACGTTATTTTGGGTCTTCATATCTCTGGTTCTTTTATCCACTAGAATGCTGAAATTTTGTATATTGACCTATTGGAGTATGGGGCACATTTCACTTATTGGACATTTTTGTGTACAGGGACTGTATAAAAATTTAAATTTTGTATTTTTTCGAAAAATAATTCTCTGCGATTTTAATCGATTTCATAAAATTCTGCACCTTTTCTTATGCCACTTTGCAATTTAACACATATGTCTAGGATCAATATCTAAAGAATTAGAGGGGCCGTCAGAGGTTTTTGACACATTGTATATGACAATCAAATCACATACATAAATATGCCACAACTTGAATTAGACATGTTGTCCAATGGGTAATGGTTCTGAATTAGTTATGCAAACAAAAGCTTGTTAACTTGATATACATATTTTAATGTACATATTTCAGAATGTCTGGGCTCATGTCACATTCCTTAAATGAAAGTGGATCCGAAGGTGGAATTGATGCTTTGCTTCAGGCGTATGTATTACATTTGCATACTACCAGTGCCTAACTGAATATTGCATATTCTTTGTGTCTGTGTATCTGGAAAAGTCAGGGAAATTTGAAATACAAAGGCCTAAGTCAGGGAAATTTGAAATACAAAGGCCCAAGTCAGGAAAATTTGAAATTCATTGTTATAATAAATAGCTTATTAAAATAATTTTCCTGAACTGTGCTTTTCATACCACATTGCATACTGAAAATTTTGAAAAACTTGTACTTTTGACTAAACTTCTTCCAAAAATTACCATTTTGCACCAAAACTAATATAATTTATATAAAATTATTAAGCCCATATATTTCTCAGGAGAAAATGTTTGCCAAATATATAACTAAAACTTGGAAAAAAAAGTGTTTTTAGCTAAATTATCCAATCTGTAAGGAATTTTTATTATACCAATCTCCTTTCCCCTCATTTTATAGATTTCTGAATGCACTATCTTTTTGTACCATAAAGAATTCCGTAGACATATGAACAGCGTGTTAAAAAATACAAAACACTTTTTCTGTCTTATTTCAAATGGCACCCTATGTATCGTTTTACACCCGGAAAAAAAAAACTTGACCTATTTATGGTTGTAACAACACCAAAATGGATTTCCTACGATGAATAGAACTGGAGATATTATGAGTTGAAGTCTGACATATACATCAAATAACTTGCGGACTATTAACAATTACATTGCTATGTATTGTGGCTGTTACTATTAAAAAATTGTTTTTCTTTCAGAAGTTAATATAAGAAGGAAAAAGGCATCACAATTTCATACTCTGCCAGTGGCAATATACAGAGGTAAAGGGAACCACACTATGATTTATGGCTCTAACGAGACCAAAATGGATTTTCTATGGAGAACAGAACTGGAGATATTACAAGTTGAAGTTTAACAAATGTATTTAATTTTGCAGCTTCGCCAAGTGAAAAAAAAACAAACCATGAAGGTTACTACTTAAAGACAAATTAAATATAAAAAAATTATTTACTTCAAATATTTCTGTAAATACTAAAATTTAATATCAGTTCAGTTGTGTTCGCAGAAAATCTGTCTTGTTAAAGCTATAAATCAGTGTGTAGTGCCCTCGCCTCCAGCGTATTGCCACTAACAGATAATGAAATTGTGATGCCTTTTTCTTCTTGTATTATTGACTTTTGAAGGAAACATAATTTTTAGTGGCAATAGCCACAATAATACATAGTAATATGATTGTTAATAGTCCTTAAGTTATTTGTTGCATATGTCAAGTTTTAACTTGTAATATCTCTAGTTCTGTTCATCTCAGGAAATCCACCTTTATCTTGTTAGAACCATAATTATATGTTGTTGTTTTTTTAGTGTAAAAAATTGTATAGAATGCTGTTTGAAATAAGAGTAACAGTGCATTTTGTATTTTTTAACACACTCCATCTTCTGAAATACATAAAATGATATATAGATGAACTTTTTCCGTTGAGAGGAACCAAAGTTATTAAGGGTGGTATGGTCATTATGGGACACCCTATATATAGTCATATATAGCCTACTTTAGATGGAATAGGTGGTGAAGCATCAGCTTTGTGCTTATATAATATCTTTTATACTGAACTTAAAAGTGGCCAAATTAAATGTTGTAAATAATTAATGCAAGTTTTTAGTGTAAAGAAATGCATTTTTAATAGATTTTTTGTATTTGTAAATTCACGGATTGAGTTATAAATGGCTTTGAGGTGTCATTAGTGGATTTTATGGTCTTGAAACTTATTTTGTTTACACAAATTTTAATGCGTTGTGTGTTATTTACTGTAATTAGTGATTGGAAATCGATTAAGATTTGTCCTGGAAAAGTCGGGCAAGTTTGAAAGAGAATCTGGGTAGATGCCCTGTTCTTTGATTAGTTATGGCTATAGCTCAAACGTTAATTAAAAGTAATATGTAGAATCACTGCATTATGTTTCTAGATGTAATATTAATGGAAACTAAGTTTTAATTTATTGGTTCAAGACTATAGTCATGTTAAATAGCAATCTTAATTTAGTTGGCTAATCCGTAATTTGTCTTTGGCGTAATTATTTCCAACACTGATACGATACTGTTTATTTATTTCTGTTAGTGTATGAATAATAGATCAGGGTGCAAAATAAGAAAAAAAAATTGGGATAGCAAACTGCTAATCAAAATGCCATTTGAGTAGCAGTTTTGACATTTTACCTAGCAGTTTCAGCACATGCAACGATATGCCCCTGAGTTTAGATTATTATTTCACAAGTTCCTAAGAAACATACCTGTAAGTATATTGTAATGTCAGGTTTTAAAGATAATATAAAAAAAATTAAATAAATTTTCTTATTTGTGAATAAAAGATTACCAAAACAAATCTTTCTCTTCCTACATAATTTCATACGGAAAAATCTTGTTACTGCTGTCGCAGGTGAAAACATTGCAAGTTTTTGTGAATCCATAGAAATTCTAAACGGATTGTTCAAGGTTTCAGTATTTAACCTAGATCTGTAATCAGTTCTTACTCTTTGTGATTGCTTTCCCAGTGAAACCGAATCAATGGAATTCAACGGTAGATTGCAGTTAAATGCCGCCTTTTGAAATTTTGCCATCCTAAAATTTAGTGCCTTGTGCAGTTACCCAACATGCCTATTTATAAATTCAGTGTTCGATCACACATACTCACAGTTTAAAATATTAAGCACATGTAGACACTTTGTCGAAGAAACTTTACTACTGATTTTGTTTTGCAGTCTTCATAATCAAAAATTGATAGTAAACTTAAAAATTGGAAGTGATTGTGAAGCCCAGTAATACCGCTAAATGTAAACCATCCCTAAAGAAATTGCTTATAGGCAAAAAAGGCTACGTTTAAGCGTTAGGGGATGGAATCACGGTATCATAGTTAGCTACAGCCAACTAGATTGCAGACCATGGTTCCCCTTTCCCCCCAATGAGAGCAACAATTATTCTGATCTTGCGACATGTCGGTGAGAGTGAGAGTTAAAAATAAAGGATTGGGCAATCGTAATTTGCATCACACAAACAATAAAAATTTAAAAAAAAATTAAAGATTATAAAGTTCACCAAAAATGACAACTGGGTATAAAATCTTGGTCATCAAAACGAAATTGTATGTCAAAATATGACTAACAACTGCTAATTCCGTGCCCTAGCTACCACAATCAGAAATCATTTTTGTGACAAAGATATGGCCAACAAACTGAGATTTGATGTGGTGTATGCATATGGGTATTTGTTGTTGCATGTCCTAAAGTATATGGGAAGAAGCGGGTAGGTTGTTACTTAACACACTAATAGGTTGCTAAATATACTTTAAGATTAAAAAAGATAACAATGAAATGTAAATCAAAGTCATTTAAAAAAGGAAAGTTTTTTGATAGAATATTAAACAACTGTCACTATTTTGCAATGGACATAATTTTTTCTCACATTTTACAGTAATTTGCTTCATTTTGCAAAAAAAAAGTGACCCTAGCTTAAACCAGTAATAAAGCAACCAGAAGTACCCAGAGCAATCTGGGAAATCTTGAAATGACCCTCCACAGAAGAATATCTTAAAATATTTTGACCCCTCTTTCAAAGAATTGTTCATTTCCCACCCAGGCCATTCTTTTGAGTGTATATTTAGCCTACTGGGGAAGATAGGGTAGGGGTGATATGGGTAGTGGATAGCCTGGGTTAGCCAAGAAAGGGGCACCCCCTTAAAGGGGATGGGGTCGTTGAATGAAGACAACTGTGTGAAGGGGCATCTTTGTATGCCTGGCAGGGTTAACTTGCCTCTTTTCCCCAACTGTATTTCTCCCATTGAGTAATAAGTAAGGGAATGGAGTCTTCAAACAGGTGCTGTTAAGAATTTTTAAGAGGAAACAAAAAGGAAAAAGAAAAGATCGCTGAAGTGCATAACGGATCTTCTGGAATCGAGAAATCCTGCTTTCAGAGAATAAACTGTGGTTAAAAATGCCTGTCGCATTCTCATAATGGGCAATTTTTTTTTTCTCCCCTGCATTTTCAAGCAACTCGTTGCATTTTACAAAAAATAAGACTGCAGCTTAAACCCTGCTGAGATTAAAAGACCAAAATGTCTTTATTGCTAACCAGTCAGAAAGAACATTGTCTTTATCAACCCCTTTTTTCACTAATAATTCGGGAAAAAATGATCATACATATGTGATAGGGCATAATCTCCAAAATTTGCTAAATCATCTTTATTGGTTGGCCAAACGTTAGTTTCCAAAAGCTTTGAAGCAGTAAGTACTTTGCTTTCATGGGAATCTTCTAATCAATCAGACAAACAAGTACAAATTACTCAGAAAGCATACATATTCCTTTTTTCTAACAAAATTATACAGGACATTATAATATACTCAAAAAATTAGAACATTTATTCATCAATATTTTGTAAGATAATAGCTGAATTATTTAGAACTTTCAATTTTAATGTATCAATTTATTTAAAAATTGTATCAATTTTATCACTGCCCCGTTCCCCAGTTAGTAAGAAAGGGGGCTTGAGCCCTCTCAAATTGAATATCAATACACATTTTCTTGAACGCCACATCTAAAGTTACTTAAGCCCCCACAATGATTTTTGAATTGTTACGCCTCTGTTTCCCCTTCCTTTCTCAAAAAATCACAATTTTAACATTGCATTTAAAGGCATATTAACCGTGGCTTAACTGCAAAATTATTGTAATAATAAGAGATAATCAGCAAATTTGTTTGTTGGTACATTGGCTATTGCAATGAAATAAAGCCAGTGAAAAAACAATTATTCACGAAAAGGATGCAAACAGATATACATGAATATGGAGTTATGGCTGGGTTTCAAATTTTAAGGTACTGTCCGTCCGATCATGAAAAGAAGTCCTGTGGAAAAGTTAGAAATAACAGTTGTTGACATCACAAACCAGTTAGCCGCTTACAGCAATGTAGAACTCCAAGTTTTACTCTTTTTTGGAACCAATACACGGTCGCTAAAAACAAGTTCTGAAATTGGAATCCTACTATGCTATAAGCGGTTAGCCCGTTTGTGACGTCTTTTGGTGAATGGACAGTAGACGTATCGCCAAATAAGTTTTAGAAAAGTAACCAGATGATTGTAAACGATGAATATTTCTCTTTTTTCCGCATAAGAAAACAAGATTTCCAAAATAAATGCCTAACTTTTCTCTCTCAATAAAATGCATTGTATCGTACCCACAGTGAAGAAAAACTAGTGCACATGGGGGAGAACAAACACCTTACGTAAAGCCGATTTATCACAGAATTTATAAACTCTGAAGTATGGGTCTTGAGACTCACTATATGTAGAAGTATTAGCTTCAGAAAAATAAGAATAATTTTTTTTTTTTAATTACCATTAAATACAGCTTAAAAAAAAAACTTTAAGGTTCTCTATTTAGCACCGCCATCAATTGCTTCCAGAAGTGCCTTTGTAAACATGTGAATATAATCGATTATTTACGTTTAACTACTCGGTTTCTGATTAAGCGTTGGTTAAATGTGAAAAAAAGGGGAGAATAATAATAATTAAAAAGGACTAGAGACGAAAATGCAGACTTTTGCATAAAAACCAGACTCTAGGAAGAAGCATATGGCAAAAAAAAAAAAAAAAAGACTGAAGATTGCAGAAAGTCAGGTGCATTTTTGCTATACCGGTTCCCTACTAAAGTTCTCGGCATTTTTTGAAAATTCCCGATGCGCTGACTACCCTGCTTAAAAGCACAGTGCTAAAAAAAGTAGCGATATCGGAAATTCACCGGTTTGTTCATCACCAATGGTTACGTTGCCTTCCTGTGTCACTATGATCAGAGCCTGACTTAAGACATTGAGGACCTGGGCAAGATCATAATTGTGGGGCCCCCCTTAGTGTTCCAAATAAAGTTGCGAGTTCTGTAGAATGATGGTTTGATCACGATAGTGGTATTGGTATATATTTATTCATTATATGGTCCCCCAAGACAGAGCCTCTGAAAAATGTCTACAATAAACTAGTATTTTAAAATGTTATTGGATGCACATATCTGAAAAAAGGCGTATCATTGCAAAAATGACTTTCATAGTAAGTTTTATTACATAAATAGTGCTTGTGATAACATATGCATGTAATAAGGCCAAGTTTGTGTTAAAAAAGAAAGTGCAGAAGGATTAATATATAATTTTAAAAATTATTAAGCTTTCTTTGATTAAAATTGAGTTTCCTCAAAACATACTCAACTGCACAGTTTTAAAAGTGATAGCTTAAATTTAACTTTAGTGTTAATTTATAGCAAGGTTGGGTTTAGGACAGGATGTGTAGTTTTTACTCTCCTAAAGTGTCTAAAACTTAAAACTTTGAAAATATGAAAAGTATTGTATGAAAGCCAGTAGGTTTATAGTAGTTTTGATTTTTTTGATAATTTTTCCTTAGTACCGTATATTGGGGTTAGTTACTTAAACCACTTTTCAATTTAAAACATCTGCCAATTCAACATCATTTACTTTAGAGATTAACTAGTTATTATAAAACTTGGGTCTACAGTTACACTCTATGTTCAGATGTATGAAAGTCTTCTACAACATGTATGTTAAAAAACAAAACAAAAAACATGGTGGCTTAAGTTACCCTTGAATATGGGGTAACTAAAACCAGCTATAAGAATTCAATGTTTGACTTAGGTTAGTTGATGATGGGGTATCAAAATCCATATAAAGGGCTAAAATAAATGCACATATGCTATTTATGATATTTATTAGTAAAAATGAAAGTAAAAAGTAAATTTTTTTACATTTTAGTGTTTCGGATGTTTAATTCACACTAAAAAAGTTCAAGATGTTTAATTTAACATGTGTTGCCAAAATCGGTGTCCGAAATTTACCCATTATAATGGCTTTATACAATAATTTTTGCCACCCATGCTCGAAATAGCTCAAAATAGCTCAAGATAAAGCTTTTTTGTTTTTAGAGAAAGAGACACCGTCCTCATCCTGGATTCGAACCGGGTCCCTTTGTTGAGCCTGGTGTGTCTTGACTGCTAGATGAAAGAGGACAGAAACAACTTTCTCCCTATATAAGGGTGTAAGATTTTTTACTTTGCTCAGGGATAACACAATAAAAATAACACAAAAAAAATAATTGTGAGCACATAAAGCCTCCAGGGTGAGTTTTCGCGGGGGAATTTATTTTTACTCAATTTTCGACACTCAAGTAGAAACAAGCTCAAACTAGAGCTGCTTTTGTTTAGGAGAAAAAGAGACACCGTCCTCATCCTAAATGAGGATAGCAAAAGCCACTCCTGTTCGGTGGCATTTGTTACCCCGTACAGGAAACAACAATGAATTTAAAAATATAGAAAAAAACAAAACAAAATGGAAATATAATCTAGGAAGTATAACAACCGTATGAGTATTGTTTGAGGTTATGTTTAAAAATGATTTTAGTGAATTTAACTTAAAAATGTGATTTTGGCGATTAAAGTTATGGACTGTATAAATTTATGCCGAAATTATCCTAAATATAAATAAAGGTTTATAAACTTAATTTTAAAACATACACACTATTAAAATATGTGGCCCAAAGCTTCGTCAAAATATGGAATTGATGGCATGAAAGTTAACAATCAAACTCAAAACAGTGTTGCCAGAATCAGTGTCCGAAATTTACCCAGCATAGTGGCTTAAGCTACCCCAGTGGCTTAAGTAGCCATGATATGCAGTACATTTTGTTGTACCTGCATCGGCAAACCAATCTGTATTTGATCTACTTTTTATTGTAAAATTTTGATGTTTTTC
>QLNU02015360.1:177120106-177131150 GCA_006491805.2 Dysdera silvatica
GCTTTGAACGGTTCAATGCAACAGAAATTTGAGTAACAGATTTACCTTTAGTTTTCAGCCTCCAAATCTTCAAAATCTCGTCATTCGTAAATTGCTTTGACTTCGGCATCGTTCTAAGCATTCTAAATTATTTCAGGCCTTATATAACAACTCTGGGAAACGCCCCTTCGATCACTTGGGAACTTCGCGCCGTTAATTTGCATAAATCTGACATATGTGCCTAAACATTTGTGGCATGCAGATTCCAATATTACGGTGTTGGGATATTTTGTTTCAGTACTTTTGGTAATCTTTTAAGTTGCACAATTTATTATTGGTTCTAGGATTATTTAGATACAATATCGGCGAAGTTCAATGCAAATTCTCGCTTTTATTTATAATTTGCCTCTGTGTCTAAACTTTTGTGCAGGCCTATGAGATGGGGATGGGCGACTGTTGACTACGGTGTTTAGGAAACCAACACATACTGATAGGTATCTTGACTTTCGTTCTCATTACCCGGCATCACACAAAGCATCTGTCATTAGAGCCTTGCACCGACGAGCCTTTACACATTGTTGTAATGATGACCTTCGCAATGTTGAATTACGACGCAACAAAAGCGTGTTGAAAAAGAACGGTGTGTGTGTGTGTTGTTATGCATATGTTTATTGGGAATGGTGGCCGCCGAAGGTGGCGGCGCTGTGATCCCAGTCTGGACGGAAAAAGAACGGTTACCCGACTAAATTTATCGCTCGTAACTAATGTGGTGTTAGTGGTGGAAACAGGAATGTAGAGGATGAGACTAGGAAGACATCAGTGGTTTTGCCATATGTGGCGGGTGTCTCAGAAAAGCTGTCTCGAATTCTCAGTTGTGTGAATGTTAAGACCTACTACAAACCTGTCTACACCCTGCGTGATCTATTACTTAAAGTTAAGGATCGCGTCCCTGAGGAGGAAAAATCTGGTGCTATTTACCAAATACCGTGTGGAGACTGTGACAAGGTGTATGTTGGACAGACGGGAAGATCGATACGTCTACGAGGGAAGGAGCATATGCGTGCGGTAGCTAGGGGAGACGATTCAAACCAGTTGGCTGAACATGTCTTCAGGGAGGGTCACGAACCAGATTGGCATTCGATGAAAATATTACATCAGAATGTGACGAATCTGGGGAGTAGACTTTTTCTGGAATCATGGGAAACCTACGGTTTGAGGAGTCGTGCAATAAACATCGCAAAACCTCTACCAGAACCTTACAGGATTTTTGCAAAACCTCGAGTTGGGGGTGTTCATCTGACATCGTCGGGTGCGGGGGCTTTCCCGGCGAGGGTTTCCCCGATTGGGGTTTCCCCAGCTGGAAATGCTCCGCACCAAATGGCGTCAGATGGGGATTCCCAACATGCGGGTATATAAGCTTAGGACTTTCACGAACTCTTCATTCTGCCTTCACTTGACAAAGGGAGCAGTTGGCTCCCGAAACGTCGTGTTTTTAAACCTTACGCCAGTGTCGAAATAACTGTTTGTTATGGAATCTCCTGGTGAAACTCTGTATTGTTTCGTTCTTAATTCTTATGCCAGATGCTTCTAATTTTATTTCCTATGATTACATGCTCCATCAAAAACATGCTGAAATCGCTGATGTCGACAATCAATCGGTGTTGCCAATATTAACTAATATGATTAGAAAATTTCCAGGTTCGTGTTTGTAGACTCGTTTCAGATTAGTGCGATAAGAGGATTTGGATGAAATCAGTAAAGAGTGACTTAATTCTTGAGAAGTCACTAAGTTAATCAGTTGGATTTAGAAAAAAAAGATGCAAAGATTTTAAGAAAGCTTATGGACAGATGTTATAAATTTGGGGGTTTACTAAAATCGGGGACCTGGAGCAATTGTCCCATGTACCCCTGCTTAAATCAGGTAAATCAGGCTTTGACTGTGATGTAATGCATGCAAGTGTGCACATAAGCAAGATATTTTGTTTTTTTGTGAGCCTACAAAAAACCACATCGGTATTCTAGTTCAAGAGAAATTTAGTCTTATGTCTGAAATACATCACTGAAATCGGCGTTCGTCGAAAAGTTGCCTGCTGTTTTTTAGGTGCAAGAATGCACGTTTTAAAGCTAACCAATAAAAGTAACATTTGTTTTGAAGTAAAAAGTGTGACATTTCCTATGTCCTTCACAAAGGAATATGCAAAAAAAAAAATCCCAATAAATAGAGACGTATCCCACGTCTACGTATAATTAAAGCATGTGATCATTCAGAAGGATGTGTGAAACTTACGGCCACTGCTGAAATTGGTCCTCCCCCCCCAAACACCAGATATGTTCTTTTGCCTACTTACGAACTGAAAACACCGTAGCTCTTAGCGAAAGCTCATCCCTCAATTTTACTATTGTCTGGTCGAGCTGGCTGCTCAAGTCTACCAAACTGACAACTTTTGCTTCAGGAAGCCCCAAACAAAGAAGTCCATTAGAGTCAGATCTGACGATCTAGGTGGTTAAGGAATATGGCCCATACGACCAGTCCATCGCAGATACTGCTCAGTGAGGAAGTTCCGAACGGCATTTAAAGAATGTGGAGGGGCCTCATCCTGTTGGGAAATGATTTCTGCTCATTGGGGTGCATGAATGACAAAATAATCCTAGCAGATGGTGTTCTGGAAACTCCAAATATGTATTGCTTGTCAGATGACCTTGGAACATATATGAACCTATCAAGCGATCGATCACCAACCCCTCCAGCCAAGCATTTAAGTTGAATCGTGTCTAAAATGATGAGTTGTGCATTACGAATGGATTTTGTTGAGCATAATGATGTCAATTATGTGCCCACGAGTGGAAGACGTGCGTATGAAGGTTGGAAGATATCTGCGGGACATCTACAAATGTTCGTCGAATACCTTTTTTGTTGAATGCCAATTTCAGTAATGTACTGCAGACAAAAGGCTAAATTTCCTCTGAACTAGAATACCGATATAGTTTATTGTAGGCTTATTCGAAACCAGGTAGAATGAACAAGTAAAATCATAACTTCATCTAAAAATAATCTTAAGTCACTTGCAGATCCGATGGGGCGATCGCCACACCCCCTTGGGTTGCGGTTATATCATAAAAAATGCAAGGATTTTTAAATTTATAGTCTTGGCGCAGTATAGCCCAGATGCTCTTGCGCCATAAAAAATCCAAACAAATTTATGGTTATAAAATTAAAAAAAAACCCGCAGAAGTAAAATTTAAACTGTTATCAATTTTTAGTTACGTAAACTGGGACAGAAATTAAAATGAATGCCAAAATGATAAGCAAACAAAAGCTATGTGCAATTTTTCAAGGTTGTTATTTGACATGTATTATGACTAATGTTTCTTATCTGTGGCAATTATTTTGCACATGGTTTATATTTGGTCCAGCGGAAGACAAGTGTTTTTCAGTGCCATCTGTTTTATATTACGTTCTTCTTGATTTCACAAATTGATAGAATGACGTTAACATTTGATTAATAATGTTAATTATTATGTTTCTGGTGTATTCATTCATACATGTAAATAAACTGATTGATAATCAAGCCAAATTATCTTGTTTCACATATTGAAATTAAAAAAAAAAATCAATCCATGTTCGCGTAAGTCATATACATTATTAGTTAGTTATATATAAGCCTATATGTAATTTATTGTCGTTACTTCATGCATCATATTTTTCTGTTAATTATTATAATTATTTGCACAAAAACGACAATGTGGTCAAATTTACCACTTCTGCAGTTCTAGGTATATATGTTGATAACTACAGTTCTCTACAACACATTTTTTTTTTTAAACTTCACGTACACTATTAGGAACATATTTTAGGAAAAGTCAAGAATTTTCAGCTTTAAAACACGAAAGGTTTAAAAGATATTTGAGTTTAAACTTCACAAGTGGTCAATTTGACCACAGCCATGTTTCTAGTATTAATGCAACGTTTTCTGTGAAATAGTTCTGATATATTTGGCTTTAATGATTATGGTATGCAAGTGTCAAAATGTGAACTGTTTCTTTTATTTTTTTCTTAAATAAGGGAAGTTATTTCTGTGTATTTTTCATTGCCTATATCGTAAAAATATTGCTGGAACTACTAGTTTTGGATGGCCAAATTTCTATTGTGGTATGTTGCACGGACCATTTCCCTTGGAGTATGACTTTTTTTTTTTAGTATCAGTTATCTACAGTTCTATAACCAGAACTAATAAGAAGAATGATACCAAATACATTTTGTAGACATGCTATTCAAGGTGATGGGGAGAAGCATGAGATGGATGGGACTTCTGTAAGAAAAACAAAAATTCGCCAATAGGATAAAATGCGACTCTATGAAATATGTGCAAAAGACAAATTTAATAACTAAGAGCAATTAAATTATGTTTTCATTTTTTAAGTTTACTCATTGCATGAATTGAAAGAAATTTAAAGAATTGCTCTAAAATTTTTATTTCAAAGTAAACAGAATGGAAGTGGAGACAGTGTCTTTCCATTGAGCGTTCTTTAAGGAGATGAAGCCCATTTTCATCTTGATGGGAGAGTCAATACCCAAAACTGTTAAATATGAGCTTCAGAAGTCCCAAATACTACTCATCACATTCTGTCCTTGGGTTATACTTTTTTGAGGAAGTACAGCTGTTCTGTCGCAGCACAAAGCCATCTTTTCATGCTACGTGTTTCCCTAATTCTGTAATTGCAGGAAAGAGGACGTTTGGATGAGGTAATTCTTGTGTCAGATGAAGCTCAGTTTTATACTACGTGACCAGTGCAGCAATTGTAGTGCCGACATTTGAATGATGGAAGAGTAATTAGTCATTGTTTCCCTATACATTGCTACCAAGGTCATCTGGTCTTATACCATGTGATTTTTTCTGTGAGGTCATCTCAGAGCCGATTGTTAGCAAGAAACTGTTCCTAACCTAGCTGTTTCAAAGGACAACACAAGGCAGCATGTGTGGAATATTTCTCCAGAGACTTTGCATTCTGTATATCAAGACAGAACACACTGTATATCAAGAGTACTTTCTGTCCCAAAGCAAAGGCAATCATGTTGATGTTCATCACAGTAAGTTCGATGTTGATGGCAGTGTGAATGAATGTTGAACGAGTTTTAAAATCATTTTCCATGAAAATCTGTGTAAGGTTCTTTCAGTTTTTGTAACAAGTAGACCTAAAAAAAATGAAAATATAATTTTCAGTTTATTAATTTTTTGTTTTTTCACATATTTCTTATTTTGAAGTGTCACATTTTCACCTATCACCAAATTTTGGAATTAAATTTTATTTTCTCCCCACGGAATCTTTCACGTCATCTCTTGAATAGTCTGTGTGAAGAATTTGCAGGTTATTCTGCCTATTAGTTTAGGCTGTAGGGAGCTCTAAACAGGGAGACTTTAATTATAACTACCCTGTATATTATTTTAGTTGAAACGTTGTCACTTTTAAATCTGTGCTACATTTTCTTAAAACAAAAAATTAGGGATAATATATAAATATGCTATCTACTTTTCATTAAAGTTAGAAGTTGTGAATAATATGACTTTGCAACTTTAAAAGTAATTTTTGTGAATATAGTTTATATATTTTGTAAAAATTAAAATCACATAGGATACATATATAATTATATTAATTAAGGAAACTTGAGGTTTGAATTTGATTTTATTGATTAATGTGAAGAGTAACAGCAGAAAGTCAGGGCGATTTTGTTTTTTTTGTTAATTCAGATTCTGTTGCCACCCTGAGAAACTTGTATATTTTGATTTGTTATAAAAAAAATTTAATATTTTATTTTGCAGTGGTCAAAGATTGGCTGCTCAAATGCAAGCTGCCAACCCTTCATTGGTAGAACAACTTAGGCAACAGTTTGCCTGTGGTAATCAAAATAACCAGAATTCACAAAATTCTGAGGATAATGGTAAACTATTATAAAATCATAATACACTTTTACGTACTTCTATGCATTAGGGTGCATTAAATGCCCCATCTTTTTTAGATTTTCAAAAAATGTTTTTGTTCCTGTGATATTTTTGTTCCCCCCACCACCCAAAAAAAACCAACAAAACCAAAAAAAAATCTGTAAAGTTTTGAACATCTTGATCATCATCTATGTGGTCCACCAATCATGGGGAAAAATATGAAATGATGAAAAATGCATTGTTTTTACAACTAATCGTATTATTTCCTTTATTATAATTAGCCTACTGTATATTTGCATAATAGAAAAAAATAATACATTTTTATCATATTTTGATATGAAAACTCTTTTTAAATTGTATGTCATAAAACACAAAACTGTCACTTTTAACTACTGGGACTGGTGTACTATTTTGCATTTACGTAAGTTGGCTGCTGGTTATGTTCTTGTTCAACTATTTGAAGTACATTTTGGTAGTGGTCTTCACTTTTGGCAGATGTTATGAAGTCTGAACTGAGTTTCTTTCCTCATTCTGCACAATCGTTTAGTAGTCGCGCTTCAATTTCTTTAAAGATGTTTTATAAGATAGTAAATTTATCCATCCCTCTATATCATATTTCAGAAACTGAGCATCTAAATTTAGAAGATCAAAGTTGAACCATGAATCGGTTCCAATGAAGTCAGAGTTGTTGGAAATTTAGATTTGCCAAAACCAGTCGCAAATCTATTTTTTAATTTAAAAATTGCAACAGAATTTGGGCTTGGCTTGACAACTAGCATTGCATCAGCAAGAGACCTATGTTCTTCTACTGGTACCTTGTTACTCCAAAGTGCAAGAGGTACCGTTTCTTCTGTTAAATACCAAAGGTAATTCTTAAAGGCACTGCTATAACTTTCAGGGATAATTTCATGCACAGCCTTATATTTTAAATAGAATGAAATAACTTTGTCATTCCAAGGGGCGTCTACCACTGAACTGCAAGTCATCCACCATTTACTATAGATGAGAGTAACAAAGTTTACAAAATCCCTTAATTTGGAGACTTGCTGTTTCTTAGTTATTATTCCAACATGTAGCTGCTGAATCTGCTTTTCAAATAGACATATTTTAATTTTGTATAAATCAGCTTAGACTTCAATCAGTCTTTGTGCAAAGCCCCTGGTCGATTGAAAGTAACATCCTTTGGTTGTCAATTATCTTGGTTATCAAGAAATATAAGACAGAGCTTCACAAATTCTAAATAGTCTTCCCTGATTGTTCCAGATTTAATAACTAATTTAGTTTGTTTGAGGGCACTGTGTCTGTAATCGTTGACTAAATTTTTTGTCTCGTGGCTGAATGATCTGGTGTCAAAGCATACCAATTTACCACCTACTGACTCTAAAAGTGCATAATTTTTACGAAACCTAGTAAACATGGTTACATCTGGAGACCTTGATGTCTCAATTTGCAAATCATAAAAAAAAGTTATAAAATAATCTCGCTAATGTGGTGACCACAAGGTGATCAAAGAAGAGCTTGTTTCAACTTACTTTAAATGCTGATATATGCAGCAGTTAAATGACCTGTATTATATGCTGTTGCATCAAATGTCATGTTAATAGTTGATTCAGCACATTGCCAAGATATCAGTAATTTGTGAGTTAGATCAGAAATTGTACCTTCAGATTTTCTGTTTACTCCTGATGGATATGACTTGCCCCTCTTACTTTTAACTCTTCATCACTGTCTGACATTTTAAATGACCATGCTGACCATACGCACGTTTTTAAATTTTTAAAAAGTACTGGCTTTTACTACAGTCTTTGATTTTACGTGTTTGCCAGTATAGCTCAGATGTTCTTGTATAAAAAAGCCAAACAATCAATCAATCAACCAACCTGATGGATATGAAGGTACTCCAATGAAGACATTTTAAAATTAGCATTAATAGTATTAGTAAAAATAGTGTAACCTCTGGCAAAAAATTAAATGTTGATAAACATTATTTTGGAAGATCAAAAGCAAATTATTACCCACATGTACAAAAAGGCAAACAAAGACTTGGATATTACAGTTACGGTTTTGCAAGTAAAAGTAAATTTTATAGAATGTGGCACCATCTATGGGAGAGAATATCAATTACGTGTTTAATGCAAAGTTCATGACTGTGGTGGACCACCTAAATTTATTTAGAAAAGTATAATATTTGGTAGAAACATTATTGAGCACTATTGGAACAAAAGACTAGGGACAAGGCATTTTATTTCTATAGGGGCATCTGATGCACCCTGCTATGTATATTTAGTAACATGGAAAATATATTATGATATTATATTATAGCATAAACACTTTATAACTGAATTTGATAATTATTTATTTAAATTTTCAGATTCATCTTCCAAATAGTTTACTACAAGCTAGGTAAATATGCAAAGGAAATATGCACAGCTCAGAATAATAATATATTTCAAGAAGAACGAAGTTATCTTAGTTATTCTGTACTTTCTTTTTATGTCTCGGTTATTCTGTACTTTTTATGTCTCAGTTATTCTGTACTTTCTTTTTATGTCTCAGTTATTCTGTACTTTTTATGTATGTTTATTTCATTATGTATTAAAGAATTTGAAATTTTGGGGTTGTTATGAACTGTCTTATTTGTAAACGCCATTAATACAAACCACTGTTACAGTTGATCAATTCATTCATAAATGTAAAATTGTGAGACACAATACATTTTTAAAAGCTGATTGTGTTAGCAATTTATGTAGTTTTAAGTTAGTCATATGTAGTTACTCATTTGGATGCTGATAACCAAGAACCCCACACACACACACACACCACCACCCTTAACAGACTAAGTAAGTGGTTTTCATTGTTTAATTTTTACCCATAACAATATGTTCTGGTGTATTACATAACATGTAGTAATTGATATGTCAACTGATTTAATAAATTATCACTGTAAGGGTAAGTGAAATATTTGCCAAAAAAAGTCAATACGTTTGAAATAATTCTCATTTAATATAAGAAATATTAAAAATTATATCAGATGTACTGTATAAAGTAATTTTGTTTCATAGCCTTAAAAAATTGGTGTCTTTTAATTTTTTTAACGAAGTTCTAATTGTCTTTAGATGACTCCATATATCCAATTACAGTATATTATTAAGCATTCCCTTGATTGTTGCATTCTAAATTTTATTTCACTCAGACCCCATTTAATGATGCATTCCTTGGAGATAAAGCACTATGTGAATCAATGCTATGCAAAATCGTTATATTAACTAAGCATATGTGAAGTGTGTTTACTCTGGCTGATTGAATGTTTGTCATAATGGTGACTGTTCTTGAAAATTTTTAGGGGTTTAGACTG
The DNA here is from genome assembly GCA_006491805.2 of Dysdera silvatica. Taxonomy (NCBI): domain Eukaryota; kingdom Metazoa; phylum Arthropoda; class Arachnida; order Araneae; family Dysderidae; genus Dysdera; species Dysdera silvatica. Next base: position 177,129,380 of record QLNU02015360.1, read on the forward strand.
AATTTATAATTTTTTAAAAATCTCAATATAATTTAAAATACACGTTGTAATGAATCAGTGTCATGCAGAGTCTGAGCAATTTTTTTTTTATTTTATCAGGTCATAGATGCAGGCTTGAGGAAAGCTTTGCAAAAAAAGCCCATGTACATAAGGGCTTAACGAGTCCAAGACTCCCCAAAATAAAATTAATAGTTGTCAAGGTTTCTTTCTGTTTAATGATTTGAGATAAAGTATAAATTTATATGGTTTGCTGTGTCATTATGTTTAAATAGTGGTTAAAAAAAAAAAATAGTTGACAACATAAACTGTTCTGGAAAAAATGTAACAGGATTTTATCTGTACCATGTTTTTTTAATGTATTTTTGTTTAAAAAATGGAATTTAATATTTTTAATGGTTATTTAAATTTCTGTGTAATTGGCATAAACTTAAAACAGTAATGATACATACAGAAGAGGTGCTTTCAAAATCTTATGCACACAAGAGTGAAATAAAATTTACCTTAAGCAGGGTTAACGGTCCTATGAAGTGCTTTAAAGTGTTAGTGCACAAGTAAGAAAAAGCTTTTAAATTACTTCAATTGCATTGGAGATTGGGTGTTTTTTTTTTTTTTGTAGCGGGAATTATTAGCCATTGGAAAATGTACTTGAATTTTTAGTGCCTCTGGAAAGTCGGGAAATATGTTTGAAATTCGTGTTTAATATTTGATTGATTGATTGTTTGGCTTTTTTATGGCGCAAGAGCATCTGGGCTATACTGCGCCAAATATTTGATTATACGGCCCATGTCTGGAAATTTTTCTTATCTTTGTTTCAGTTGTACAAATATCTAGTATGGATTTTAAAAAAAAAAGGAATAAGAACAATATTTTTGTCGAATTAAATGGCAACGTATTAAACAATACATACAACCCAAATCCCCAGGTTTGATAAATATAGAATTACCCAATCATTATGGGTTTTCTGCTCTCATTGAGCCATTATTAAGCAACCTTTTTTAAAATTAAAGAAAATATTAAAACTTCTACATGGTTGTGAATATTTCATATTTAGTTGTGGACGAACCCCTGCTATGTTTTATGGGCATCTGTATTTATAAACATAGGATAAACAATCCTTACTCAACTTCTTATTCCCTGGAATGTGAGAGATTTAGACTGACTGAACAAGACTGCCTGGTTTTTATTTATTCATCACGATTTTTGGATACCTACAAGCATCTGTTCACGAAACAGTGTTGCCAATTTCCCTGGCTAGATTCAAGGGATTTAAGGAAAAATTGCCAAAACTGAAACGCTAAATTTAGCAATTTTCCAGTCCACCCCCCCTCCCCACTTTTTGAAGAATACTGCCATGGTTCACCGATTTTTTTTTATTATTATTAATTGTTTTAGTGAATATACTATTTTTTTCAGTTGCGATTGTATATATATATTTATTTTTAAATTTTTTTTTTAGTAATTTCAATTGTGCTTTAGAAGTGTTTTACCCTTACCTCCAATAAATTTAACGTGCAGAACTTGATGCTGCTTGAAGGTAGAAATGAAGAAAAAAATTGGCTATGGGTTTTACAGGAGCAGGTATTGATTGCATTTTGAAAGGTCTACAAATGTAAAATATAAAAATATACACTAGTGAAACTGTAATGTATACTTTTTTTTTTCGGTAAGGTGCTTTAAAATGCTTCGAAAAAGAGTGTGAACCCTGCTTTAGGTATTTTGTACTAAAAAATTTTCAAATCCTGTATAAGTTGTACATTTGGCAATTCAAAAA
>QLNU02015360.1:177137353-177147584 GCA_006491805.2 Dysdera silvatica
GGGTTAAGGGATCTTCTGGCAATATCCTGATACCAGATACTGAAGGCACCTTCAGTGATCTTGTTACACTGTATCAGCGTTACATTGACAGCACAGAGGAACCAACGTGACGTTAAGTAAATGATTAAAATATTTCAGCTTGTGTATAATGTGCGTGTTTCTCTATACTCAAAAAACTTTTGACCGTTCTTTCATTTTAAAAAATGGTTCGCTTTTCTCTTTGTGATTACTTCCTAAAAATGTCTTAATTATGAAATGACTAGCAAATACTTAGAAGTAACGTTCAGGGGCAATTAATTTCAACAAATTTCTGAATTTCTTTTATTGAAGTCTTTTTACACGCATTGTCTTTCTGGGTGGTAAACATTATTCATGTGAAGGGCCAATTCACATTTTTCTAAAATGTCAGTCCTCAAGTTCTTGACGAATATTCATTATATTTAAAATCTAGTTTACTTTCCTTCTATTGATCTGTTATCGTCTTGATCACCATTATTATTGTCCACAATTGTTGATCTGTTGATATCTGCATTGTCAGATAATGCAGCTTGCGAAAGCTGGCAATACGAGGTACTGAGGAAAGGCGCAAAAGCATGAGCTGATGGCAAATAATGAGCTTGCCAAAGACTCGTATGGCCTTTTGTGCAATCTTCATTCGAGCTGTTAATTGTTTTTCCACTTTTGTTCTTAGAAAAAATAAAATTTATATTAATTTAATACTTTTGGAATAAGAATAGAAATTACCAGAGAGGAAATTTACATACAAAAGGTTAAACACTGGTAAAATAGCAACCAAAATATATCACTTAAACTTTCAGAGGCATCAAGAGAAGTCCTTTATTAGAAGAAATGCCGTGGTGTGTCCCTGCCTCTTTTTAAACTCGAGATTTCTGGAAAAACATATTTATGTGTTTTCAACAAAAGAGTTGTCTGTATGTCCCGTGAAGTGGTTGTGACGCGTTAGTAGCATTTTCGTATAATATGTACGATTTTCAGAATTCTAGAAAAAGTCGGCTATTTTGGTTTGTGATATGTCGGTGTAATATTTCTGTTGAGTTCCAATCGGATTCGTATCTATGTTATAGTGCATGTTTTGCTAACCATGAAGATTTGTCTCCTTTCTCTGGTGCTTGTTTGTGTCCTTTTCTTCTGGTCTTAACAATTATTCTTTTGTCCTATGTATTGTTCGTTGCAGAGTCATTATGTGATACTGGTTGGGTCTTCAAGAGGAACTGGGTCTTGAACTATTGTGAATTTTTGCGAAGTGTTGTGGTTGGAGAATAGTATGTTCGGATATTTGCTTCCTTGAGTATGTGAAAGATAGTTTTGGATGTGCATGTATGCAAGGAATGGAGATGCGAGTATGAGGATGTATCGTTAAATCTGGTGTCATTATGTACATCAAGAGAAGGGCAGGTCTATAGTTTCTGAGAACAAATTGTTTAGGGTGTCTGTTTTAAAGACTGTGTATATGTATTTAGTTTCTATGCTAAAGAGGGCTTCAAAACTGCAATGGGAATTGTATCTATAACTTAAGGTCTTGACAACTGAAACTTTGTGCCGTGTTAGATGATGTGATTTAAAATGGAGATACTATCTGTAGGAGTTGGTTTACGATATACCGAAGTGGAAATGGAGCTACAAAGCTCTGTGTAGGAGAACGTCTTGAAAGGAGAGTTCATGGATCTGCTCTGCTTCGTATATGGATTTTATGCGTCCAAGGATTTAATGCGTATCCAAGTTGCCTAAAATTCATAACAAAACTTTCCTCTTAAATAAATTGTCAGCTATGCAGCTCTCCAACGTACAATCTTCCAAAAACCCTCGCACGTTTACCCTCATTCATGTGATCAGTGAATACACTATTTCTATAAGCCAATTCTTCTATGCCGATGACTACATTTTTTTTTTCTTCATTTAATTTATCTCTTCGAATGGGCGTAGAGTTATATAGGCCCAAGCCCCCTCATTATTTTAAAATAAATTGCAACTTTACATATACTGTAATGTATAAATACACGCAATATGTCATTGCCCTCCCCCAATAATTTTTAAAACTCTACGCCTCTATTCCTGCTTTCTTATACTCCATTTCGTACATAAACGTCCCAAAATAAAACAACACTTCATGAACGCGCCTCATTAACACCTCAAGACATCTACAAATTGTTAAACTTTTGTCTGTATTTTGTAGTGTTCTCTTCAAATAGTTCTTTCTTTAAACAGGTTTGTGGCACCGCTATGGTTTATCCGGTCTCAGACATTGTTGTGATCTTGGTCACGGGCTCATTTGAAAAAACTGTTTTATCCTCACCGAAATTTTTACAGTAAATTTTGCAAAAGATATGTACGCAGGGCTGGGTCAAGGGTAGTTTCCGCCGGGGTACTAATTTACCGTCCCCTTTCAAAAAGTACTTTAAGGAACGTGAAACACACACACACACACACACACACACACACACACACACACACACACACATATATATATATACATATCATCAACCATTTTTAGTCACTGCAAGATGAAGAGTTTCTCTATTTATCACACATACATAATACTGTAGAAAAGATGCGGAGGAAGCGGCCAAAAGCTCACCACGTTGGCCAGACGGGTTGTCAAGCTGGACCTACAGTTTTACGAAGATTCCGAACTTCGGTCACCACAGCCAAAATTCCTGCTCTAAGCAGGACGTTGTGTTACCGCGCACGGAGGACCTCTACCGCGGCTTCACTTCTACGGCGCTCTACCGATTTCAGCCCTTTTACTTTAACAATGATGTCCTCTACTCTAGTTTGCTCTCTCACCCAAGTGTTTCTTTTTCGATCTCTCCTAGTTATTCCAAGCATGCACCTCTCCATGCTCCTTTGCGTTGTCTGTAACTTTCGTATTGCTCCAACTGTTAGACTCCATGTCTCTGATCCATAAGAGAGGACTGGCAATACACACTGGTTGAAGACCTTTCTTTTTAGACACAAAGGCAATTTCCCCTTCAGGATAAAACTGTTTCTTCCAAATGCACTCCAGCCAAGTTTAATACGTCTGTTGAGTTCTTTCATAATGTTGCCATCCATTGAAATCAGCTGGCCAAGGTAAATATATGAATCAGCAATTTCTAGCTCAATGTTGTCAACTTGTATTTTTGTTTCCTCTACAAAATTATTGAACATGATCTTAGTTTTTTGTAGGTTCATCTTGAGTCCAACTTCTTTACTTCTAGTTGAGAGCTCCTGTACCATGTCTTGGAGTTCTAATGGGTTCGTTGAAAAAATAACAATGTCATCAGCAAACCGCAAATGATTTAAATATTCACCATTTATTTTTATTCCCTTGTTATTCCAATTTATCAGCTGAAAAATCATCTGTAAAGCTGAAGTAAAAAGTTTTGGAGAAATGGTATCTCCCTGCCTCACCCCTTTGCCAAGTTTGATAGTTTTGGTATCTTTATGTAACCGAAATTTTGCACTTGCATTTTTATACACACGTTTCACCATGTCAATGTACACATCCTCAATGTCTGTTGATCTTAAAGGCGACAATTGAGGTTCAGTTCTTTCATAAAGTTGCCTTCCATTAAAATCAGTTGACCAAAGTAAATATATGAATCAGCAATGTCCAGCTCAATGTTGTCAACTTGTATTTTTACTTTCTGTACAAAATTATTGGACATGATTTCAGTTTTTTGTAGATTCATCCTGAGTCCAACTTCTCTACTTTTAGTAAAGAGCTCCTGTATCATGTCTTGGAGTTCTGATGGGTTCGTTAAAAAAAATAACAACGTCAGCAGCAAACCCCAAATGATTTAAATATTCACCATTTATTTTTATTCCCCTGTTATTCCAATTTATTTGATGAAAAATCATCTGTAAAGCTGAAGTAAAAAGTTTTGGAGAAATGGTATCTCCCTGCCTCACACCTTTACCAATTTTAATAGTTTTGGTATCTTTATGTAACCGAAATTTTGCACTTGCATTTTTATACACACGTTTCACCATGTCAATGTACACATCCTCAATGTCTGTTGATCTTAAAGAGTTGATGACTGCTGATGTTTTAATAGAGTCAAAGGCCTTCTCATAGTCAATAAATGCAACACACAATGGAAGTTCATATTCATGTGTTCTTTCAATTAATTCTCTTAATACTTGAATATGGTCCACTGTACTGAATCCACTTCGAAATCCAGCTTGTTCTCTTGGTTGAGCTGCATCTAATTTTTTCTGCAGGCGATGTGTTAGCACTTTTGTGAAGATTTTATAAATAGCAGGTAACAAGCTAATTGGTCGGTAATTTTTCAAATCCTCTTTATCACCTTTTTTATGCAAAAGAATTACTGTTGCAGAATCCCATTGGTTTGGTATGTTACCGCTGTTAAGACATTTGGTAAAGAATTTTGCAAGTATGTCTTCTACATATTCTCCAGCTTCTTTTAGGATATCTAATGTAATACCATCATCGCCAGGGGCTCTTCCTTTCTTCATACTTTTTATTGCAAATGAAACTTCTTCTTTTAAGATTTTAGGAGCTGTTCCTTCGACTATTTCAATGTCTTCGTTTAATTCACTGTTACTTTCGTATAGATTTTTGTAGAATTCTTCAACTCTTCTAAGTATTTCTTCCCTATTTCTTGTTACGGTGCCATCCTCTCCTTTTAATGCAATGATGTGTTTCTTCCCAACAGATAAACTTCCTTTAACAACCCTAAGGCTCTTGTTATTTTCAATGGCTTTCCTTACTAGCTCATAGTTGAATTTTCTTATGTCTTCTTTCATGCTTTTGCGCAGAGTTTTACAAAGTTCTATGTACTCAATCCTGGAACTGGTATTTCGATTGTCCACCTTCATATCTCTTCGCCTTTTCATGAGCTGTTTCGTCTTCTCAGATAATTTGCTATTGTGCTTTTTACAGGTTACACCACCAATTACCCCAATTATTGTCTTAATTATTACATTGCCTTGATTATTTTTTTCAACTATTGTCTTAACAATGTTTTCATTTGCTTCTGAGATATCAATTTCTTCAATAAGTCCTTCCAGTGCAGAAAAGCGATTTTTTAATTCCAACTTGAATGTTTCGTTTCATATTCATGTGTTCTTTCAATTAATTCTCTTAATACTTGAATATGGTCCACTGTACTGAATCCACTTCGAAATCCAGCTTGTTCTCTTGGTTGAGCTGCATCTAATTTTTTCTGCAGGCGATGTGTTAGCACTTTTGTGAAGATTTTATAAATAGCAGGTAACAAGCTAATTGGTCGGTAATTTTTTAAATCCTCTTTATCACCTTTTTTATGCAAAAGAATTACTGTTGCAGAATCCCATTTTTTTATGTATACAAAAGTACATCGCAATGGGGTTTTGTGACCCCAATCAACCCCCTGTTTACGCCAATGATTACCATTAATAATTAATTACCAAAACTAGATATGAAACTCCAAATGTTAGATCAATCGGAATCTCAGATGTTAGCAATAAATGAAATATATATGTATAAATCAGAAAATATTTTCAATACCTCCTATTTTGAAACCAGGTTTTGATTTGTACTTCTGTTAAATTCAGTGCCGCCGAAAGCTCCATTCGTTTGCTGACGCTCAAATATTTGTCTACCTGAAAATCACAAAATATAATTCATTGTCATTACATTTCGCTTCCTTATGTTTATATATTATATTTAATTATACATTATTGTAAGCCTTTTTTTTACAGGTTGGTTTTAAACCTTTGGAGTAAAATTCTATAATCTAACACGCATGTTATGTAGTAAGCGTTAAATGTAATACTAAAGTGTGTAGGCCCTGCGATCAGTGGCGGATTTATAAAATTGCCGCCCTTAGGCACAGCCTGTACTGCCGCCCCCTCCCTCCTTTACAAAGAGAGGAATATTTGTTAAAAAAAAACCAACCGCATATCATACTCTTAACATTTGATATGTGAAGGAGATTTTTCGTACAATTATTCAAACTAATAAGTGCTCTTTAAAAAAAATGCTGATATGTTTATATAAGAGCTAAATTATTATTTTTTGTTGAATTAGCCATTGAATTTATTTAAATAAAACTCTTCTAATTTGAACCATATATTAATTTTCTTATAAATAAAATATTAAAGTGTGTATATACATTTATGTATACAAAAAGACGTAGACGAAGCAAACAAAATATATTTTTTTCATATACTACGTCGAAAGGAGAAGGTGAGGAGGCAAAACATTTGCATGTAGGTGTAAGAGGAGGCGACCTTCGCATTTGGGCGTAAAGGTGGGGGCAATGTAAAAAGTTTGAGAACCACTGGACTAATATATTAATAGCTAATATTTAAATAAATTATTACTTACGATTACATAATTTTTTATTTATAAATTCATATTTAATTATTATAAATTATTTTATCTAGAGGAAGGAGATAAGTGTTTTTCTGTAATTAAATATAATTCGCTTCATTTTAGTACTTCCTGCGTCTTATTGTGTCAGATAATCTGATTGAATGAAATTTAAATTGAATTAAATCTTGAAACATGCATAGGTTATTCCATTTAACATTTTCGAAATCCCTACTATTTTGAAAGCAGCGTCTATAATTACTACGCATAATAAGAAGGCAAAAACGTATGTTTATCGGTACTATGAAAAACCAACTTACTGGGAATTCTGAAGCTGCAATTAACCGCACAGTAACCGCGATAAATATGAAATGTCGATCGCGTCCATAGGCAATATAGAGTTATGGGCCCGATGGGGCATAAGCCCCACCTTCAATGATTTTGAAAACTCTTAAGAACGTTCTCGCGTTAGTCGCTTAAGATTAAAGCCGCTCTATTCTATGCTTAAAACCTTGATTTCTCTTTTCAACCGATCTGCTGTGCAAAAAGCCCATAGCCAACATCAACCAGCGTTTTATTTACCCTTAGTGACACCTGCAAAACGTATCTGTTTTGGCTTTTCTCAAAGCCAAGAAGTTAAAATCAACAACTTATGGCAATTTCCATGTGTTGATACCAGATGCACCCGCTTCTCTGGTGGGAGGTGTCTAATATCGTAATACACTCTATAACTAAAAAATCGATGCATCAAGAAAGAGTTGTCCGATTGTAATGAAATTTCGCATGTATAATCATATCATTTGTTTTTCGTCTGTGAAAGCGGTTCCCCACTTTCTCCTGAAAATATACCTGAAATCGCCCATACACTCTACTCCCCCCTGTGTACGGCTATGCATGCAGGAGAAGTGTCGCCTATACGCGCTACTTCCCTTAGGGGAAAATACGAAAATTGAATTTTATAACTCATTATATACACTCTATAACAAAAAAATCGATGCACCAAGAAGGAGTTGTCCGATTGTAATGAAATTTCGTATGCAAAGACATTTTGACCGAACATGCAAATGATTAAAATTTGGTGTCCAATGAATGAATAGCGGGAACTCCAGCGCATCGGAACTGCGCATTCAGCAGGTGTATATAAGGAGCGATTCTCAATATGTGGTCAAAATTTCTGTTGCATTTTGACTGCGGATATCTTACGTCGACTGTAACAATGCCTCGCCGAAAGATTCGTGCTCATTACGAGCATATGTCAGAGTTTGAAAGAGGTCGTGCTATCGGATTGAAAGAGGCTGGTTGGACGAATCGAAGAATCGCTGGACATGTGGGTCGAAGCGATGCGGCGATTGGACGGTGCTGGCAAGAGTGGGTCAACAACGGCAGATGTCAGCGTCGGGACGGCAGCGGTCGACCTAGGGCCACAACAGAACGGGAAGACAGAGCGATTGTCAGAGCAGCTGTCACAGCACCGGATTCGTCGTTATCAACTATCCAATGTGAAGCCTGCACACATGTGTCCAACATGACCCTCTGCAGACGACTGAGAGAGCGGAATTTACGCTCGCGCCGACCGTTACGCCGCTTACCTCTCACGCCTTTACACCGTCAAGTCCGATTACAGTGGTGCCGGGCTCGATCAACTTGGAACTGCGCTGACTGGGGACGTATAGTCTTTAGTGACGAGTCCCGTTTCCAACTGTGTCCTGACGACAACCGCAGACGTGTCTGGAGACGTCCAGGGCAGCGTGGGGATCCTGCCCTTACTATCGCACGCCACACATGCCCACAACAGGGCGTTATGGTCTGGGGTGCCATCTCCTTTGATAGCCGGACCCCTTTGGTGGTCATTTCTGGCACACTTACAGCACAGCGGTACGTAGACGACATTCTACGACCGGTTGTGTTACCGTTCCTTTTGCGACACCCTGGACTTACGTTTCAACAAGACAATGCCCGGCCGCACACGGCACGTGTTGCTATGAATTGTCTTCAAGCTTGCCCAACACTTCCTTGGCAAGCTAGATCTCCTGATCTCTCTCCCATAGAGCACATTTGGGACGCTATGGGAAGGCGATTGCAACCATCCCGGAATGTTGACGATTTAGCCCGACAGTTGGAGACAATTTGGCAAGAAATTCCGCAGGACACCATCCGGGATCTTTATCAGTCTATGCCACGCCGGGTGACAGCTTGCATCCAGGCCAGAGGTGGACCAACGCCTTATTGACTTCCTCCCTTTGTAACGGTCAAACTCTGCAATAAATCATTCAATTGTTCTGAAATTTTAATCGTTTCTTTTTCTATGTATGTTCTTCATATCCACCAATTTTTATCGCAATCGGACAACTCCTTCTTGGTGCGTCGATTTTTTTTTGTTATAGAGTGTATAAATAATATGGTCATATCCCTTTGTCTTTGATTTTATAATTTGTATTTGCAGACAAGTTAAAGTAGTCGCCTTATATCATCGCCATTGAGAAGACAGGATAATAATTAAAAAGGAACATTATTTTCAACACTGTAGAGTTCGGAAAATTATATTTTTAGCTCTTTGATGCCGCCCCTAGGCTTGTGTCTCGTGTGCCTACTTAGCAATCCGCCACTGCCTGCGATGGTGCAGTGGTAACGCGTTCGTCTAGTGTGCCTTTAACCCAACTGTTCAACAGCGCCAAAATAGAACGCTTACCGGACAACTTCTCACTGTAGTCTGGGAAGTAGTTCCCGGTCTTAAGAGGTCCGAATTCCTCGGAAAATTGTAGGCCCAGACGCCACCTGACCTTTGCTGTCCTTGCGCCTTAAAACAAACGAACTGAAGTGTATAGATTAGAGGAGGATTATTTTTTAGACACCATGTATAGTTGTCCATAAAGTAATGTAATTAATTTCTCTGTAATTTATCCATAGTATGATATAAAATTGTAGCAATTAAATTCACTGCATTTGAATAAAGCAGCTATGACCAACAGTTTGATCATATTTGATGCTGTATTCCTAATTTAGCAGCATCTCGCACACTATAGCATGAAATATTGCCAAATTCCCAAATTTTTATAATTTCTCTACCATTATACATTTTGTAATATGTGCATTTCGAATGCATGTAGGGTTTTGATATGTTGCAGAGTCATCTTCACCAATGGGCTAATAAGGCTGTAGCCAGGTGCGCCGACTTCGTGGGTTCGAGACACTTTTTGAACCCTCAATAATTTTGTTGTGGGTTCCTCGAACCCCTAATATTTTTGCTCGTGGGGAAAATACATATACGGAAATATATGCACAACACCATTTGACTTCCTTTTTCACCTAAATGTTCTTGTAAGATATTATTACTCTTCTCAGGGCTAACACAATTGCCAAATAATGGTCAACACATAAAGCCCCGGGGCGAATCTTTGTAATTTTTTTATGCCTACAGAAGCAAAATAAATAAATAATTATCAAGAGAAAAATATTTTTCTATAATTAACTATAATTTGCTTCATTTTAACATTTCAGGTGTCTTATTGTACCAGATAATCTGATAATGAAATTTAAATTATACTCTAAATCCCTTTGAAAATGCGTCGGTCATCTGATTTAAAATTTTGGAACCCCAATATTTTTTCGTCGGCGCCTATGGCTATATCTCCTAGGTTGCCTGTAGTTACAAGAGTCATTTATATTTTTACGATGTAAGTATCTATCCATGCTTGCAAAAATATCTATTTTGTGATAATGTGGATATTAAAACGGCACAATCACAATCTTATATTATTATAAAGTTAGCGTTGTGTTTTTTACTTCATTTCTATCCTCCTCCTCCCTCATTATCGATTTACGTAAGGGGCTTGAATGTGTTAAAAAATTGCAAATTTTATAGGTAGCTCTCACGACTACTTCTTTATGTAAAAAAGTCGACCCTAACAACAA
>QLNU02015360.1:177152233-177191547 GCA_006491805.2 Dysdera silvatica
AACAAGATTTTAAAAATTTGTGCAGATTATCTGCAACAGTCTTTTTCGAAGCGTGAACTTAAATAGCAAAATGAAGCGTTGGAAGACCAGAAATTAAAAACTGACAAAGTGCTGTTAGAGTGGCTTTCTAGCTGCCGATCAAAACACTTTCAATCAAAATTCTTGCAATTAAAATACTTTTTAATTGCAGAATTTTTCCTCACCTGATGAACCCGAAAATACAGACAGAGATGATGATGGTTCTTAGATTAGCAGGAATGACAGATGTGTCAAACAAACTAGCTAATTTGTTTGCGTGGACGAAGATTTAGAACTTTCTGTTACGCATAATACTATTCAGGAATTGTTAGAAAATATGATGGAAGGGAAAGAAAGTGATGAGGAAATGGACGCGGAAGAGAGTGTGGAACTGACACAAAATTCTAACATCAAAACATATTCTGATGTTTTGGCAAATTTTCAGGAGATCCAAAACTTTGCTTTGAACAAAAATGATGACGAATTATGCAAAAGGACTACAAATATTATTTCCTTAAAAATAATATTTGCTATCAGAAAGCAAAACAATTACGCATCACTGATTTTTTTAATATAAATTAAAATAGGTGAGGATTAATGTATTTGAAATGGTTATAATTTTTTATTGTTAATTTTATTTATTTTGTTCTTTTGTACTGAACTTCTAAATAACCGCTACCTCCGAAGTCACCTTTACGGTCACCTTTGCAGAGTCCCGCGGGTGACCGTTATTCGGAGGTTTTACTGTAACGTTATTTATTACGGAAGTAAGTACAATACATAAATACAAAAAAAACGCAGTTTTTTTTAACTCATTTCTTACCTTGAATTCTGCTTCCAACCTTTCTAATTGTTTTGCACTGTAAGCTTGCCTGGGTTTCCTTTCCACACCTGGTTTCCGAGGTCTTCTACCGGATGGTTTAGGAGCTGAGTGAAATGGCAGAGGTAAAGTCTATTATAAGTGGGAAAGATAATAGTTCTGTTGTTGACTTAGCCAAGCATTAAATTTTTGTTTACAAATAATACTTTTTATAACGTGAGCATTCGCAGTTTGCCCATAAAAAAAGTATTTAGTATTTATTTACTATGCAGAACTTGTTTGTCTATAACAGTGGTTCCCAAACTTTTTGTCTCGTGGAGCCCTTTTTAAGAAAAAATCTGATCGCGGAGCCCCTCTTGAGAAAAAAATTGATCACGCACCCCCTGACACTTTTTTACTTTTACTATGTGTTCTTTAGGTAGGGTAAGTTAGTGAAAATTAAGAAACGTAGTAACTAATGAGAGGAATGGAGTTGTTTAGCTCAGCATAATTCGTCAACGTCTGGTTTTGTTTCAGGATAGTTGGAAACGAAGGTCAGGTTCAGCGTTGAATTCAGCAGCTCCTGTATTCGGCACGTTTGTCACAAGTTACTTGCGTGAATCCGGATTTTCTACCTCTGTAGCAACTAAATTACTACAGAGGCAGAAAATCCGGATACACACGTAACTTGTGACAAACGGGAGAGGAAATGGCTTTGCTTTATCGGTCAGTGGTTTAAATTCATTCTTCAAAATTAATAAAAATCCAGAAATGATTTACTTTAGAAAGCAATTTTCAAAGCACTGTTTAGTGTAATGCCTATGAGGTATTCATAATCAGTTAATGTCAAAGAGGTTGGTTTAGAAGTAATGGTAAATGGATTCATCACCCAATTACATCCCTTCAGTTTTATTCCCAGGACCGTTGGGTGACTTTTTTAATATGTTTAAAATATGATATTAAGATAATCATGTGTAGTAAAATCGTAATGTGATAAAAAATAGTTTTCCAAAAAATTAGAATCATCCATTTACTTTTTAGGGGACAAGTGAATTTTCTTTTATGAAGGTGTCCTTTAATTTTCAATGCTTCGGCGGAGGCTCTGGAAAAGCCCCTTCGGGCTCCGTGGAACACAGTTTGGGAACCTCTGGTTTATAATATTCTTTATTTGTAATTGTTTTCACACAACAGATCATTAACCACTTTGTACATATTTTGCATAATCGAGTACATGTTTTAAAAAATGCATATTTCACATAAAAAGGACACATTTTGTGCAGAAAAGTACTCATTTCACACACCGATCTATATATTTCTGAGGAACCATCTTATTCTTTAAGGAACATGTAGAGCAGTGTAACAACTGTAGATATATGAATGGTATACGTCACGCCTCCAACGAATGCCGTTCAAATTTATTCTGGTAAAGAATGTACTGACTAGAAATAGCATGCAATAAGAGAATTTTTTAACCACCGAAACTGAACATTTTTACAAATTAAGAATAGAATTCTTGCAAAGAATTATCAAATATACGAATTCGGAATCAACGTCCACTGTACTTCCAACGGACACATTGTTTACTTCCACCTGCCCTGGATTCCCACTCTTAAAATAAATATAAAAACGTTGAAAATTGCTAAATAACATAATTAATTAAAAACAACTAATTCTAATATAATTAATAAATATATAAAAGAGGTAATTTCATTTCATATAGAATTGTCTTTAGCATCTTTCTTTCTTCTCCTTCACAACATTTCTCCCTTTCTCATAACTACTACTTTTTCAGTTTCACACCACTACTTTTATTTAAGTGTGCAATACTTACCGAGATCAGTGGTTATGTAGTGCAAACTGCGATACTCAACTTATGGCTTGAATGATGAATAAAAATAAAAATTAAATAAATAAGATAAATAAAAAAATTAAATAAATAAGATAAATAAAAAAATTAAATAAATAAAATAAATAAAATAAATAAAAAAATAAATAAATAAGATAAATAAAAAAATTAAATAAATAAGATAAAAATAAATAAAAATGAAAATGAAAAACTGCATAAAAAATAATCTCGTGAGAAGTTAGTCTTATAGCTAAACTGTTCAAATTAACAAAATAAGTTCGTGTATTCTTACACTGCTGAGAATACGGCTTCATTAAAACAATGATCTAACATATACTATACATGTCTTGACAATGATTGGTATGAATCTTTCCTCAAAACGCTAATATACCTCCATGACAGTCTTAAAGCAGTCGCATTTATTTCTGCCACAGCAGTGTTTCCCAACCTTGTTCAAATCGCGACCCCCTTTAATTGTAGCCAAATAATCTGTAACCCTCCCCACGTCCACTGCCTCCACATTTGAGTACTAGAAGCATTTTTAACAGAGTAAAGAAAACACATTAAATATAAAAATTTCAAAATATAATTATAGTATGCAATTAACCTAATATTCAGTGCGATGGTTGCGCTGTATCTGAGCAACCAAACTTCAAAAATTCGCCGTTGGATATTTGTTAAAGCAAAATTTTTACGTTATCCTCAGCATTAATTTTGTTTCATGCTTTTCGTTTTGTATAAAGCGTCGAAAATCTACTCTATCAGATATACGTAGAGGCAAATATAAGTAAAACTTGGAAAGACAAGAATGGCGACATTTGGATATGATAAAACGATATTGGACACTACAACTGTATGTTTAAAATTTCTCAAGCATCCTTTATAAGCACTTCCTTTCCTTTATCAAAAATCAATGTTACATTATGTAACTATATGCTGATAAATGAAATTGTTATAAACCTTCGGCTTGCAATCTACAAAAATAATTGCAACTAAAATAACTGCGGCGTCTTCCCCACAAAAAAATGTTCCCGACCCCCAAGTTGAGAACCACTGTGTTAAAGGTTTCAATTTTTTTTTTCTTGCGATTAGATTTATTGCGACAAAATATTTTTGTCGAAGTATTGAACCTGTAAGAACCTTTTGTAGTGAGAGCATGTTTATTCCTTTCTTTGCATTTTGCAAGTAAATTTTAATATGATAATGTTAAAAGAAAGTCGGAAGAAAAAAATAGATGAAAATCATATGTTTATTAGCTCATATCCATGATATATATATATTGATAGCCTTCAAAGTTTTACTATGAATGAAAGTGACATTTCGTTTTAAGAAAATGACAGCGTCAAATAGACATTCATATATAGTCACCAAACGTCATAATCTGTAATATTTGCCATACGTATATGGCATTTTTTTTTACTATGAGGGCATCATTGATATCTCTAAAATGACATTAGTTTATATTTCTTTGAAATCGAAAGGAATTTTTTGGTATGTGTAAGTCAATGTAACTGGAAACACGCGTCTGAAAGAAGTTTCAATGGTACAAAAATCTGTCATTAAACAGCACAATAAACCAATGTGATATCGTACCGTTAACCTGTTAACTGGGTATGACGACATTTTTCGTCATGCCCGGAAGACTACCAAAATGCGAATGACGACATTTTTCGTCATTGAAATTAACCGTATTATGTTGAACGCATTACGTTTTATGTAGTTCTTATATATTTAATCCTAGCGTGATGGTGTGATGACATTACTTATCACTGTGAAAAAAAGTCCCCAGTGTGAAACGAGTTTCACAAAATTTTATTCCCCGGTTAACAGGTTAAAATTATTAGCCGATCAAATAAAGAACTGCTAAAAGCTATAAAATTTTATTTCTTTTCGAAATATTATATGTAATTTATCCGGGATGTTCTACTTTTCAAAAAAATATAATAAATAGGGCTAAAAATAAGCAACAATTTGATTACTGTATATGAAGTACGTATGTAGTATTTTCCTATTTGAAATACCCCAAACCTATGTTGAGTTATTTATTCACTAATACAAGGCGAACATAATTAAAGCTCATCTCTATTCTCGGGGCTCTGTAGCACGAAGGAATGATTAAAAGTCTACGTAACTGTAATTTAGTCAGCGTGTTATAGAGCAAATGAACAATAGTGATTTCAATAACTGTTTGAGCACATTACTTAGTAAGCTTTATCATCAGAATAATGGCACAAAGTTTAGCACCGAGGGCATTACACAACATGTGGGTATTGTGACATTTGGTCAGTTATATACCCCCGTTCAAAATTTTATTCTCCTCTGTCATCATGGTGTGAGAATGTGAAACGTCCAGTAGAATATGGACCATAATAATTTATTTCCGGTTATTCCCAAATACTGAACTTTACAACGTAAAGTATACGCTAATAAGAAAGTGTTGATTTTTTTTTATTTATATTCCTCATCATCTGAAACGTATATATCCTAAATTTCACGAATTTTAAACCAAATATTCATACTGCAAATCCTCGAGAACAGGTGGATATTAATTTTGTCTACTGTATATTTTTGCTTCAAGGTAAAAATAAAGGTATTGTGAAAATTCGATTTTATTTCCGACTGTAAAAATCAATAATATCTTACACGGTTCTTTGTTTTCCCATAGAAAATTTTATTTTGAAATGAAACTAAACAATGCCGGATCAAATTTTTGAAATTTTAGTCGTAGTCCTGAGTAATGAATTTTATCTAAAACTGATGGGAGAGGGGAGCAAAGGAGTGTCATAATCCCAGTAAACCTTAATACGACATATCTATTGTAGTACATCTAAATACAGTATATATAATATATTTCAGTACAGTATAATATATCTAAGTACAGTGTATCTAATATATTTAAGCATATAATATATTTAAGTATATAATATCTAATATAGTATATCCAAAATAGGATGAAGTGATCTGGACAAAAATCACCTATTCCATTCTAGGCTCAGTGACACATCAGTAACGGATTAAGGGCGGTGTAATCGGTGCCGTGGCACTGGGTGTCAAGCCAAGGGGCAACAAAACCGCCCAATGACCCTGAAGTACAAAAACATTTTCTAAAATTTTATATTATCACATTTTTAAAACATAAAATGTTTTAAACCTTATTTAATTTTTAATAAATTAATTATCCTTTTATTATTATCCCTTATTTAATGCTTGTATAAATTATTCTTTACGACACTGTGCTTAATTTAGTGTGTAAGAAAGTGAAAAGGCATTTTTTCGAAAAACCAAAATAAGACACTGCAAGTAAGAAATTAGGAAAGTGAAAACTACACAGAAGTGGACGAATTTATTTTGAATACACAGATTAGAACAATTTAATAATTAGCTCATCAGAAAAGTACTTGTTGTTTAGTTACATGTTATTTGTTGTAAGGAAATTTTAATTGTTATCGTGGCTTTCCGTCTTGTAATAATATTCAATATTTTGGTAATAAGATTTAGTAGCATAGTAAGAAGACTCCTAGAAGTTAAAAAAAAACCCTGGGCGGCAAAAGTAATTATTTTGAAAATAACCAATATTTAGCGGGTGAGGGGCGCCAAATTTTGGGTTCGCACCGGACGCTATATGACAAAGATCCGTCTCTGTGACACATCTAGTAGTTATGAAGCGTAAGAATAAAAACTAACATTCCGGAAGCAAGTCCAGATGCCACATGATACGAGGATATTTTATATTACATTGGACTATCATTTATTAGATTGGTATTACTGAATACATACTAATTTTTAACGCCTTTTTTTATAAAAAAACAAATCATTCAATCTAAATATAAAATACATAAGTTAAATTAAATTGAATTCAGCAAATGAAACGAACGAAAAATTTTGCTATTTTCACGAACAAACCGAATCGATGAAAATTTGTGGAATTGGAATTCAGTTAGACGCTCATTACTTGTCTATTAAATATTAATTTTCTATCAAGACATTTGATAACTTTGTCAAAGCGTATTCTTGTCGCACCTAAAAATAGCTTTCCGGAAAATTTTGTTAAGTTGAAACAAAAAACTAAAAGAGAAGAGTTAATTGATTACAAAGTTAAAACTACCATAAAAATAGAGTCCCCAAGCACATGGAATTGAATTTACGACAGTTTAGCGTACGACAATTCAGCGCCGACGATTGAGAGAAGAATTAATTGATTAGAAAGTTAAAAATAACATAAAAACAGGGTTCCTACGCACATGGAATAGGATTTACGACAGTTTAGCGCGCGACAATTCAGCGCTCCGACGATCGAGAGAAAGATTAATTGATTCGAAAGTTAAAACTACCATAAAAACAGGGTTCCCGCGCACATGGAATTGAATTTACCACAGTTCAGCGCGCGAAACTTCAGCGCTTCAACAATTCCGTGCAAAATGAAATATAATGCATACATCTGGTAATGCTTTATAATTTTCTTTTTGCAAGTCATAATTCGTTTCTAGGTACAATGCTGTTATATCGTTTAACCTATGCCTTAAAAACTGTCCCTGTGGAAGGGTTATTTAGCGTTGTAGAAATTACCGCTGTGGAAGTAGGATTTGCAATGGCTGAGGTGGGGGGGATAGTGGGTCCACGGGCAGACGCAAGGGGGAGGTCACAGGGGTCATGACCCCCAAATATATTTTTTCACTGTAAAATATTCCAACTTTCATGATAAATGAAGGGTGTTATTCCAAGACCATGGCAAATTCTGTCCTTGACCCCCCAAAATGAAAGTCTGTGTTCGCCACTGAGTGGGTTGGTGTAGGATTAGGTAGGCGGGGGGTTTGAAGCGTTGTATGTAGGTTTGGAGGGGGGGGGCTTTAAAGCGATTTGAGAAATCGTTTACAATACGGACGTTTGCAGTGAGAAGGTTTGATGGAGGTGTATTAGATCAAGGAAATTTGCGGAGAATTACAGACACTATTCATAGCATGTCTGTACTTGCAGGAATATTTGTATCTTCGTAAATTTGAGATTTTATAAAAAACTAAAGGAATTCGAAGGATTCTACGAAGAGTGATGTTTTCAAATTATGGAAGTTCGGTGACGATGTTTTTTGGGATAAGCGCCCATGCCACCGCGGCGTAAATGACCCTGGGGCGAATGGAGGTGGTGTAGAATAGAAGTTTATTTTTAGGGTTAAATTTAGCAAGCTACTATATATAGTCTTATAACGTGTAACAAAAATAAAATAAACCCTTACGAACGAGCTGGTAATTAAAACTGATAAACTATTTCAAGCCCTGACAGAAATTACAGAGGTAACTTATTTTAGCACTAACTGAATTCAGTCTTAAAAAGATAACGTAAATTTATTAATGACCTACGTCATATCACTCGGATATAAACCCCGTTATACCCACTAAATTCTAATGCAGAGGTTAAACGATATAACATCATTATACCTAAAGACGAATTATGACTTGCAAAATAATAATAATAATTTATAAAGCATTATATACCAGCCATATACATTATATTTCATTTTTCACGGAATTGTCGGGGCGCTAAAATTTTCCGCGTTGAACTATTGTGACACTCATGGAATTATCAGGGAATTTGAAAACGTTTTTAAAACTCAGGGAAATGTCAGAGAAAAATGAGATTTGTTGGTTAAACCTGGAAAATTCAGGGAAAACTTCCCTAATTTCTGTATCAAATAGCTAAATTACAAATAAATTTGACACCCACGTATTAGTAGCTCAAACTAGAGCTATTTTTGTTTGGGAGAAAAAGAGACGCCGTCCTCATCCCAGATTCGAACCAGGGTCCCCGCGTTGAGCCCGCGGTGTCTTGACCTACTAGACGAATGAGAACAAGAACAAACGCTTTTTTCTAATGTTTCTGCGTTCGGTGAGACCTGAACCCACCGAACGCAGAAATATTTCTTTTCTTTCGAACGTTTCACCATCTAATCACGCCATAACATCGGCGCTGGTATCACTACGCCAATAAACGTTGATTGATATTGTTGTTTGATTTAATCTGCGTAGTGTTCGATTTATATAAACCAGAAACAGAAGTCAAAGGAATAAGGAAATTTTGCTGGAAAAAGGAAAACCACTAGAAAAGTTAGGGAATTTTTTTTTTGCCGATGTGAGAAGGAAATCCGTATAGACAAATTAGTGTATGTTTCTGATTGCGAACACCGCATACAGTATTGCATATTGCCAAAACTATTTTCTAGTTCTCGAATATTCACATTTATATTTTTGATCATAAAAGCAACAAAAAACGTATATGTGTTCACACCTTGTTTGGGGCAGAATGACCCCTCCTGTTATTGTGCCATAAAACTACAACCAACCAACCAACCTAAAAGTAACATTTTCATTGTTTTATCGTCAATAAAATATATACTAGCAGTGTGATATCCTAAATTTCTCTTGAAATATGTGTCGTTGTTTGTATGCTCGTAGAGTATACAACAAGTCATTAAAAATACAAAATTAAAACTTAATAAAATAGTTCTGGTTAAGTTTAGTTGCATATTTTTAAGTAGCAGAATACGTTGAAGGTGGGGAAATAGAGAAAAATGCAAATAATAATTATTTCTATTTTCTTCTGAATATAACGTTATGTTATAATTGTTTTTCTACACGGCATATTGCAACAATGCGGCTAAGCAACAACAAACGTTTAGAGAATCGCATGAAAATAATTAATATTTATTAGATAAAATTGCCCTGAAGTGCATATGCTTCTCAGTAGTGCCCTACATATTATATACAAAAACTAATTGACTTAGGAAGATCCATCGTAATAAGTTTTAATTTACTTGTACTAAAGTATAATGCAGGGGTGACCCAAATTAAAATATTCCTATTGAGGATCTTCTAGCGGCGGAACTAACAGGCGAAATATTACTAAATTTGGTGTGCATATGTAGTCAAACTCTACTATAGCGAACCCCGCTTATAACGAACTTACGTATATAACGAACAAATTTTTTGGTCCCGTCCAATCACCCATTTTTGTTATCGGTCAGATATAGCTAACCAAAATTTAGGTCACTTGAGGCGGGGTTCGACTTTACTTCAAACAACGGAAAAGAGATTTCAGTTACCAAAAAAAAACAAAAAAAACAACAGAGTGGACCCGTATATATCGAGTAGCTTGGAACCAACGAAAATGCTTTAGTGTAAGTGACCTGATAAAGATATCAGGTCACTTACACTAAATTCGTTTTTGGATTTAATATTCCAAACTTTGAAAATAAAGTTTGTTTAGGTCACATACGACAGTAATCTTCCTAAAAGTAAAAATTTGTGTCTAAAGAACCAATTGAGCTCAATAAGCCCATATTTTGGAGTTAACCACAGTCACCAGGGGCGGAATGGGCCGCCGGACAACCAGCCCCTGGTCCGATGCGCCCTCCGAAAATCCAAGATATGCGCCCTTTGAGAAGACCCAGTCTACCCCTGGTTTATGCTACATGCTTATAAACAATGGGCACATACACAGACTTTTACTCTCCAACCGGTCAGTTGCATATAAAGCTCTCTACATATTCCACAAATGGTGCTTACCCAGGGGCGGACTGGGCCGCCGGCCAACCGTTCCCGGGCCGGTGAGCCCTCCGATAATCCAAGGTATGCGCCCTTTGAGAGGACCCAGTCCGCCCCTAACAGTCACTATCATGAATTTTTTTGCGTATAATCGCATCATTAATTTTTCTTCCTTTAAAGGAATTCTCCTATTTAATTGGGATCACTCGGTATTATAGGATGATATAAAATTCAGTAGGATCTACTTATAATGAAACCATACTTAACGAGGAAAATATGGATTTTGTTTGGTATAATGATTAAGCGCAATACAATTTCACCGTTTTTAACAAAAGAGATTTCGCGGACTCCGGATTTAATGAGTAAAAATAGCTAGATTTTTTAAACAAAATATAGGAAATGACTATATGTATTTACTGCGCTAAATATTTTATGACAGCATTTTTTAATGAAGATAAAATGATAATGATGAAGGTAATGATGATAATAATGTAAAACGAAGAAGCTATCTCGTTTTTTGAATCTCCCCAAATAAATCTTAATTTGGGAATAATTACTAATGTAAGTTCCTTTGTATCATGGTTTCTTTCTTCTTATTTAGCTTTTTATACTGGAATTTAAGCTGTAATATAATAAGTTGTTCATTAAATTTGAAGCAAATTTAAAATTATATTTTATTGCATGCATGTCACATGCATAGATGTCATCTATACAGACATTTTTTTCAAAATTTGGAATTTTAAATTCCAAAATGGATTTAGTGAGCAACCTGATATAGTAAGCATTTACGTTTTGTCCCAAGCTTCTCGTTATATACGGGTCCTACTGTATTTAGAAAATGGATTCAATTATTTTATATAAAATTTAGTCTAATATTTCTCTCAGAAGCAAGTGACGTTATGGAAATGAGTTTAATTACTTCATTTAACCCAAAAAAAACTTTGTTCTCAGAAAATTATTATATTAACAAATTAAATTTTGAAATAAAACATCCAGTTAAGAGAACAGAAAGTGGTATATGCAATACGTCCTATGAATCAAGACAATTTTAGCTAGAAAAAAATATTTTAACCATAAAAACTACTTATGGATCGAATTAAGTTTGGCGTAAATAAGATAAGCCTTTTTTTTTTTAAGAATGCGAGCAATTAAGTTATTCTCTCGATATTCTAATATTCCTATTTAATAATTTAATTCAAAATTCCAAAATACATGTATAAATTAAATAATTTATATATTTCACTCTTTCTTTAATTACTTGATTTTTTTTATATTTTCCATGGCTATCTCCTTTCTTTTAAATGCCACGACGTAAGAACTCCATTTAGTAAAGAACATGTTATTCAATTTTTTATCATGAATAGTTGTTACATAGGGTGATTCAAAAATACGCAGTGGCGGTTTTTGCATGAAACTATTTAGCCTAGTCTAGACTATATCGTATAACTACTATACTATAAGACTACACTAATAATATGACTATAATATAAGACTACACTAATAATATGACTATAATATAAGACTACACTAATAATATGACTATAATATAAGACTATAATATCTACTATACTATAGCGTATAACTACTATAAGACTATAGTGTATAGACTATAGCGTATATAGGAACAGGGGCGGCTCGCTAGATAGTTCGAGTGGCGCCCGTATACATAGGCAAGAATTTGTGCCCCCAAATTTTTTTTTGTCTAAAACCCAAGGCCGTAGCCAGGCTTTAATTTTGGGGGTACAAAAATTTTTACTGCATGTAATTTATGCAGTTACTGCATGAAAGGCCGTAGTCAAGTCCAATTAAAAATTTAGTTTCAGGGGGGACCGGTCTCTAAAATCCCCCCTCTTGATAGGGGGGCTTTCTAAAACCGCTACCGATATTACGACAGTTAACTTTTTAACCGTTAGTCGTAGAAATTTACTTTCGAATAGAAACAGTTCTTAAATTCAATGATGAAGACTATATTGGTTCTTAAATTCAATGAATATATAATAGTTCTTAAATTCAATGGTGAATATATATTAGTTCTTCAATTCAATGATGAATATATGTGGATTCTTAAATTCAATGATGAATATATATTAGTTCTTAAATTCAATGATGAATATATATTAGTTCTTAAATTCAATGATGAATATATATTAGTTCTTAAATTCAATGATGAATATATATTAGTTCTTAAATTCAATGATGAATATATTATTTATTTTACAAGCAGTTTGTGTATAAAAACACCAAATTTAATTTTTTATACGAGCCCCTCACGAAGAAACTTCCAATTAGTAAAATAATACTCTATACGTAATTGGTCAAATAATAAAATTTCATGTTCTTATATGAAATACTCGATGGGTTATTAAATGTTGAAGTTTATCACCTATTCACCTTTATTGCAGCTTTGGCGACTCTTTCGTGTGGAATAATTACTACTTCTGGAGACTACATGCGAAAGCAAAATATATAATTGAAGGTCCCTTTCGTTATAGAAGCAAGATTTAATGACGCGCTTTAAATCATGAAATAAACAGACCGAAATTTTGCTTCGACTACAGCGAATTCCTACGTGATCAGGCAAAAACACACGTGCACATAAACTTGTTTCGAACAGCACATGAACCTAGAATTTCATCAATCATCAATCATCAGCGATTAATGCTAAAATTCTCAATTTACGATATCTCGCAAATATTCCACATAGAAACACGAAATTTCTTTATGTGATTAATTAGATATAGGGCTTTGTTTTTTTAATTGAAAGTATCTTGATAGAGTGCCTGTATAGAAAGTTAAATTTCGTATTTTTGTGCATATACGACCTTTTGTAAAATGAGCAAGATATTCTATATACTACACAAAATTTTAGCATTTTTCCATTGGAAAAGTATCTTTCGGAGACTAACGAATACCTAAAAAAAATAATTGCCGTAGCATTTATTCTGAATAATGCTATATATAATTCAGCCAATAGTCATTTAGGAAATAAAATAATTCGTGGAAAGTTTTTCTTATTCGAAAGCCTATTTATATATAGCACTTAAGGTAATGTTTTCATTTACATGTATTTGCATTACTTCACATATATAGAAGATAATTCTCATTTCTATACATTAAAGAGGCGTGTATCTTTTTTTATTTATTGCCTTTAAGCTATTGGTGATAGTTTTTGGTTCCCTAAATCATATTACAGTTTATATTTCCGACTAATATACAGTTAGAGTAGCAATATATGATTGATTGTGAGGAAGTTAAAAAAGTAATATATTTTGGCAAAATTAAAACTTATATTTTTAGTCGTATTTTTATTGAAACTCGTATTTTATTAATAGAATAATATAATAGAACAGAATATAACATAATATAATAATTTTTTATTTGATTAGAATCAACCACAGTCATTAAGAAGATACGATGACATTTAATTAAGCAAGACGCCCAATTGTCTGATAAGGAAATACTCTTAGTGTACTGTTGAAGACAATTCAAATAAAATTAACGTCGCACTTAACATTATCCTTAAAAAAGTAATAAAAAAGTTAGTAAAATTAAAAGTAAAATCACTTCAATTAAAATTAAAGTCTTGGAAAAACATCGATTTTTTTCTGAAAAAATGGCAATAAATTCAAAGAAATTGCATAAATATGTATTATTAAAAGATTGTAATTTTTTTGTGGAAATGAAAAAAACATTGCGGAGAGAGAGGGAGGGAGAAGGGGGAGAAGGAGAGAGAGAGATAGTGGGAGATTATAATCAAAAAAATTAAGGCGAAGGCTAAGGAAATTTACTAAGTATTCATATAAATACTTGCTCTTTTCTTTCTTTTTTATAAATTTTACTATTTGCTAAGTAAACGTAAAATATTATTTGGTAGCGAGTAACGCTATGTGTTGCTGTGGTACCTTTGAATTAAGTTTGAGTATTTAATGATTTTACCACTAAATCAAATTCTCTAAGAGATGTGAAATATCATTATTTGTAGATTTTGAGATGAGATGTTTTCAAATCATCTTTTACCATTTACTGTAAAAAGTATTGTGCGTGCGTTTGATCTTAATTTAAGCTCACCAGTACATTAACTTGTATAACTATAATCAAGTTGAATAATTTTAAGAAATGTGTTTACTTCATTTCTACTTTTGGTAAAGTCACATTTTTGCGAATCAGTGTTTAATCAAGAAGTAAATTAAAGATCATCATTAAAAGAACTTAAAGTAATCACTTAATATTTCCCAAAGTTAGTAATAGAAAACTAATAATAATATCACTTTTAAATGCGAATTACCTGTAAGAGTGAAGAAAGGCGGCCTCCCAAGCCAGCTTCCGTAGTTTCCGATCCCACTCACAGGTGGCGCTGTATACCCGCTTCCAGAAAATGAAGTCAGAGTATGAGAAGTAACATCTTGCTGATGGGATTGCTGCATCTGTACATCAACCAACGGCGTTAAGTAGCCAAGAGGTAAAGAATTCATTGCAGAGGTATTGGAACTTTGTTGATATAATGATGGATGAAGTGCTACAGGTGTTGGACGTACACATCCGGATAAAACTGGTTGTGCACGATTCAAAACGAACTGTCTTGTTTCTAAAATGACGTCTTCTTTATTATTGCTGCGAGCTGCGGCTCGTGCAGCTGCACGCAGCAAGATTGCAGAGGTTGGAGGTCCAACACTTCTGTGTGTACTACCCGCGAGTATATCATCAATTGAAAATTTATTTGAGAGTGGTGGGGGTGAGGAAGCCGTTATCACTTCTGTGTCACCATCGTTTGACGTTTTGGAGGCGTCGTCGTCCATGAGCTTTGAGTCCATGATTTCAAGATGAATCTAAAAAATCAGAAATAAAGCGAAGATATTATTCCAAAATGTGTCAATGCCTAGAGAAAAATATTTTTGATTTAACATATTTGTTTGGAGTGTTAAATTATGTTCCTTTTTCTACTTTCTAATTTTATGATATTTAAACATTAGCGTAGGCTGAAAATTCATAAGGGGTTAA
Source organism: Dysdera silvatica (assembly GCA_006491805.2). Lineage (NCBI taxonomy): Eukaryota > Metazoa > Arthropoda > Arachnida > Araneae > Dysderidae > Dysdera > Dysdera silvatica. The sequence goes on from QLNU02015360.1 coordinate 177,167,430, forward strand.
AGAGCTACAATTTTATATATTCATATGTATATATATATAAAATTGTATCGTAATGGGGGCTATGGCCTTCTTAACCCCCCCCTTCCCTCGCGTGCATACACCAGTATATTTAGAAGTAGTTTGAACCGTGTCAGTGGTTTTGAGTCTAGTTTAGATCGGATATGTATTAAAATGAAGTTCCATGTAAATGAGAAAATGATCACTAAGCAATCAATATATATCTGGACTACCAGCACCCTTCGGCGCAAAAAGCTACTGACTGCTACGTAAGATACTTGTCTTTATTCGGCAGTATAAAATACTCAGATTGAATGTAATTGAAAACCGTTAAGCTGATTTAGTCCTCGGCGCCATCATTCCAAATATTATTTTGTGCTAAAATCTTCAATGATTATAATATTATTTGATTTTGGAACAACAAAGGAGATTTCAAGTATTACGTAAGCAATATTTTGGCCATTTTATAACCTCCTCCTCCTGGTAAACAAAAATTAACATTGGCTAACATAGGAAAATAAACACAACAGCAACTCCCACATCCAAGGTGCTTGCGTAATACTTGAACTCTCCCCTACCTTAAACTCATTCGAGGTAACGCTGTGACTAGAAAAAAAAAGGTGATTGAAAACTGAGAACTTTTAAAGGGTATCTGCATCCAGTGGCATTACTAGATATTTTTCCGCCCGGGGCAAGTGACTGTCATTGCTGTAATTGTTGCGCCTGTCATTACTTTTAAAAGGCTAATTGCCGCCCCCGAATTGTGGCGCCCGGGGAAACCGCCCCTTCCCCTAGCTACGCTACTGTCTGCATCCCAACATACCTTCCATTTGCGTATGGAGGTTAAAAATAGGAAGGGAATTATGAATAAATAATTTTTCCATTTTCCTGACTATTCAGTTTAGAAAAATTCATCAGATTATTAATAATAAATAATAAATTATCTTTTTATTTTCTACAAAATTAAAGCTCTTTAATATGTTAGACCAGGATTGTCCAACATACGGCCCGTCGACAAATGTTTGAAATATAAAAAAATCCGAAACAAACGTTTTAGGTTATTTTTTCAGAAATAAAGAAAACTTCAGGAGATAGCATGAGTGACCCTTTTCCATACCGCAAGTGAACAAACAAACAACCGGAAAAAACTCCGAAGAGGGCTTTTTATTTTCCGAAACCGCTGGCCCGCGAGATCCGTGAAAATTCTTTAAGTGGCCCGCTACCCAAAAAGGTTGGACAACCATGTGTTAGACTGATATCTCTCACAGTAAAGAGAATTCTTATTCAACTTCAATTCAAATACACTATTCTACAGCTCGTGTTCTTCACTTCTTTTATCAACTCAGGTATTTTTCTCCCAACTCATCTGGCATTTCAGTGCAATATATTAACGATTCCTTTCAATGATGCAGTTTTCTGAAGGTGTCTCACTCTCACAGACTGTTTTATTTTTTATGGCTTGGAAATATCTTTCCCAACGGAAACATTTAATGTTGGATATTTCAACACAATTCTTTAAGCTTCATTTATTTGTAGCATAAAGACTCATGAGCAGTGCCGGATTATCGTATAAACAAACAAGACAAATGTCTGGGGCCCGGCGTGACAGCTGAACCCCATTATAACGAGAACCCGGAACTACAATATTTGTTTGATTACATTCGAAATATACTGGCAGGGGCGTTCCTGGCTGAGGTGCAAATGATGCCGAGCACCTGGGTGGCAGCAGACCTGTGCTGGACTTCCCAATCGCATGGGCTGGGCATGCTGAAACGGAGGGACTCAAAGTCTAAAGAGCTTCCAGCCAAGATGCGTGTTCTAAATTTAAAAATTATTTATTTATCTTATTTTGTAAATTAAATTCATAGTACAGTGGAACCTGGTAAAGTGATCACCTTTATAAATTGACCACCTGGACATGGTGAGCACTTTTTATAAGAGAGAGAGAGAGCTGGTAAGGGTTTAGTCATGCCAATACCAAAGTCTGTCGTGAATAGTGACTATCTGTCTATGATGACCATCGCAGTCCAGTCCCAAAGGTGGTCACTTCAGGCAGGTTCTACTGCATATATAGCTTGAAGAGTGGATCATAAAAGACAGGAAAGATTTTGCAAACTTTATTTTTCACGTAGACAGATGTGAAATAACATTAGGCAAGTTTCTCATCGCTAGCACTACACTTTGGAATCATTATGCTCCATATCAAAGAGTTTTGCAACTAAATTTTATCTTCTGATAAAAGCAAACAAGCCAGGTTGAGAAATCTGTAGGTTACATCAGTGACGAATGTTTATTAAGAAAGATATCTCTCTGTCTCTATTTGTGTATACAATACCATAAAAAGTTACCTCAAAGCCTAGAAGATTAACCACATTGTCAGAATTGGTTTGGTTGGTTGTTTGGCTTTTTTATGGCGCAAGAGCATCTGGGCTATACTGCGCCAAATATGGTAAAGAATTGGTTTACATTTAGTGACCTGTGATCAATAACGCTTTAGGAAGAGGATTATCTATTCAGTTCCTGTCCGTTCGGGTGTCTGTTCGGTTCCTGTCATATCTGGCTATTATCTGACTACCCTCTGAAAAGTAAATGTGAATTCGTATCAAATTCTTAGATCTGTAGAAAATGATGATTACTGAAATAATTCGTTCTCCTGATCCTATATAAATCGGATATAGCGGGCATTTTCGTTAATCCCAAGTTCCTCATTATATACCGATCCTACTGTAATTACACAGGCCTAATTTATACTAAAAAGAGCTCGGAAAAAAATTGTCGAGGGCCCCACGAAACCTTAATCAGACCTTGCTCATGAGACACGCCAGATCTCTGTTTTTTCCTACTACTCACTCTTAATCTTCCCATGATGTTCTAGTCTATGTTTAACTTTCCTTAAGGTCCTAATATCGATGGTTTTTTTTTCTGAACTAAATGAGAGCTTTTAGCCTTTCAAGATGATAGAGCTTACCAAAAATTCAAAATTGAATTCCGAGTATTCTTTTCAAGATGGCAGGACATGTCTATAGAAGCAGCTGAACTCGCAAAATATGAAGAGCATCTAGAAATGTTCAGTTCTCTGTGCTACACTTTTCCAAAGGAACACTTGAAAGAATAAACATCATTCCGTATCAATATGTTAAAAACGATATTTAATTTTAAAACATCTACTATATTTGACATCAAAAAATTCATCGTTTAACAAGTAACGGTTTCTTGTACTGTTTTCTTCAAAAAAAATTAATTCTCAACTTTATAAATTGTTGAGTATGTTTTTTGCTGAATATTGGATGTTGTCCAACATGCTAGTCCATGTTTTAATTTTTCTCCGGAAATAATTAATCTCTCTGTTGTCATATATAATAACGGTATTAAAAATTATTTCGATTACTGAATAAGATTTTGGATATAAAAAAATATTATTTAGAGATTTGAAAGTTCGATTTTAAGGCGAAATTCTTTTAGACACTGTAGAAAACTTTATATTGTATATATATTACACATTTTTTAAGAAGAAACTACAAAGAAAATGGACATGGAAACACCCCAATGGAGGAACCAGCGAAATTGACTATATACTGGCAAACAAGAAATCAATTATTGAAGATTGCAGCGTACTGAACAGATTTAATACTGGAAGTGATCATCGAATGGTGAGATGTAAAATGCACTTAAATACTAAACTAGAAAGGCAGAAGCTCATTAGGAAACAAGTATGTAAGAGGGTGGATTTAAAGAAATTAAAAGAAAATACCGAGGCATTCAAGTTGGAATTAAAAAATCGCTTTTCTGCACTGGAAGGACTTATTGAAGAAGTTGACATCTCAGAAGCAAATGAAAACATTGTTAAGACAATAATTGAAACTGCTGGGGAAATTGGTGGTGTAATATGTAAAAGCAGTTTCAGAGGATCGAGTATATAGAACTTTGCAAAACTTTGCGCAAAAACATGAAAGAAGATATAAGAAAATTCAATTGTGAGTTAGTAAGGAAGGCCATTGAAAGCAACAAGAGCCTTAGGGTTGTTAAAGGGAGTTTGTCTATTGGGAAGAAACACATCATTGCATTAAAAGGAGAGGATGGCACTGTAACAAGAAATAGGGAAGAAATACTTAGAAGAGTTGAAGAATTCTACAAAAATCTATACGAAAGTAACAGTGAATTAAACGAAGACATTGAAATAGTCGAAGGAACAGCTCCTAAAATCTTAAAAGAAGAAGTAGCATTTGCAATAAAAAGTATGAAGAAAGGAAGATCCCCTGGCGATGATGGCATTACATTAGATATCTTAAAAGAAGCTGGAGAACATGTAGAAGACATACTCGCAAAATTCTTTACCAAATGCCTCAACAGTGGTAACATACCAAACCAATGGGATTCTGCAACAGTAATTCTTTTGCATAAAAAAGGTGATAAAGAGGATTTGAAAAATTACCGACCAATTAGCTTGTTACCTGCTATTTATAAAATCTTCACAAAAGTGCTAACACATCGCCTGCAGAAAAAATTAGATGCAGCTCAACCAAGAGAACAAGCTGGATTTCGAAGTGGATTCAGTACAGTGGACCATATTCAAGTATTAAGAGAATTAATTGAAAGAACACATGAATATGAACTTCCATTGTGTGTGGCATTTATTGACTATGAGAAGGCCTTTGACTCTATTAAAACATCAGCAGTCATCAACTCTTTAAGATCAGCAGACATCGAGGATGTGTACATTGACATGGTGAAATGTGTGTATAAAAATGCAAGTGCAAAATTTCGGTTACATAAAGATACCGAAGCTATCAAAATTGGTAAAGGTGTGAGGCAGGGAGATACCATTTCTCCAAAACTTTTTACTTCAGCTTTACAGATGATTTTTCAGCAGATAAATTGGAATAACAGGGGAATAAAAATAAATGGTGAATATTTAAATCATTTGCGGTTTGCTGATGACATTGTTATTTTTTCAACGAACCCATCAGAACTCCAAGACATGGTACAGGAGCTCTCAACTAGAAGTAAAGAAGTTGGACTCAAGATGAACCTACAAAAAACTAAGATCATGTTCAATAATTTCGTAGAGGAAACAAAAATACAAGTTGACAACATTGAGCTAGAAATTGCTGATTCATATATTTACCTTGGCCAGCTGATTTCAATGGATGGCAACATTATGAAAGAACTCAACAGACGTATTAAACTTGGCTGGAGTGCATTTGGAAGAAACAGTTTTATCCTGAAGGGGAAATTGCTTTTGTCTGCAAGAAGAAAGATCTGCAACCAGTGTGTATTGCCAGTCCTCTCTTATGGATCAGAGACATGGAGTCTAACAGTTGGAGCAATACGAAAGTTACAGACAACGCAAAGGAGCATGGAGAGGTGCATGCTTGGAATAACTAGGAGAGATCGAAAAAGGAACACTTGGGTGAGAGAGCAAACTAGAGTAGAGGACATCATTGTTAAAGTAAAAGGGCTGAAATGGCGATGGGCTGGGCATATTGCAAGAAGAACTGATCAACGATCGACAACGCAAATTCTCAACTGGATTCCAAGAGACCACCGAAGACGTCCTCAAACTAGATGGGTGGATGAAATAAAAAAACAGGTTGGGGTGACATGGAAGCGAATTGCTCATTATAGACTTGTGTGGAAAGCATTTAGAGATACCTTCATCCAGCAATGGATAGATAATGGTTGAATATGATGATATATATATTACATTTTCCGCTCTTCCCCGAGCAAAAATCTGAACTGAAATAAGAAATTATCGAAAAGGAGAACAATAAAAATGCTTACCAGCATTCTGAAGAATACATGTTAATTTTAATAAACATAAGACACAAGTATGTGCTTAATTACTACTTTGAAAAGAAATCTTTGATGTTTGTTTTGATTTTTCTTGGGAGTTGGCATTTAACATTGCTTATTTGATTTTTCAAATGTATCAAAGAAAACACCGTTAACGTCAAAACGCAGTATGTACTTCTTTACACACTGTAAATCAGCATTAACTTCAATTAAATTCACTCAATTGAAGTTGATTTTCTGATGACAGTCGTTATTCTTTCTAATTGAAATTCTACTTGCAACTGTAGGCTAATGATGAAAAGTTATCGTTAAATCGAGGAGATAAACGTTAAATCTAGGAAATGTAACACTGCGTTGAATGTAACCCAATCCGAGCCAACAAAAGCTATCCCTAAATCGAGGACATCATTAAATCGAAGTTAGACTGTATTATGAAACGATGTATATGTGATTGGTTCCCGTACTAAGATTAAGAGCTGAATTAAAATTCTATTGCCATGAAATTGTATCCAGGGGCGGACTGGGTCCTCTCAAAGGGCGCATACCTTGGATTTTTGGAGGGCGTGAATCTTTTTCAATTCGAAGGCACGAGTTCTATCGCCCATGAGGGTGCACCGGCCCGAAACCAGTGGGCCGGCTGCCCAGTCCGCCCCTGAAATGTTTCTACCCTTTAGGAATAAAATGATGATCCATTAACACTAGGATTACCGCGATTTCCGGTACCTAAAATTACCATGACCAGTCACCCGTTGATTTCAATGTCCTTGTTTTGCACTGTATTCGATACTAACAAAAATAAGGGCTTTATAATTAATATAGATTATTTTCTGACCTGGAAACATAATATGAAGTAGTGATTAAATTATAACGTTACAAAGTTAAACTTAAAATTTTAGTATAAGTAGTTTTGCAGTTTGTACAACAAAAGGAATATTTGCCATATATAAGTTTATTTCAAATAATATTGATAATTATTACTTTAAATTAAGCAATAATTCTATGCTTTATTTAACCAACAGATTAATAAAATATTAAATTTAAATATAATGTCAACAAGTATAATATATATATATATATATATATAATTCAATGATTTATTATATTTGATCTTTGTTTCTTTTTGTTTTCCTAGTATTTCACAAAAGTCGATTTGGTTTTTATTCGCTTTTCTCCTGTACACAGTCCACACACAACTTTTGAACATTTATTATACACAGTAACACAGTATTAATATTATTGTCGAGGTAATTGTATATATAAGTCGTTTTTTGATCAATTTTCAGAATCGGGACCCTTTCAGATGAACTCAAATCAGTTGACGAAATCTCATGAGCATTTCCATCACAATTACTATCATCCTTAAGACTATATTCAAAATTTTCTCCATCTTCGGATGAATTTTCACTAAAAGTATCATTTTTTGATACTTCGGTTAGTAATTTCACAATTTTATTATTGGATAGACGTCTGCGATACATCTCTCCACATGTGCCAAAATCGAAAATCCTTCCAGTTTCCAGCTCACAAAGGACAAAACATGCCTTGTAGCTAGTTTCTAACGTATAAGATCATCAGCATGGAGTTTTCAAAATTATTGGGGGGGGGTCTCCCAAAGCACAATTTATTCGTGTTTATACATTACAGTATATGTAAAATCGCAATTTATTTCAGATTATTGGGGAGCTCAGGTCCCACGGTCCCATATAATTCTACGCCTGTGTATAAGATAAATAAGAACATTTTACAACATTCTAAATGGCAAACTCAAATGGCTTGAAATTATACAGAAAACAACAAACAGTTGACCGCCTGAACAAGAACAGCTTTCGAAACCATTTCCACCATTCCCATTATCCCCACCCCCACCTTTGTATAGAACAGCGGTTCTTTAACTTTCCTAGACTACGGACCCTCTTCAGAGATCACTCGCCCTCGCGGACCCCCAAGAATTAACTCAAAGTTTAAAGCCCAGAATTTGCATCATACATATTTATTTCTAGTGTTTCATCACTAATTTTCACCATTTAAGGAAGGAATTTTCCCTTCCCTCATAATTTATTCTTAGCATTAAAGAGCAAATGCTCTTTTCACAGTTGAAGAACTGCTGGTATAGAACATTGCAAGCACATAATATAAACAGTAGATTTCATTCACTTTTTGAGATTAGCGTTATTCTCAGGCATATGAATGAGGATAGAAAAGTTAGATAGAGTGCAACAAAACCCATTATCTAATGAGTCAGTGATGTTCCATCATGGTAGTTCTCCGTATATTGTCTCCTAGAGAATAAAATAATTGCTTGATTTCAACTACATTCAGGCTAAGAATTGCAGGTAATTGCTAGGTTTTTTTTTAACTTTCTTTTCAGAATTGCTGCAAAGAGATGACCCGCCTTATTAATTGCAGTGTTAAAGGAAAAACGTTTGTAAAGACTGATTTTTGGCAGACATCATTCTAGAAATTACTTGTGTCAGAAACGACAGATAGATGGCAGCACATTAAAATGTTATAAAGCATTTTATAAGTTTTGAGATTTGAAAAAGTTAAATAAAATATTTTTTACAGAAAGAAAAAAAAAATCCCACAACAGACATTAGTATTTACGATGGTGCATAGTTTATTTATACATTGCTATTAAATTAAACAAACAAAAACTAAATATAAAAAATATGCGTTGTCTCCCGATTAGTGATAATTTTTCATATTGGTCGATTCTGGCCAGTTTTAAAAAATATAATTGTTTCATCCCTATTAGAGCAAATGCATTATATTCTTCATATATTTACTTTTTAAATATTAATATACAATCGAACTCGGTTATAACGACATTCAAGGAAACTCCGAAATATTGATAATATAATCGAACAACGCTATAACTCATAAACCAGTTTAAAATATTGGTGTGCATGCAGACCCAGCGCGACCATATAGGTGAACTAGGCGGCCACCTAAGGCCGCACCATGACAGATTTATTTATTTTTAAATCATAGGCGTACGCAGAAAGTTCGTAAGGGGGGGTTATAGGCTCAATGGGGGGTTACAGAGCTACAACTCACATATTCCTATGTTAAATATACAAAATTTCATTGCAATGGGGGGTTACAACCCCATCAACACCCCCCTGCGTACGCCAATGTTTTAAATACTTAATACTGGAGGATGATTGAGATATACTTAACAATAAATAAGTAAATGGAACTGAATGGATTATTTTCGACTAATGTCTTTACCAATTTCTACAATTCACATGATGTGACATTTTCCTTTAGGCAAGCAATACATTTATTTTTGGGATATGTAAACAAGAAAGTAAATTTTATTTTTACAGTACGTTACAGTTAGTCCTATTTATATAAAAATTCCAGTCTTCTATTTATTTTTATTTTTATCATTTTTTTGGCAAATATATCAATAACACTTTTGTGAAAGTTGGAGTTCTTTTTCATATTTGTAATAAGTTTTTTTTAAATAGAAAGCAAGGACAACTTTTACAATGCAATAAAAATTACTATCGATACCACTAGATGGCAGCATTATCGTTAACATAAGCTATTAGAAAATTGCTTATCAGATTAAAATTATTTCACGTTTACTGGCTTAAAAAATCACCAATCTATTTGTAAATTTAATTGATTTCTTAATTTGACGAACTCAGAGATTTCAAGATGAAAATACGATTAAATAGGAAATAAAAATACGATAACAAGAAAATGTATTCTGAACTGCGACCATAGCAATCAGTTAACTATTTCTGGCTGGAAAGCAGAAATTGCATTGCTTTTGATCCGACGTCAGTCCTACCGTCAGGTAGTGGTCAGGGGTTTATCCAGTGATAAAAATTGCGAAGTAGTTATTTGACCTCAGACAAAATTTCCAGGTACAAACATGATTTTGCTGGACTTATTATTAAGTTTTCCTTAATTTAAATTGGCAATGAAAATGCGTTTCCAATTGATGCTAGGTAAGCAATGCTTACATTTATATATGGACCTAATGCCACCGGTTCTTGTTCACCCGATAATTTTGAAAAACTCTACGTCGATGTGCATGTCTCTCTTATCCATTATTTGCATAATTCTCAACTCTTTGCTTTTGCTAACACCCTTTAACCAATTTGCGTAACTCTCAAAAAGCATTTTCCCACACTTACCAGCCTTTTAGTGGTATCGAACAGCATCAAGGCCTCACTACACAAGAGACTTGGGTGAACCAGGCACGTGCTAATAGGAGGGCAGGCTGTCTCCCAATCGGGTGGAGTGAGGCGAGGCGAAAGGCATATCCTCCTCACTATTGAGAGTACAATTAAAATGTTAACTTCAAAAATATTATGAACATTGCCATACTAATGTAGCTGCTAAGCGTAAGAACTTTGATTCTAATTTAATTTTCCATCAATGCAATGTCGGCACCATATCGTCTACCTTAGTATATCCTATTTTACGCACAATTTTTTCAGTTAGACAAGTGTCTGCTAATGAGAGGTTTTATACGCAATGGCGGCTCGTTCATTGGCACACAGTATGAGCACGTAACTCCCGAAGAGAAATTATGAAGAAAATAAGATATAACAAGTTAAGTAAAATAAAATATCAAACACGTAATACGAAACTGTAATAGTATAAAATACGAAATTTATTACGTGTAAGTCAATTATTACTTTATTTGGTTGGTGATGGTGACCTTATTAACCGGGATACAAGTGAGCAGAGTGTTTGGCCAGTCGCACGTGCGATTGGAAAAACTGACCTTTGACCCCCTGAAGTCATTGAAGGGTGTGAATGTGGGATATTCGCCGCTTCCAGCACTATACTTCGCATATCTTCATTGTGCAGGAGGTAGAACGTAATTGCCTATATTTAGTTTCTTTTAATCCCGGGCTCTGACCTTCTTTGCTACTTGGTACATGCGGTTAGTTTAAATTTTTTAATTAATTATTATTGTTAGTTTTATTCAGGGGCGGACTGGGCCGCCGGCCAACCGGCCCTCGTGGGTTATAGGACTCTCGCACTAGGATAATCCAAGGTATGTGCCCTTTGTGAGGATCCAGTCCGCCCCTGGTTTTATTATTATGTGTACAAACATTGTTTTAAAGCATATTATTATGGGCCCTGCACCACGGCACCAGGAACCGTGAAATCATTCTTTTCTTTACGAGCAATTTACAAAAAGTACACCCCAGTGGCTCTGTGTTACGACCATATTTGGCAATTGTGTTATCCCTGTGAAGGGTAATAATATCTCATACAGAAAAACAATTTATCATCTAATATTATTATGCATTAATAGTTAAGATTGCATTTAACAAAATAGGTGTTTCGGAGCTGAAACAATTACATTTTGCAACGTTATCACTGGAAAGGAAAATAGAAATAAAGCTGCTTAGGCAAACGCTAGGCTTGAATAGGATGTGAATTAACTAACAGGCTGTTTTGTTTTTACTGTCTCCTGTTTGCAAAACGAAGTGGTGATTTCAGTTGGGTGAAGTACAGTGTGGCTGATTTGTCACATATAACTCCAAAACTAAATTAGCATGAATACTCGCAGTCACATTTAAACTCCACATTAGAATTCTGTTTGCTTGGTATTCTTCAACAGCTTGACAGTGCATTTTTTAAGTTGCATTACAAGTTCGTTCAATCTTATGCCAAGAACACAATATATTTTATTCTGTACGTTTCGTTGACCTGTGAAAATTTCTTTTCGTAATTTATGTATTGTAAACCCAGGGCCGCAACTAGAGGGGGGGGCAGGCTGGGCACATGGCTTGGAATGTTTGTAGGTAGGCCGATGAAGTGGCGGGCGCTGTGACAGTGGGGCGCCAGAATCTTTGTTTTCCCGGGGAACAAAGGTACTAGCTCTGCCACTGGTGAACCTCCATTTAAATACTCACCATTCTCCACTGGGTATGCATATATATATATATAAAAGTTAATCGAAATGTGTTCTCTTTCTTACTCTCTCTTACTCTCTCTCTCTCTCTCTTTCAGGAGGAATGTTGAAAACTTTAATCTGTAATGCAAATTGTAATGTGTTTTGACTCGATATTGTATTGCATAATGCATTGTAACTCGATGTTATATCGTGCAAGGTATTTAAATTCGATATCCATGGACTTTTGCTGTTTTCCACTTAAAAAAAAGAAGCTAAAACCAATCCCTTACTTCATAGATTGCTATAAATTTTAAAATAAAAAAATGCACTATTTTTAAAGTTGAGATATATTTTTTTTACAAATGCATAAAAACGGTTTATAAAATTTCACAATAGAAACATGCGTCTTGAGATTTAGAACTGATATTTTTTCGAAGAAATGTCAATTTTCAAGATGCAAAATATGGCAACGTAATTCTTTAAAATATAAATCACGAATTTCAGAAACTGAAAGTAAAATCTACCGAAATATTTACATAAAAATTCTCTTGGAATATTAAAAGATACTCTTTTAAGGCAATTTAAAAGTCAAACTATATTTATTCCATAAATAAAATAGGTGCACACCGCGCAAAAGGTGATTAATCGAAACAGATCAAAATTGACGCAGTTACATAATGTTTTAAGCCATTGCCAATTATTTCGGCAGAATCACGTCTGCCTTCCGATACGTGTATGAATACGTGCATGAAAATTCGAAGGCGAAGTTACGTAACATTTTGACAGGTACCACCATCGGTCGGCACTAAAAAAAAATAATGTAAAATCGTTAGTTTACTACACAGTGAAAAAATTGGTTCAATATTTCCAATTTTTTTTTTAAATCTTCTCATGTATTTTCCATCTAAATTGAATGTGTAAATATACGGAAAGTAGGTTTAGCAGGATTACAAAAATGAATCAGAAAATTAAAAGAAATAACAATTAGGAATAATTTTAAGTAACTTTTTTTACGTCCTTTCTTTCCAATGTTTTGTAACGTATCTATAAAATTTGCAATTCCTTATATTTCAAGAAAACATAATAAGAAATAGCAATAAGAAAAGTATATTTGTATCAACTGGGTGCTCCAAGATTTGTAAAAAGTCTGTTCTTGTAGAAATGGGTTTAAATTCTTAACGAGATTTGCAAATTCCATCAACGCGATTGCTAAGGGTGTAATTGCTTAATCGGAAAAAACCTTAATGCGGTTTAAGGAAAAACGGACCAACGATTTAATTAACGAAAACATGGTAGAAATCAGATACCTCATATCTATTAGCGTTTCGGGAGAGTGTCCCTCCCAATCGCTTTCACTGTCATTTGCAATTCTAAGTATAGACGTTTTAGCTAATGGCTATTGTGCGAAAGAAGGAGGGACCGCAAGCTCTAATTAGACTTTTATGGGTTTCCTGATCAGTATTGAAACTGATTTAATTTTTTTTAATGGCACAATGCTGTCGAACTTTTAAAGATTAAATAGAAAGCTAAAAGTGTGTTTTTACTTTTAATACGTAGCGCCTTCTTCTTCTTCTTCTTCTTCTTTTTTTTTTTTTTTTTGCTGTTTCATGTTAATCACACAGAAATAGAGTTAATCGAAGCAAGAAATATCCCCAGAGATTGTTTTATTTAACCACCTAGCCACCAGAGCCGTATATATACGTATTGTTACACTACTTTTTCTTACTTTTGTAGTTACCCAATCGATATACAGCTTTTCTTCGTAAACGCCTTTTTTGCTCAGTTGAAAGCCATTTTATAGCACATTTGCACATTTGTTGGATAATATAACTTCGAAAGCAAACATGTAAGCTTGACTATTTTTCTCAGCCAATCTAATCTTTGACTGCGAAATTTTTACTGATTTAAGCTTGGTAAACGTTACGCCCATTACACCTATAATACAGTTTTTCATACTAACTTTTTGTTTATGCGCAGAAAACCTTTCTTAACTGATCCACATTTGAATTTTTGTTAAGCATTAAATTTGGGAATGGAACTTATTCCATTGGTCTGTAAATTGCTGCTTCAAGAAACAGTAAGAGAAATTTCCTTTCCTTAGTGATGTTAGGAGAAATGGGCGGTAATGGATGGAGGTTAGGTGGTTAAAGCCGGTTTTTTTTTTTTTTTTTTTACGAAATTAGTATGTCTCAATTTTTGTTAATTTTGAACTTAAGCATTGTAACTAATTAAGGAAATAAGTTGTGATAAAATATTGATTAATGATCTAATTTCTTATACTATTTACATTTTAGTCTGCAAGGTAGGTAAAATTAATTATCGAGAATTCGTAACCAAAATTACGAACGAATTTAAAAACGCAGTCAGCTACACGATTCGAATTTTCTTAATATCTTTTTCAACAGCTAACGTAAATTTGTTTCTTCGTTTTATTAGCTTACTTCTTTTAAAAACTCGAAAAGACACGAAAAGTGGACATGAACTTCGAGTGCCTCCCGCCACTAAGTCTGCGCCTGTGTATTACCATGGAATCGAGCCCTATTTTCAATAGAGGGATGCTTGAAGAAATGGTGTATAGCGACCTGAACTATTGTGAAAATGACATGCAGCATACGTTTCACATAGCTACAGCGGCGAAAGGAATTCACATGGCAGACAGGCTACAGCTTCATACTAATTGAATAAATTTCTCTCGATGGTTAATATACTGGCATACACAGGACTTTTCCCGCGAGGGGAGAGGGTTGTCAAACCAATTAAGGCAGGCCTAGCGCTAGAGTTCGCGACCCAACCCCCACTTCTTAAGAGGTAAAAGAATGTTTCCTCAAGTATATTATACAGAGTGTTGAAAATCAGGTAGATCGAAAACGGTTTAATTATACAAAATTACTATTAATTATACAAGACACTATTAATTATACAAAAAATATTTATTTCATTTTTATATGTGCATTTGATATTTTTAAACTGTCAATGAAACATAAAGTTTTAATTTGCTGAGGCCTCTGAGAGCTGAAGAGCCTGTTAAGATCATACAGATGAATTTAAAATTACCTTCTCTTGTTGCGACTCAGCACCAGAGGAAATGTGACTTTAAATAAATCTGCAAATAATTTTTACCTTAAAATACAGTACACAGCAAGTTCATTTTAAATTCCTACTACATTAAACCATTACTTCAGTAGTATCTTGCTTCCTTGGCTTTTCAGCCAGATCATCTATAATTTTCTCAGTAGATAATAGTACATTATCATGAATGTACATCATTGTTAGTCAGGCCCGTATTTACCCTTAGGCTCACTAGACACAAGCCTAAGGGCACCAACCTTTTAGGGCCGCCGACTTGGAAAAACTACCAGACCTTAAAACCGCGGCCGTACAGTGGGGCGAAATGTTCGAAAGCCAGACGTTTTTTTTTTAAAAGAAATAGTTTGCATATTTTTGTTCTTTACACTCTATCTGCTTAAAAATATGTTTCCATCATTAAATTTGATTAAAAATTCCGACCGAAAATATTTAACGATAGTTAAAACTGAAATTCGTACAAGACGCCATGCAACAGTAGGATAATGATTGTTCTCCGGGATGTTTTCAATTTGTGTTTTCTGCAAACGTTTTTTAATGTTATTTTGTTGAAAAATAATGAAAAATAAATGATAAAATAATAATATAATAAGTTTTGATTGCTGTTGTGTTTTTTTCTTTCGTTAACTTGAATAGGTGATAATTATTTAAGTTTTCACTTATCACAGCTTTAGAATAAAATATGTACCATAAAATTTGAGGGGTCAAATGATGGAGAGATGAAGTGGTGGGGATAAATGGGGGCGCCTATTCTGCTTAGGGGCGCAAAATATGTAAATCCGGCCCTGGTGTCAGTCCATTCAGTCTTTTCTCGCCGGTACTACACCTAGGATAAGTCTTAAGTATCTTGAGAGTTGAGAAAGATCTCTCTGGAATACAAATTGTAACTGGTAGTGTAGCCATTATTTGAAGAAGCTCACTAATAACTGGGAACAAGTTATTGTTGCACACTAGAATGGCTGCTATGGCAATCTTTGGTTTAGCTGTAGCAGAAACCAAACTTCGATGCCAAAGTTTTAGTTCACCTTCACCTCAGGTCATAAAAATCTGCAAAGTTTACAACGCAGCTAATAATGTCCTTTCTTCTGCCAGTTTCACCAGAAAGGAAATATGAAAATGGCTGCAAAATGTCTTCATGTTTTGTGAATTTTGACTGAAGAGAGGAAATAAAGGCATCGGGAAATGGAATAAATACTGATCTCCTATAGTAGTCCTTTATGCTGTTTGCAGGAATGTTGCTTCACATGGTCTGCCCGCTGTTTGTTATTGGCTTTAATACTGTAATTTCACGTTCTAAAGCATTTTCGCTGAAACTTTTGTAGACAGAAGCGAAAGCATCTTCAGCATTGTCTCTCATTTCTTGGAAAGAGTTCCGGAGATGTATTGCAGTTTTGGCTGCCAGATTCAAGTCCAAATTGATTGTTTGCAGATGTTTGCTTAATGGAAGGGACAGCTTGAATGCTTTCTGCAAGACATAAAGATCCATAAGAAATTCAAATCTGCATATCGCATTCGAAAAAAGTTCAGCTTTTTAGTAAGTGCAGTTTTGTCATTTCATGAACTAATATTATGCAGAGCTTCCAACAATGATTCAAGAAGCTCTGCAAGTTTCTCTACAGATGTTTGCCTCCCGACTTATCTGCTGGTGTATAATTTTTATAGTTTACTAACCCTTAGACTATTCTGTATGTTGTACAAGTCTCAGTATCAAGATGATTTCCTACATTCAGATCGTTGAATAATTAATAGATTGCTCTTCGTCTTGAAGTCCAATATAGCTCTTAATATTGAAAAGCTCTTCCACATTTTGGACCGGAGATTCATAAGAAGGTCCCGTGCGTATCTCCTGCTTCTTAGATTTATCCATGTCATACAAACACAACTTATGGAGAATTTCACAACGTCTAAGACCAGAGATGTTCGTCCCACGATTAAAAAATATTTACACGTAAAACACACGTGGGTATGGTTTTTCCCGTTAAAAATGGAATGGCCAAAAGTGACCCTTCTATGCAGTCTTCCGTGCCTTCCTATGAAAACCTGCTAAACCTCTCCCTCCTTTATATTGTGTTTCGAACCAAACGTGCAATAAACGATTGCATATAGATAAAGATATTTTTTTAATCCAAAATAAAAGATTCCATTTTGGACACGTACAATTTTTACACTTTTTTTTAGTCTCTGGGGGGGGAGGGTTAACCCGTAAACCCTCCCGTGTGTGCGCCACTGGTTTATCTATGTTGACAAAATCCTACTGGTATAATACCCACTTCTCTACTAGGCTAGATACATTAAAAGATGATACAATAGTGGGAACAGCTGTTGCTATGTATCTAATGCAAGTTAGAGAAGATTGCTCATACCAAAATAACAGATACAAAAGTTTTAGCCGCAGTAGAAACTTAGTTTCAAATGGTAAATATTTAAGAAGATATTCTGCACAAGTAATATAAAAACACCGAGCTCCCAAAAATCGTATCGAAACACCAAATGCTCCAGTAATGGTAACAAATATTAGCGAGGCTTTTCTCAAAAACTAGATAAATAAGGATCTTAAAAAAAATACGGATCATAAAAAACAAACAAAACACACACAAAAAAAACAACAACAACAAGCGTCTAATATAGTGACTTGCATATATATAAGACTTACTTTCAATAATTGCTTCACAAATTTCAAATAAGAGCTGCTTGATACCCTTATTCAAAACATTTTAAAAAAAAGTATTAGTCCTCGTAGAGAGGTAATTATAAAAAATTATATTTCATACTAATAAGCAAAAAATACTCCAAAGCAAAATAAATGGCATTAATTTTATTCAAAACAGAACCTACATATTTATAATGCAATGTCACTAATTCGTTAAACTCAAACTAAAAGAATAAAATGCAATTTATTAAATTGCAATATACAGGGTGATTATAATTAAAGTTTCACTTTGAAACCCGTATAAAATGAAAACTATGAGCCAAAAGTTACCAAACTTGGAAATATTGTAAAGGTGGTAATGGGATTTAATATGCTGAAAAAAAGTTTAAAAAGTCACTACTAGGCCTCTTATTGCTATCGCATTGATAATAGCATTTTACTCGTGAAATGCTATTATCAAGCTATTATTGCATTGATAATAGCATTTCACTAGTAAAGCACATAGAGTGTCAGATAACAGCCGGAAGGAAAGTCTATAGCACGATTTTTGCAAAATTCTACGCAAAAGACGTTAATGCGAAAATGCTGAGAAATCAATATTTTTGGAGTTATTAACAATTGAAATCCAGCCAATCAGAGCAAAATTTGACCACCGTTTTCTTGACGAAAACCACTTACGAAACAAATTACTTTTTTTTTTCCATTTGCAATAGAAAGGATAGGAGATAAAAATAAATCCCCTTTTTCAAGAACAACACACTTTAAAGGAAAAAACTGGAACTGGTGAAGAAAAAAAATACCTATTTGTTTCTAAAGTTAGTACGGGCTGCAGTAATTGGCAATTTTTCTTACTGTAAAAACTAGCTTGTTTCGGGATGCTTCTCATTTATGTATTTACAGCATGAATTATCGTTAATATAACAAAATCACCTCTGATCCCGAAAATTTCACGAGCCTCGGTTCAAAAATCACGCCCGGCCTCCATCACTTTCAAGGGGGTGAAATAGAATAGACAGTCACGAATGTGTAAACTTTCTCTTCTACACAAGTATTTATTTTATATATTTACTCCCCTTAATCCCCGTAAAGTAAGAAAGAATTACTTATCGGAGTATACGTTAATTTCGAAGACAGTTGCGGCTACTTTATATTAATTTAGCCACGGAATCAATTAATTAAAATTTAAATAAATATAGTGAAAATCGGTTATAACGACCTTCAAGGGACCGTGCAAATTCGGTCGTTATAACCGATAGTCGTTATAAAGGATGTCTTTTTAAAATCATGGTAGCCTATAGCAATGCCCTCTAGAGTTTTATAAATTATTTTGATAGTAAAAAGTATTAAACTTTTTGGTTTCAAAATTAAATAAAAACATAATTATAATGAATTTAATTTCCGTCTATATTAAATTATATTCATAGCCACACTAAGTACATAGTACTTTCTTAGTTTTTTAAATTGAAAAAATTGTAGAAAATACTACTAAAGTATATAATGTAGAAAACAAATGTAATAAATAGTATTTATTATATTATACTAATGACTTAAGAACAGTGCCGGTTTAAGAGTTTTATTAACTCCATCCGAAAAAATAGAATGGGCCCCCTTAAGAATATGACCCTCGTGATATTCAATTAATAAATCATTTTATTTTAGTTTATTATCTTTAATATTCAGGTTTAGCAGTAATAAAACTTTCTCGGACATTTGTAAATAAACAAGATTAGAATAACGCTTAAATTTTGATAACTAACTTTAAATTTTAATAACTAACCTACGTGCACTGGCGTACGCAGGGATTGTTGATGGGGGTTGTAACCCCCCCCCCCATTGGACTGAAATTTTGTATATTTAACATAGGAATATGCGAGTTGTAGCTCTGTAACCCCTCCATTGAGCCTATAATCCCTCTTATGAACTTCCTGCGTACGCCTATGCCCACGTGGTTCTACTTTATGACTGTCAAGTCGCGTCGTTATATCCGATACGAATTTCCCTACTTAGAATCTACGTAGACTACAAAATCGCTGTCGTTAAAGCAGGTTTCGTCGTTATATACGATGTCGTTATAACCGATATATTTAGTATATAGAGTAGAATAGCAAACCAAACTTCTTGTAAAAATTCCGTCATTATATGCGGTTAGTCGTTATAACCGGCGTCGTTATGAACGATTTTCACTGTAATTGAATAAACATAAAATACAGGGTGTTCCAAAAACATCGAGTCAAAAGTATATAGTCGTGATCCTTGTGCAAAATGAACCATAACGGCCCTGTACATGGGGGGTCGGAAATGAATATCCACGGAGTTATGCATACTTTTATTTCGCAGAGGCGGGATCTATAATGACCAATGGCGCTTACAAACCATGAAGTTGTCTCCCCCGAAAATTTCAACTCCGGCGCGGGGTTGCTACATTGCATCCTCAAACAGGTTTCCAGGCGTGTTGGCATTTTTTGTGGTTGCTGAGATTGGCGACTTGATTTTATAATTGGCGCAATTTCATAAATAAAGATTTTAAGGCTCCTACGTAGGGCTGGCAACTTTCCTCAGTGGTGCACTACGAACATAGGAGGCCTCAAGATCCGTGGGAGCCCTCTTGGTTCTAAACAAGAAGTTTAGTTTGAAAAATAAATATCTCGAGACTCGCAACACCGATTAAAGAAGTTTACCTAAGGAGCGTTTCAATTTTTGCTACGAAGGGCAGGGCAGGCCATAGGGGGAAGGGTGAATTGCACAGGGGCCCGTGCGGCCAAGGGCGCCCAGTACTAAAAGGAATAAACCCTCCGCCCAGCATGCGTTAACAAGATCCGTATACGGACGCCTTACCAACTGGGACCCCTTCCCCTGCAGTTTAAAATTACTTTGCGCACTTTCATACAAATCGACACCCTCCCCACCTCTGGGATTCGCACTGTATCCGTCAATGCCCTCCACCTGCCAATCATAAACTTTTATGCTCCGAAGATTCCTTTATTTTCACTCATGTTTTACCGTCGAAGAATTCAAAAGTCTGTCCTGCAGGTAAATAATAAATAGCTTGATAATAAAAGTTAGTATCGAAAAATTACCCTTGATCCAGTAGCGTACGCAGAAAATTCCTAAAAGGGGTTGGTTCGAATGAGAAGGTTTACCTCTATATCATAGCTTTCGGTAGATCTATTCAGGGGCGGACTGGGCTGCCGGTCAACGGGCCCCCAGTCCGGTGCGCCCTCATGGGCTATAGGACTCGCGCCCTCCTATAATCCAAGGTATGCGCCCTTTGAGAGAACCCAGTCCGCCCCTGCACCTAGTGTTAATATTCTCCCAATTGCGGGAGATTATGGCCCACATGAATCCCTCTCCCGTACGCTTATGTCTTGATCGATTCTGAATTATGACTATGGTGGTTAGCAGGACTTGTATTTCCATTTACCATGGAAAAAATTTAATAGGGAGCGTACAAGTATTATATAAGCACCTTCGGGGTTGCTGTTGTGCTTATTTTCCTATGTTAGTTTATTTCCAATGTTAATTTTGCTAATTTTTGCTTACCTGGGGGGGGGAATAAAATGGCCAAAAAGTCAATGGTTTGATTCTTAAATAGCTTGCCAAAAATTCGCCATTCGCGCCAAAAATTGGCGACGGCGAAATTTAGGAAACTAAATTCAAGGGGCGAGCCAAACTTTCAAATACAATTTTCATTGGCTCGAAATTGTTAACTCCCACATTCCAGAGATGCACAGCTAATAAGATACCAATTTCTTGATAATACAGCCCAGATGCAGTGTATTGGACAACTAAGTGCATTATAGGAGTAACTTTCCTTTTTTGTCCAATCATGCTTTGTTATTTGCTTATAATCATAACTCCGTGGATATTCATTCTAACCCCTCATGTACCAAAGCCATTATGGTCCATTTTGCACAAGGATCACGGCCATATGCTTTTGACCCGATGTTTTTCGAACGCCTTATGTTTTCTAATAAAAAGTTAGTTTAAAACGTTTGCCATTTACAAAGGAATACTCACACTAAACCGATATTATCAGACTATCCAGCCTTATCAGTTAAATTACTTATTATGCTATATTATTTTGTCCTGTCGCAAGACTCTTATTTGACGTATACAGCGTAGCATTTCTAAACAGGTATCACTATTGCCATTACTATGGCAGGGAAACAGAAAAAATTGCAACGTCCCTCAAAAATATATTATTTCTCTCGTCTAGACCTAAGTGGCCTTGTGTGTGGTATACGCGCAGCTGCTTGGTGTTACGTAGAAAATGTTGGCATCGGTGGAAAGCTTTATCACGTTATTTTCTATTCAGCTTGTGTATGGAGAACCAGCGAATTAATCTTAATGTTAAATAAATTTTATTGCAAAGACAATTATTATACTTTTCAGTCGAGTCAGATTGTGCAACACCTCGTTGTTTTGATCAGCCAGCAATAGAGGTTACCGCAAAGGTCCATGAAATTGACATGGTTATGAAGAAATTATTATTAATTAGGAAATAAAATAACTTTCTTAATCAACCTATAACTTTCTTAATTAACCAAGGAGAGGAAATTAGTTTTATTTACTTCATATTAATGAACAGTATAAGAGTTAAACCATGTTAAAGTGTAAAGATGAATTAAAAAGTTTAAAACTTGATTATTTTGCATCCTAAAATAATTCACAAGTTAACTCAAATGGGACAAACATCTTAACGTGACTTCAGAGCGACATGCGTATCATAGACACAAAAGAATTCTATGCATATGCATGGGGGAGAAGTACGAATAGTAAAAGAACTAAGTAAAAATGAATGAAAGAAGAAAATTGTAGCTTAGTAAGAATTCGTAAAATTAAGTGTACGGTGATATTACGCAATGAAGTCTGACCATTACATGCGGAACGGTATTGCAAAATAGTTTTGGCTACTTTTACTTACGATTAATTTATTTAATTATTCGTTTGATTTTATTCTATAATTATGTTTTGAATAGTACTGCGCAGGTATAATTTTTGAGGGCAGGCTTTATTTATTTATTTTGATAGTATAATTTTTCATTTTTTTTTTAAGTCTAGGAAATTAAAATCTTTTTAAGGAGGTTAGAGTTTTTATATTTTCGATGTAACTGCATTGTGAATATTGAAAGGAAAAAGTGGTTAAATGTCATATTCCAATTAAATTAAAACAGTTTGTCCTTTTTTAAAAAAACTCTGTAATCTAAATTAAAAAAAAAAAAAAAATCATTTACGAACTTCTTTGTTTTTCCACGGCAAAGCATTCAAGAAGAAAATATAAAAATACACTCAAATAATTATTACATCAGTTTTAAAAATCATTCTTCTGAAATTCAATAATATTTTTCGGTGATATAAAAAGAAATCTGTTTCTGACTCGTTTTCTTTGCTTCTTTCCCGGACGATGGAGAGGGGGGCATCAATGGAATTTACCGACTCATCAAAACCCAAGCAACCGAATTTATTTTCCGTAGCTACATAGAATTATATACTTCAAAAGTATATTTGTAAATCATAATATATATTTTTGAAAATGATAAACTTATGGATGAAATTTATGGAAAAGAGATAAAAATATATAATGCAGGGAAAATCGTAAAGAAAGGATTTGTGATATGTTTCTAGATAAAACAAATAAAATGTACTAATTAAAAACTGTATTTTCGTTCACTACCCCGTCGCCACTGGCGATGTATCTAAAAGATGTTGCGCAAATATTATATCCCCCTCCAATTTCCCTCATTGGGTAGCACCAGACAAGTGAAAAGGGTCAGCTATTTCTTTAATCCTTCTCACTATTTCACCGCATATGTTTATTTTCTTTAATTTTAAGTAAGTAAAAAAAGCTACATTTTAAAGAGTCCTTAGATTGTAAAACCTTTTACCTAGCTTCACATTAAATAACGAATTTCTTTTACCATATAAGAATCATTGTTTCGTTCAACTCTTTGAGCTCAAGGAATTTAAAGAAAAGTATAACATTTATAAAATATAATAATTCGTTTTGCAAAATGAAATTTATATTTTCGGAAAAATTTGGGGCTTTTTAATATCCATTTCAGAACTTTAATTTTAAAAGGAATACATAAAAAGTAGTCACATGCAATATCAAAACGTCTCAAAGATACACCGCGAATAAAAATTTGTTAGTAAGTTTTTATTGTTGAACCAAAAATTTTTTGGTATCGAGGTATTTGTCCTCATTTTTGGTGGTATTTGAGCTCATATTTTACGACAATGGAAAAGTAATCATTACATTCAACAGTAAAAGTAAACATTATCATTATTTATCACCAAATTTCCACCAAAGTTACCACCAAATGGGGAGGAGAGACAGTGAGGGTCCCTAATCCAGTAAGTAGGGCAGTGAAAGCCATTTCTAACCCTTTCTCTTAGTTGAGTTCGAAGGCCTCAGCTTTTTTTTTACCATTTAGTTTTTGAATATTTTCAGATTTAGCATTCAATATAACAAACGCTAGAGAAAATTGTTTACTTATATTTTTATCATCAGTATAATGAATAAAAAACGATTATTCGGTCAAAACTTAAAAGGCGAAAATTAAACAGTCGGAGCCAATCGAAGATATTGTTCACTGTCTATGTCTTTCTTTTAAAGAAGATTTTAATCAAACGTATTTGTACGTATTCCAAATAATGGGGAAGAGGCGACGGTGCGAACGCATTTTGTTGGTTAAATACAAAAGTACCTCTCCTTGAAATTC
>QLNU02015360.1:177202146-177229961 GCA_006491805.2 Dysdera silvatica
GAAGGGTAATAATATCTCATATATAAAAAAACGATCTATCATCTAATATTACCACATCATCGACTATGGTGAGAAAATTTTCCCGTCTTTGATTGTTTTCTAGTTGCCAAGAATTATTCCGATAAGAGACAGTTCCGATAATCGATATTCCGCTTTAATTTCATATAAAAATCGCTTTTGTTCTAGGGACGGCATAATGCAATTCTTTAACTGATAAGAAGTCAATCGTCCTGTCACCATTTTTTCCCCCGTCAACAATTATAGATGTCATCGGCAACAGAAGAAGTCAGTGAAGACAACATTGTTTTTGTGCTATCTACAGTCCAATCCAAACTTTTCGATTGAATAGTGTTTTAGAATGTTACGTTTGAAAGCTAATTATAAGGTTATATGAGATTTTACAATAGTCCTTCACATACAAAATTGTATTGTCGTTTGTTTCGGGAGATCATTTAAATTTCCATGTCATTAGGCTGCTTTTGGGTGATGTATATTTGTGATTGCCAATGCAAAAGATAATGGTATGTGGTCTGTAAATGTTTACCACGAAAACTGTAAGCAAAACCATAAAAATTCGCATAAATCATTTTAAAGTAATAGTTCGACCAACCTAATATCCAGAGTGCTAAAATATCTAGAATCATATATCATTCTAATATCTAGAAGGGATGTCACCGTGTTTTGTCTATGCCGCAAATCGCATTAAAAAGGCTATCAAATCGCCTAAAAATCATGAACCATAGAGTCATACCTAAGATTGGATAAGCTGCATAAAGCGTTTTGTCGTAAGTAATAAACAGTTATTTACTCAGTTTAAAGTGGCAATTGATAAAAAAAAATTAACTTGAACGTAAAATACGAGATACGGGAAATTCAAAGGGTTAGTGGATACACGCCAAACAAAATTCATTTTAAAGCAGATATATCATTCATTTCATTTTAAATTGATATTTACGCTATTGGAATTTTCAGTGCGAATACTTGGTTATTTTTTTAAAATCGTTCCTAAATTGATGGCACTTAAGAAAAGATGCGACCTTTGAAACGGCGAAGCAAATAATTAAATATTTCTAGACTCAAACGTGAGTGCATTTGGTCAAAGACACTTTTAATCAAAACTTCTTCAATTATTTCACCGGTTTTATGAGCATTGTTGATTAAATAACAAGTTTACTTTTATCCAAAGTTTTGTAAAATACCGAGACATACATTCCCTTACGGACGAAATCGCCAAATTTAAATATAAAAAAGGAGTTTAAATATTAAGAAACTAGAATAAAATGTAGCCATTAGTTAACAAATATTACATAATATTTTAGAGCCTATAAGTTAAAATTTGAAAGAGATGACTTGGAATGCCGATTAATCCCTTTTTCGTGTCCCAAATTTAAATCTAAGGGAACGTATATTTTCCTGGGTAAAGTAACTATGCCTCATACCGTCTGCGATCGCATGTGATATGGGTACTCCTAACAAACTGCCTTTTAAATTTATAAAATTTGTATTAATTTATTTTAAAAATAGAAATGTGAATATTTTGGATTTACTTGCTGAATTTTTAAATAAGGAGAAAAATATGGAATGTTTGAGGATTTGAAATCGGTATTTACACGACAATAAACTGCACTATTTATAGAGTTGATGTACTCATGTGTAGTGGAATCCTAGTAATAAAGAATAAAATACGTCAAGAAATCATGACTGAACTGAAGTCATGAGAAAACTGTCTGAGATAGAAAATAATAATACAAAAAATGGCAGAAATGTGCACTGCAAACCATGATCGTTTGTTCCGTAACGAGTATGCTTACCACGCACAGCAACGCAAGTCACTATACACCACGACACTGTCAATAAGTAGTTGATCGTTGTCATGGATAGACGGTATCGTGTGGCATCCGTCTGTGCACGCAAAATGCTTAGGTTGGAAGCAATTGCTGACCAACAATGTTCCACATACATCTAATCGGGACACCAAGGGCCATGGTTATCTGTCAACACCATGCATGCTAATCATATCAATGCTAGCCATGTATGGCCTGGTGTTGTCTTACTGAACGATGGTGTCTGACGTCAGGAGTATTTTCCATGAGGGATTCTGTCAGAGAGTCTAGATTTTTTCTCAAATCGACGTCACGTTATCAAATACATGGTGCGCAAGAGAGATGTCTCTCTACCGTATATGATGGTAGAAGGATACCCCTCTAAACGTTTTCCCACTATTATGTTGGCTGTTCCGCCGCTGTTGGGTTCCATGGTAAACAACTCGTTATGACATCGGCGACGTCACCTCAAATTTGCTCTCGAGGTTAAAGTTGGATTCATTGGTGAACGGATATTTATCTTTATTCGATTATCCAATGCTGCCAGTGACAAGAAGTCGACTCGCACAACACATACCTGCAAATGCCTTCTGTTGGTCTGAGAGGACATAGTTGCTGTAAATTAATTTTTGTAATTTGTGTACTGTAAGTGAGCTGTGCATTCGCTTCCAGTAATAAAGAAAGCACGTACTATCCTTTTCCTAACGTGTCGATCTGAAATCAGTATGCGCTTCGTCTGCTTTACCTCATCGGCGTTCTTGAAGCAACTATGATAATTAGCGTTGCATCAAAATGACACAACAGTCCAAGCAATTGAAAATTTTACACGGTAACAATCCGCTGTTCGACATACTGTCAGTTCAGTACAGGCCCGTAGCTAGACGCTTGTTGCAGGGGGGGGGGCTCTGAAGGTGACAGGAGGCTTAAAAATTGTTAATATTTTGATGTATTTTATTAATATATTTAATAGTACTACATACATAAGCAGACCAATATATTTAACTTTAATAAATTTCTTAAGGTAAATTTTCCATTAAAAACTTATGGAGGTATGCTAAAATTTATAGTTTCTCTTATCCTTTTTATAGAGTAGATGGATACTCAAACCTCTATAAAAAAAAACCATGAAACAACCTCTATAAAAACATGATGTACACAAAATCTACCATATAAATCTAATTTAAATATATTTTTAACGTCAAAGAACAATTTCCATTGTCATGTACAGTTTTGTACAAAATCAAAAATTTTAAATATAATTCTACAACAATTTATTTAAAAAAAAAAAAAAAACGACTTTTCAGGGGACTCAGCTTTCTAGCTTGGCTACGGCTCTAGTACAGTGGCAATCAACTGGTGTTTTATTTCAGGGTTTTGCACACAATCTATAATACGAATATTCCACAAATCTTACTGCGCTTCCTAGGTATTGGAAAGCGGTTATAAGCTGTACGTTGCGGCTGTGGTTAAAACAGTGCAATCGTTTCTCCAGTTCTCATAATTCGGCGTCTTATTAGAGTTGCGCTTTAACAGTTGGTGAGAGTAGCTATCAAATTAAAATCCTGGTTGTGTATTACTGTATCCAATGTATTATATTACGCTTAAAACACGAAGGGCGTCTTAATGCATATAATTTCCTTTTGCATCTGAAAAACATCGATCACTCGTATGAAAACGTACAATCTCATTTGTTTGTGCTTTATGACGCAAGGTTATGCTGTGCTAAGGCTCACAGTTTTCCAAGGGATCCAAATCCTTTTTTGAGTAAGAAATCAAACCCCGGAATACGGATCTGTAAACGAAGAAAACATGAAAGACGCTGGGTGCCTGCTGGAACCAAACCCGTATTGTTCGCGTGGTAGCTAAATGTGTTACCGCAACGTTGGAAAACGTACGGAGAACATGACACTGCATCTTCACAAAAAATACCACAATTAAATAACAAATTGTAGACACTACGCATTGAATTAAATAATAAAATAGAGGAATAAATATTTTGTGCATATAATAAACTTTAATGGTTAGAAAAAACTAAAAACTCGGTGCATTTCGAGCCAGGCAACGTGCTGATCTTCTTCAGGAGAAATACATTGTAAACAAACGATCATGTGTTGCCATTCTTCGGAAGCGTTGTTTCCTGGTGAAATTGTCTGAAATCGAAGGTCAACCATGAGCGCTGGTAGTGGATGTGATTTCAAGCATCAGAATGATCCGCGCGCAGCTGAAATACGGCGTGGATTTCTGATCTTTCGCAATATTTAGCGAATTAAGTTTAATGTGGTGAGGTTCTAGAAAGTCCAGTTCAAGATCAGATTTAGGCTGACGGAAGATGGTTTGTTCACGGAAATTAAACCTATGGTTATTTTCCCAACAGTGGACGGCTATGGAAGGTTTATGAAATTCAGCATTTTCACCAGGAAACAATGCTTCTGAAGAATGGCAATACATGACCTTTTGTTTACAATGTACTTCTCTTGAAGAAGGCCAGCACGTTGCCTGGCTCGAAATGCATTTAGTTTTTAGTTATTTCTAACTAATAAAGTATATATACGTATATTAAACTACAAAAACGTTGTTTCTCTATTTTATTATACCACAATTAGTTTAGATATACAGTGGAAAGTCTGCCTATAACGTTAATCTATCTATGATGGTATCTTTTTCCGGTCCCTTTAGAATCGTTATAGACAGATTTCACTGTACTCTAAACTGGACAACTAAAACAACCCTTCGTCGTCTTGAAAAAGTTTTTAAAAGGGTATACTTGCAGATTAAATAAGAGACAAAAAAAACAACGTTGCAGAAGCTTCTAAAACGTTGTTTTTTGTGTCTTATTTATATTGCGTATTGTTTCGTCGAATATTTCCACGTACTTGCAGATTAGTTGATTTTACAACTTGCAGCATAACTTTCAAATAACGCTGTGGATATTAATAGCACGGAGAACACCGTTTTAGCTTCAAGCGTAGCCTGGAGAAAAGCAAACACATAATACATCTGCAATAATAGCGTTTTCAGGAGCGATGTTAAGAGAGAAGCAGAAACAGTAGTTAGAAAAAGCGTGACTTAAAATTACATCTCGAAAAGTATGTTTTTCTCTGTTAATCCTAAAAAATATAAATTGCTATACTTGTTCTGAGTGCCGTTCATTTCTTCGCGACATCTTAACCTCACTGTATTTAAAAATATTAATTAAATGTGAAATTAGTTTATATTGAAATGTGAGTTTTGAGAATATTTACAGAAAAACAATTCACTATCGTTTCGTGTTTTATTGATTATTAAAGAGCTAATAGATATTGTATTATTTACGAAGACGACAAAGATATGTATTAAAGGAAATAACATGGTATTTCTAGCTAATTTGTAACACGCTCATTTTTATGTTCTAAGAAAAATTAAATATAATGATAGTTATAGTTAGCATACTAGTAATAGGTGATAATTATATATTTAAAAACATCCTTACAGATAGCTAGTGATATCTATAAAAATTTTAACAATAAAAAACATCCTTACAGATGATAGTGATATCTATAAAAATTTTAACAATAAAAAACATCTATAAAACGAAGACCTTTGCATAATTGGATGTTTCAGTTAGTTAACGTTTTCCAATCATCGAGGAGAAAATGTTAGTTTGATACGTACGTTAATGCCAGTTGTTAACTATTTTGAACACATCATTAAATTTTCTGTCCATTGATATGTTAAATGCAGCTTTTTATTGCATCTTGTTATACGATATAAGTAAATTCATAGATTTGTAGATTTCAGACAAAAGGCCTAATTTCTTTTTTCCTTATACGTTGGTAAGTTGCAATATTGTCTTAATGCTCGCTCGTAAAATTGTATTGCGGCGTCCTTGCTTCTTCTGAAACAAATATTTTATATTTTTAAGCACGTCTTTTACAAAAATGAACGTAACGTTAAGGAATGTTTTCGTCCAGTTTCCTTGGAAACAATAAGTTGACCTTTTGTGGCTGTGGAACACATATTTTCAAAATCCTTAACCTTAAGTGATAAAAGGAGGGAAGAAAACGGTTTTGGACATTTCCTTTCCCATAGTGGCGCAATCATAACTGTTAGTAGACGACAGCCTAAAAGGCAGGGGGGAAAAACAATTCCAATAGCAACGGAAAGTAACTGATGTAGTTGGGGAACCGCGCTTTTACCATTTGGGGGAAAAGATGCTTTGAGCGTGTTTGCCCAACTGAATTACTATCCTCTCCACGTTGTTTTCAGTGCTGGTTTACTGTTTTCAGTGGTGTTTACTGTGGAGAAGCTATGTCACAGGGGCTTTTGAATTTTTCCCACTTCGTTTTGGTATTTTACTGATCTCTTAGGCTCAGTATATTGATATGACAGCAACTCTTATTTGCTGCGTACGTCTGGCCCTCAATAGTTGATATATGAAACTAAAATATTTTATAAAAAAAGTTAAAAGATAAAATACAAATTTGATCAATGAAATAAAAAGAAATTTCTTGCGATTACTTTTTAATTTTGGTCTTAATATCATTAATGATTTTATGAAACAAAACTATAATAGCAAATTATAACAGAAAATTTGATTAGTATAGAACTTTAACAATAATTTTTTCCCTTTTAGTTCGTTCGAAGTTGCGTAGATAAATTTTAATAGTGTTGGAACTTGTGTAGTTGCGTTGTAGGTTGCAAATGATTCTTGCCGCGCTAATATCGACAAGCTACGTATGTTGCATAGTTTATTTACATAAAAATATATGCGTTTATTTTAATGTTTTCAGTTTCAGATTTAATCAAATTTTAGTTTATTTTTTAATTTATGTATTGATTTTATTAAACTTTAGTGTTCAAAGGTTGAAACGGGGTTATAAAATCGACGATAGTTTCGGACGATTAATGGTCGTCCTTCTTCTAGGATAGTAAAAATGTCGAATAACAACAAGTACGTGTTGCCGATTTCAGGCTGGTTAAGTTGCTAATTTAGTTGTTGTTAAATTTTGTGACAACTTAACCAACTTGAAATTGGCAACACGCACTTGGTGTTATTGGACATTTTACAGTCCTAGAAGAAGGAGGACCACTATTGATCGTCCGAAACGATCGTCGATTTTATAATTTTTAAGTTATATTGTGCTAAAAAACGTTGTTAAATGAACCTTTTACTATCTGTGAACAATGAATGTCATTTCTTCGTCTATGTGTTGAAACAGGGTCTTTAAAATTCAGATCTATGCCGCAGAACACAAACATTAATCAAATCAATAATAGCTGTAGATTGTAATTAAAATTTTGTGTAAATTACAGTCTATCAGCTCAGCAACGTGATTAATTGTAAGTATTGATAATGACTAGTAATAATAATCCTTGCCACAATTTAGGCACGATGTTTTGATTTTCTGCTAACGATAAAACTTATAAATAATATAATACAAGGATTATAAAAGCTTAAAATTAAAAACGAATTAAGAGCAATAAAGTGTATTAGATATTGTCAACTTACGTATCGTCATTCGGCAATAAAATTTTAGAGTGTATTTTCGAAGAGTTCAATTCATTCGCTTTACAAAAGAAATATGTAAATTTTAATTGATCGAAATAAATTTCAAATATCGAAATATTTCAGACTTGGTAAAAAGTTTTAAACGAAATCGTAATCTTTGTAAAAATAAAATGTAAAACAATAAATGCCAAGTCAAAAAGAGTTTAGTATCCTAAAATCGAAATCAATGTTGATATAACCAAATGATCAATTTATATATTCTTTTTATTTTTATATTTATTTATTTTGTTATTTTTCCGGTTTATTTGATTTCACATTTAAACTTTGAAATATTGCCATTGGAAAAGACCCAGGCAAAGTTTTTCACTGACAAAAGAGGGCACAGATAATGTATACAGCGTCATTTCTCTTTCTTTACGAAGATTTATTAGCAGCCACTGAAAATTAATTCGCTCCTCACTACTCCGTTAATAATGTCTGGATGAAACTATCTAAAAAAAAAGCGAAGTAAATGTGTAATGAAAGGCGTGTGAATCAAGAGTAAATACACTGCTAAAACAAAAATGTTTGAACAAATATAACCCGAAACTAAGAAAGTTAGGTTAAGAAAATAGCTATCCATATTGTGTAGAAAAGGAAAATATTGCGAGTGCTAACTTCGTTTAACAAAATTGTTTGTTAAACAAAAGTTATGGAAACGTAAGTTTTCAGCGTAAACAGTTTTGCACGACTTAAGATCGTATATTCTAAGCATTATCGCATTTCTTCATCAATGACTCGCAGAAAAAAGAAAAATTTAATGCGTCCGATGAGGGGTACAATCCCACGACTTTTTCATTGCTGGTGAAATATAAAGTTCATGGGATCGTACCCCCACTGGATATACGAAATCTCTTGTTCCTCTGCGAGTGTAGTAGTCTGCGAGATTTAGTAAATAATATTGCCACCATCGGCCTTGCAGGTGGAAATTATCTGCATTTATTATCGTATTGGTCAACGGCACATACAAATATTTGTATCTGCCTCTTGACACCTATTTATTTAGCGGCGTAAATATGAATATTTCCAGTAGCGTAAGTCAGATCCCGTAAACACTTCAAAAGGTACCCTGAGCTTAAAATGCAGTGTGAAGCAACCAGGGAAGAGTTCATATATTTTTCACTACATTACAAATGTCATATATATTGTATATATTTCCATTTTCATGAGAAGGGAAGGGGCGTACTTTTTCCTTCCTGTTTTTGTCTACGAAAGAGGGTCACCAACTTTTTCAAAAGAAAAAAAAAAAAAAAGAGAAAACTCCTCCAAATATAGAATATTAATATGCTTAATTTGCGTTCGACGGAAAATATTCCGTCAATTTAAAAATTTGTTATTGCAAAACAATAATCAATTGCAGTGATTTAAATCTGAGTGTAATTGAAAGAGAGAAGGAGATCGAAAAATTTAATTACGTATTTCAAAAGGCTGGTTTCGGTTTCACGTTCCGTTTCTTCGAAACTTTTGTTGCGTATAGAATACGAAAGATGAAGAAGATCGAGAATTTCAAATATATTCATCGAGAGTAAACTTCTAAAGAGTATATCGATTATCGGTATTTTTGAGTGACA
This sequence comes from Dysdera silvatica, assembly GCA_006491805.2. Lineage (NCBI taxonomy): Eukaryota > Metazoa > Arthropoda > Arachnida > Araneae > Dysderidae > Dysdera > Dysdera silvatica. The sequence continues at coordinate 177,211,068 of QLNU02015360.1, forward strand.
ATTTTACGTTTGAAAGTGATGAACAAATTATTCGGTTCTATTTGTTTACTAACGGATTTCTCATGGTTGTAGGAATGGTATTTAATTACTTTGAAAGGCATATTTTCTTAGAAAGTTAGAAAGCTTATAAAGTGTTTTTGTTCCACAGGTTATATCGCTTTCAAGCAACCTCCTCCCGGTATCCTCTTGCTTTTCTACGGAAATGACGTTACACAAAATGATGTCGGTTTCAGACTGAGAAATATTGCATTTCTTTTGGGAATATTTTGGCGGATTTAAACTAGTTGAAGCTAAGTCACGGCTGTCAAAATGGCGATATTTTTTATTTATTTGAAAGCGTATTTTTAACGAGGCATTTCATTGCAATCAACACGTGGCCAGAAATTGATGCGTTATTCTTAAAAATTGTCAATTTTCTTTCTAAATTATGTAAAAAGAACACTCACAAAATAAAGCAAAGGTACTTTTATTGCATTATTTATGAGAGTATTAAAATTTTACATGCTGCAAATAAACACGCTAAAACATGTGTAAACACGTGTATATTCACTGCAACTCCATTCAGCTGTAAACTGCGACTTATTTATTTATTCGGTAATGAAAAATTAGTTCATAAATATGACATTGCAGTGAAAATTTCAGTCATGAAGAATTCCCTTTTTTTCTGCTATTTATAAGGGACATTCCAATAATCATGACATCGTCGTAAGAAGTTACGATATGTGATGACATAATTTATTTGATACAATTTTACTCATTCTTGACTTGATACAATTACTCAAAAGGAATTATCGATCTTATTACAATGTAAAACTTGATGAAAGCCCTTGGGTGCTGGCAACAGATTTTACAGTATTTTTTAAATTTTTTTATAATTTTGATCTCTAAATTACTTATGCGATAAAAGACAAGTCGATGACGGCATACCTTTGACCAAGTGATACATATGGAAGTATACATACATTGAAACTCGCCACGTGGAAATGCAAGTTATTTTCATCTATAGCAAAATTTACCTTAAACTGCGAGAGCGAAAAAACGTAAGGAAAAGGTAAAATTCTAATTGGTGTTTCTAAAAAGAGGTTCAAGAAATGGTGAACTGTTCTAACCATTTTTAGTCGAATTCGCTTCTGTGAGATCGTGCATTAAAAAAAGAAAAGAAGAAACGAAATTAAAATAAATAATGATTTTTATTGCAACTTTAAGGGAAAATTAATTTTAAAAACAAAAACTTACCGCACGGAGAATTATTGCATAACGTGCATACCGACTTTTAGCTCGTGTTGTTAACGTGCGTGCTGAGAACGCCAGCCGAAGGTAAATCTGAAGCTCTCGGGTGAAAGCCCCTCTTTCGTGCCGAGCGCCAACACCTAATTTCGCGCTTAATACCCCAATCCTGCTGGAAGAGGTGTCGATATAAATCGATCGTTCTATACTCCACGCTATGTCGCGGCATTTCGACGGCGCTAATTGGGCGGAAAGCGCGCCACCGGAGCCCGCTCCGCCCACAGTCTAAACGGCTTCAGTTCGTCGCAGATTTTGGCGACGTTAATTGGCTGAAAACCGCGTGCTGTCGACTTGCCACACCTTCTCACACGTTTGGCGAAAGTGTTTGGCGATCAGTTAGAGTATTCTGTGTAATATTGTTTACTTGGCATTCTCATATTTCTTTTTTTTTATTTTTTTTTAATATTTAAAAGCAAATATGTCGAACAAAAATGGTTCTTAAAAAAGTTAAAGGAAACTTCGAAGTAAAAATAATTTGAATAGAAAATAGTGATAGTAATTTTAAAATTTGTGTTAATTATAATTTTAGATTACTGGAGTTTTTGTTCTATTGTTTTGTACGTTTATCAGGAAGTTGTTGGTTTTTTTTTTCTGTAAAAACTTTCAGCTGAAAAATAATTAAATTTGGATTAGATCTTTTGCGAACTTAAAATAGCGATCGCGATAAAAAAAAAAATGTAATGATTTTTTTTAGTGCATGATTTTAAACCCGATGAAAACTGACGGGTAAGCGCATGTGTATCAGTATCCCTCTGCTATAATTTTTATTATACCTCTAATAAGTGTGAGTACATTTCTTAAAATTATTTTATCACGTTTAGTTTATCCTAATTATATAATATGCAATTATATAATTAATAAAATATTGCAATTAATCTAAAGCGTGAAGTATTAAATAGTATTTTATGTTTTTTGTTTTTTATTTTGATATTCGAAATAAGAAATATAAATGTCGCAGTTGTAATTTCCCAACGTTAACACGAATTCATAAATTGCCAAAATTGGCGATATTTCTAAGAGAAATGAAACCCCTCTCGACAAGTGATCGCAAGCTTCCAGGCGTTAATTAGCCAATTCTAGCGCCCACGAAGAGAAAACCGCCTCTCCGCAAATAGCTTTTAGCCATTTATCAGCAACCACGCCTCCCGTCACTTTGATTGGCAGTTTGCTGTCATGGCAACCAAGATGGTGACCGACTCCTTGCTCTCGATTGGTCGATTTGGGGAATTGCGGTTGTTTCCAAAATCGGACAGGTCTCCCCACACGTCAACTTTGTCGGATTCCACTCCAATTCAGTTTTGCGACAGTACGGTTATATTTATTGCAATATCCACTGACTTTATCCGGTTATTTTGTCACGGAAGTCCGATAGATATCCGGTAATCCGAATTCTACTCCTGCATATTAGTATACATTTATAAGCAAAACTGTATATCACCTGTTCGCTAGTAAATAATTCAGTAAATAATTCAGATATTGTTGTGGCGAATAATTATTGCAATATTTTGGACTCTGTTTTAGTATATTATTTTCAGAGAGAGAGAGAGAGAGATTATAAAATTATCCTTTCTCCATTAAATAAAAGATATTGCATAACCATTTTGTAGCATATTAAGGGATTTAGATAACTTCTGCCGTTTTGGAGAAAGGAACGCCAACTGTTTGGGGTTCGGATGCTTTTAGTCCCCAAAATTGGATAATAATTAACGAAATGCATAATACAGATGAAGGTGAAAGACGTAACATGCAAAATATTATAATTATTATTGTCTATGATTTTTCTGTCTCTGATTAGCCCACTTGGCTAAGCATGTAGATTTTGCCATTCAGGGTCCTCTAATATCTCCTTCAAGTCGATGCCCCTGGAGAGAGATATCCTGGATGTAATATGATATGAATACCTATATATACCCTGGTACAAAACGCTTGAAGATTATTTACAAAAAGTACAAAAAGTTCGCGTAATTTTTAAGAAAAATCAATAATTGGGAGCTGAGGACGGTTAACGGCAGAATCGGAGAAGTCCAACATAAATCGTCCATATGGAGTTATGAAACAGATAAGCATGAATTTCCCTGATAGACATACAGTTCTCACGGTGATTCCTCATGACGCTTTCAATCAGTTCTTTGTCAATTTCCTTTGTCAAGTGCCTTCTCCGATTGCGTCTATTACTACCTTACCTCTGTTCCCATAAATAATTCCTTCTATGCTTAGACCCGTCTACGTTTTTGAATCATCCATCCAAACTCTTCTTTTTCTGAATTTAGGACTCTATCTCATGATAGATCCCTCTAATGCTAACGGTTAGCGTATCCGGGGGGGGGATAGAAATCGCTTGACTCTAACATAGAGAAACGGAAATTGACAGTGAATGTTATGTGCGAAGCATGACGTGGGGACTATAAACCCCCTTCCTGCAGAAGTCAAGGCTATCTATTTAAATTATGCTAATTGAAGTATTTTGTATTTTCCACCTCTTAATATGTGTCAACAATACGCTCACTTTCTTCTTAGTATGGATAATAACTCTTTTTGATCTGGATTAGTTCAGGACTTCTTGGTTAGACTTGTAACTTCTTAATCCACACTTGATTCTCATTAGTCTCCAAAGGGTCCACATTTCAAAAGCTTCGATTTTGTCCCCAGAGTCTTTTTTTATTGTGCAGGTCTCACATACAGGGTTTAAGCTGCAGTCGCATTTTTCGCAAAATGCGACGAGTTGCTCGAAAATGCGAAGAAAAAATTATTGCCCATCGCGAAAATGCGACAGGCATTTTTAACCACAGTTTATTCTCTGAAAACAGGATTCCTCGATTCCAGAATATCCGTTTTGCACTTCAGCGATCTTTTCTTGTTCCTTTTTGTTTCCTCTTCAAAATTCTTAACAGCACCTGTTAAGCATCGTTGATATAAATAATTTCATGGATAGGGTTCTTGGAGCAACGAAAGCAACTAATATTTTTTAGCATTTTGCTACAACTTTTTTGCCCCATTTTAGCATTTTTGCGACAGCATGTTTTGAGCCAGTTTAAGCCCCACCTATACAGCAGAAGCAGCCAGATATAGAATTTTAGAATCAAGATTCCAAGTTGCAAATTTAACGTTTTCTGCTTTTTATTATTATTATTTAATTATATTTATTATTTTATTGAATATTAAATAGAGAGGGTGATCTCCAATTATCCACTATCATGCCCACGCTGGAATAAAATAAAGTTATATATACACACAACATTCATAAAAGAAACACACCTTACAGATCTTGATAAAAAAAAAAAAGTTACGAAACAAGAACAGACTAATAAATAACAAAAGTAATGTAACATTTCCTTACGCATTCGTAAACAATCTCCCTAAGCTGAGATGGCCTTGGCTCTTAGTTTATTGTGGTTTAATTCTGTAGAGTAACTTGGAGTAGAGCATGCACACAAATCCTTTTTTTCAGGGCAGTCTCACTGGGATGAAAATTTTTAAGGGCTTCTCTCCTGGTTTTACGCGATTAAAACGTGTTGCGAATTATTTTTTTTTTTTTAATAAATTAATTATATAAATAATCCAGAGACGTAGAGGGGTTGGGCTATAGCCGAGCCCCCCCGAAAATATTTTTTCTCAAAATAAAATATTGTAGAATTTTATTTTAAATTTTTTGTTTTGTACGAAATTGTACATGACAATGGAAATTGTTCTTTGACGTTAAAAATGTATTCAAAATAGCTTTCTACGGTAGATCTTGTGTATATAATTTTTTTTATATACGTTTGAGTCTTCATATACTTTATAATAAGGATTGGGGAAATTATAGAGAGGTATACTAAAATTTATAAATTTTCAATGCAAAAATTATCATGAGAAATTTATTCATTAACGTTAAATATATTAGATTATATTACGTAGTATTAATAAATATATTAATAAGATACATAAAACATTTACGAATTTCTCGCCCCCTCTGTAGATTTCTGAGCCCTCCCGTAAACTTTCAGCCACCCCCCTGTAACAAGCGTCTAGCTATGGGTCTGAACTAATCTCTGTGCGCGGATTTTTCTTTAAAAAGAAATTCGTGAAAAATCGTCAAAAATCAAAAAAATAATTGACCCATCTGTCCAGGTCTTTTTAAACATACACCGGTGATTCTTTTCTTCGTTAAAAAATTACTTTTACATGTTACTTGTTAATTATGAAAAATCATAACATTTAATTAAAAACAAAATCGTTAGAAAAATACTGTATTTATCTTAATACAAAATAAAAAAAAATATCTTATGAGCAAATTTGTGAGTTCTTTCTTGGCAACTATGGAGATTAAATTGGCTCAAATTCATTCACACCAGAGCCAGATTTATCGCTATCACATATTACCGGTACATATAAGAAGTTACTTAACAGCTTCCTTAAAAAATGCAAAAAGGTGGTAAGTAAAAATTTAAAGATTTTTTTTCCGTTATTTCCAATTTATTGTAAAATACGAACTTTGTCGAAAACAGTAAAGATAGAAATCATCTTAACCTTAAAAAAATGGTGACTCGTATCGGAAAATAACAGAAAAATGTAATTGTTCTATAGGAGTAATAACGAAAATTTAAAAATCAATAGATGTAACCGGACAAGAAGTAAAGTGAAAAAAAAATTGCCAGGGCCGCCGAAAAAATCTCTGAAGTCATAAAACGCAGAATACTGAGATCTATTCTTTCTGGTGAATTTGAGAATGCTATATAGATCCAGCATAGGCTTCAGCCAATGAATAATTTGATAGTTAATGCTGAGACTATACGGCGAACGTTACGACAAGAAGCATTACATGGATGAGCGAAAGTGAAAAAACACTACAGCCCGCCACATGTTTTTACGCCTAAAAATTTGGCGAAAAGTACAGAAATTATGCAGAAGAAATGTGTGCCAATAATTTGGTCAGACGAAACTAAGATCAACAAATTTGGCTCCGATGGTACGATTTGGGCCTGGGGGTGATCAAATGAATCTTTAACTTCAAGAACCGTATTCCCTGCAAAAAAATTTGGCGGGGGGGTATTATCACGGTGTGGGATTGTATGGTAGCAAATAGTGTGGGCTTGTTAGAGAGAATAGAGGGGGGGCGAGTGACAGCAAGAGATTATGTAGGAATTTTGAGCTGCAGCCTATTTGGAAGCATGGAAAAATGCAAAAAAAAAAAAAGCAGACATTGATTTTCAACAAGATAACGACACCAAACATACAGCAAAGCTGACGAAATCGTGGCTATCGATTCCGGGGTTTGAAGTAATGAAGTGGACATCGCAATCTTCAGACTTAAACCCCACCGAGCATTTATGGGAAACATTAAAACAATCAATGACTGACTTTAGCACTGAGAAGAATGGTTTAGGCTATCTCTGTGCCAGAGCCCAGAAAAAGTGGAACTGTATTACACAAGAGCAATGCCTGAACTTAGTTCAAAGTATACCTTAAAGAATTGAAGCAGTTATCAAGACAAAAAGAGGATGTACAAAGTATCGAACATTTTATTCATTGAACTCACAAATTCGTTCACAAGATCCTTTTTCCTTTGTATTAAGATAAATGAAGTATTTTTCTAACGATCTTGTTTTTTATTATGTGTTATGATTCCCCATAGATTATTGAACACATAATATGTAGAAGTAATTTTTTTTTTTTTTGCATTAAATCTCTTCAATTTGAATCCTGATGTAAACAAATCGTGGACTAATGTGAACGACCCTGTGAGTCACTATACATAATATCATCATCATATTCAACCATTATCTATCCACTGCTGGATGAAGGTCTCTCCAAATGCTTTCCACACAAGTCTATCCTGGGCCATTCGTTTCCACGTCACCCCAACCTCTTTTCTTATTTCATCCACCCATCTAGTTTGAGGACGTTTTCTAGGTCTTCGGTGGTCTCTTGGAATCCAGTTCAGAATTTCTGTTGTCCATCGTTGATCAGTTCTTCTTGCAATATGCCCAGCCCATCGCCATTTCAGTCCTTTTACTTTAACAATGATGTCCTCTACTCTAGTTTGCTCTCTCACCCAAGTGTTTCTTTTTCGATCTCTCCTAGTTATTCCAAGCATGCACCTCTCCATGCTCCTTTGCGTTGTCTGTAACTTTCGTATTGCTCCAACTGTTAGACTCCATGTCTCTGATCCATAAGAGAGGACTGGCAATACACACTGGTTGAAGACTTTTCTTTTTAGACATAAAGGCAATTTCCCCTTCAGGATAAAACTGTTTCTTCCAAATGCACTCCAGCCAAGTTTAATACGTCTGTTGAGTTCTTTCATAATGTTGCCATCCATTGAAATCAGCTGGCCAAGGTAAATATATGAATCAGCAATTTCTAGCTCAGTGTTGTCAACTTGTATTTTTGTTTCCTCTACAAAATTATTGAACATGATCTTAGTTTTTTGTAGGTTCATCTTGAGTCCAACTTCTTCACTTCTAGTTGAGAGCTCTTGTACCATGTCTTGGAGTTCTAATGGGTCCGTTGAAAAAATAACAATGTCATCAGCAAACCGCAGATGATTTAAATATTCACCATTTATTTTTATTCCCTTGTTATTCCAATTTATCAGCTGAAAAATCATCTGTAAAGCAGAAGTAAAAAGTTTTGGAGAAATGGTATCTCCCTGCCTCACCCCTTTGCCAAGTTTGATAGTTTTGGTATCTTTATGTAACCGAAATTTTGCACTTGCATTTTTATACACACGTTTCACCATGTCAATGTACACATCCTCAATGTCTGTTGATCTTAAAGAGTTGATGACTGCTGATGTTTTTATAGAGTCAAAGGCCTTCTCATAGTCAATAAATGCAACACACAATGGAAGTTCATATTCATGTGTTCTTTCAATTAATTCTCTTAATACTTGAATATGGTCCACTGTACTGAATCCACTTCGAAATCCAGCTTGTTCTCTTGGTTGAGCTGCATCTAATTTTTTCTGCAGGCGATGTGTTAGAACTTTTGTGAAGATTTTATAAATAGCAGGTAACAAGCTAATTGGTCGGTAATTTTTCAAATCCTCTTTATCACCTTTTTTATGCAAAAGAATTACTGTTGCAGAATCCCATTGGTTTGGTATGTTACCGCTGTTAAGACATTTGGTAAAGAATTTTGCAAGTATGTCTTCTACATATTCTCCAGCTTCTTTTAGGATATCTAATGTAATACCATCATCACCAGGGGCTCTTCCTTTCTTCATATTTTTTATTGCAAATGAAACTTCTTCTTTTAAGATTTTAGGAGCTGTTCCTTCGACTATCTCAGAGTCTTCGTTTAATCCACTGTTACTTTCATATAGTTTTTTGTAGAATTCTTCAACTCTTCTAAGTATTTCTTCCCTATTTCTTGTTACGGTGCCATCCTCTCCTTTTAATGCAATGATGTGTTTCTTCCCAACAGATAAACTTCCTTTAACAACCCTAAGGCTCTTGTTATTTTCAATGGCTTTCCTTACTAGCTCACAGTTGAATTTTCTTATGTCTTCTTTCATGCTTTTGCGCAGAGTTTTACAAAGTTCTATGTACTCAATCCTGGAACTGGTATTTCGATTGTCCACCTTCATATCTCTTCGCCTTTTCATGAGCTGTTTCGTCTTCTCAGATAATTTGCTATTGTGCTTTTTACAGGTTACACCACCAATTTCCCCAGCAGTTTCAACTATTGTCTTAACAATGTTTTCATTTGCTTCTGAGATATCACTTTCATCAATAAGTCCTTCCAGTGCAGAAAAGCGATTTTTTAATTCCAACTTGAATGCCTCGGTATTTACTTTCAGTTTCATTAGATCCACCCTCTTACTTACTTGTTTCCTAATGAGCTTCTGTCGTTCTAATTTAGTATTTAAGTGCACTTTACATCTCACCATTCGATGATCACTTCCAGTATTAAATCTGTTCAGTACACTGCAATCTTCAATAATTGATTTCTTGTTTGCCAGGATATAGTCAATTTCACTAGTTCCCCCATTTGGGTGTTTCCATGTCCATTTTCTTTGCGGTTTCTTCTTAAAAAATGAATTCATGATGCTAAGGTTTTCAGCTTCTGCAAATTCGATGAGTTGATCGCCACGTTCATTCCTTTCCCCATATCCGTATTTACCAACCGATGTCTCTCCTTGTTCCTGTTGTCCAATTCTTGCATTGAAATCCCCCATGATGAGCTTGATATGTTGTTTCCCTTTGGTGTGTAACTCTTTGATTTCTTCATAAAATTCTTCAACCTCTTCGTCGGTATGGCTTGATGTTGGTGCATATACCTGTACTATTTGAAGTTGGTATCGCTGGGTTAGTTGAACAACGAGCCTCGCTGCTCGATCTGATGTACTTTCAACTTCCAGAAGACAGTCTTTAATTCTTTTGTTGATTAAGAAGCCAACACCACTTGTTCTTCCAGTTTCCGTTCCTCTATAATAAAACAAATGTCCACTTTTAAGTTCCACCAACTCTTCACCTTTTCTTCTAACTTCACTGAGTCCTACAATGTCCCATTTGATCTTGTCAAGTTCTTCTTCCAATTCCTGAAGTTTTGCTTCAGAAGCAAGGGATCGTCCATTAAACGTAGCCAAGGTCAATAACAAACGGCAGCCTGGGCCATTCCAGTGATTCTTAGCACCCCCTGCTTTCATGCCACACTGACCGCTGCCTTGATCAGGAGCACTCCAGCACCTGGAGACTAGGGGCCATGGTTTCTGGTGTGTCAACATAATGGAGGAATTAGCCATAATTTCACCACGCTGGCTAGACGGGTTGGTGAATTAGCCCTCCCCTTCCGCCTTTCTATCCGTGCAGCAAATATTAATTTGCCACATAAATAGAAAGCTCAGCCTGCACCACTTGAAGGCGGGGTAGGACACTAGGTTACTGGCCTGGCCGGTTCCACACATCGTCACATACGTTCAGCGTGTGGGTCTCCTTCCAGTTAGATACCAGCAACCCTTTTGCAGGCCATATATATATATATATATATGTGTGTGTGTTGTGTATGCGCGCGTGAGTGATTGAGCAGACTATATATTTAAATAATTAATAAAGATAAATATAGGATTTTTCTCTTCAAATCACAACTAAAATTTATTGTCAAACCAAAAATAAGTTATTTCTACAGAATTTTAATTTGTTGATGGCCCCTCTTTCCTCTGTAATATGGTGAAAAAATTAGACACATAATTCTCCATATCAAAGCAATGATCTATTTGGTTAAGAACCGCTATAATGTTTTCAATCTAACTATCTTTGCATCTGCTAGTTCCAAATTGTTAGTTGCCTCAGCGAACCTAGTTATTATAACCAAATAATTGTCTATGATAATTGCAAATAGTTCTCTTTCCTGAAGAATTATTACAGCAATAATTATTTTTCGCTTTTGATGCTTGCTATCGTCCCGGATAGTAATTTTGGGAAAAGGGAAATTACAAAGCAATATCGTTATACAAGATAGCTAGTCATCACGGGAATCTCGTTTGTTTTACATCTGTTTATAATTCCGTGAAACTAAAATTATGCTGTGTAATTATTATTCGCTTGTTGCGATTTTGAAAATTTTGGGACTGTTTTAAAGAAATAATTTCCCACGTAATTAGCCTCTTACGTCACTAACGAAGAAATTTGGCTGACAATGTAAACGATATTTTATGGTCCTCGAATTGAAAAAAAAGGATTTTATTGAATTCTGTATGCAACTTTTCCAAAGTGTTTTATTCTTTTTCAAAATAAACCAAAAAGAAGGTCTCTTACAAATTAAATTGGTTACCTGCGGCATATTTTTTTAAGAATCCTCTCTCAGTAATAAACTTAAAGTAATAAACGTATTTATGTATTATATCTTGCTCGTTTTGTAACGATTAAGTATTCAGACTCTTGGAAATAGATTTCATGAAATATCATATTGTTTTGGGATAGATTTTTATTCGTGTTAACTTAATTTACCACAGCTATTGAAATTGTTGTCTCTTAAAAAACTTTTACCATGTTTGGCGCAGTATAGCCCAGATGCTCTTGCGCCATAAAAAAGCCAAACAAACAAGCTATTGAAATATTTTACATGTAAAATCACGTCCTTTTCTTCGTGGTGCACTAAAATTCGAAAGGATGCAAAACGAACTAGATAATGAAACATTTTGCATTTTAGAAAAAATACATATATTTATCGGTTGAAGTATTGGTGTAGTTTTTTCGAATGCATGGTAACTAAAAAAGAGCCAAACGTGATGTATAAAATGTTATAACATGTGAGTGAAAAAAACTGCCTTGTCAATTGCAAATTTGAAACTCAAAAGCGCTCTTCGTTGACATCGCGCTAAGAAGTGACGTTGGTAATCGATTACACTAAGTTTCCTATTCGATACTGTGCTTCTTTAAATTGGCTAAGAAATGTACAGAAAATGAAAGCACTATATACTATTTTAATTGGCGAATTAAAAACTCGATAGCAGAGGCTTAAATCTCCTGTATAGCCAGTCCTAATAAAGGTTGCAGAAGGCTACCCGATAATCAATAGTGTGAACGAGAATATCCCTTTAATTAGAAGCTTTGGAAAGTGTTAATTAAGGCCTAATTAAAGACGCCCAATTACTTAATTAATTAACAGGGATATAATTAAAAAAAACTCTGAAAAATGCTCGTGAAAATGGCATCTCCGCCCTCCGGAACTGACATGTACTGAAAACAATAAACAGCCGTAAGTTTAGCCTTAAATTTTTAATTTTTTACAGATACTTTAACTCACGGCAGAAGAAAGAATCTGTCGAATTTATTGATTTGCTCTGTAATTATCAGAAGGAAAAAATCCCATCCGAGTACTCGAAAAGACAGTAATTATGGAGCAAACCTTATATGGGTATTTATTGATTGGGCCCCTTAAAATAAAAAAGTAACACACACTAAAAATTCCAGCGATAAACCTTTCGCCAATTTATTAAAGCCGGAAAAACGAAAATGCTCCTTACACCTAATTAGGTTAATTAAGCGGAGTATATTAGTGGAACGCCCCTTATTCGAGGGCACTAATTAACTCCTAGCGAGAAATGGGGGATACAAAAATCCCTAACAAGGTGCGAAGTTTTCCCCTAAAATTAAACACCTCCCGAAGTTTATTAATAATTCTCGGCGGCTCAACTTGCGAACCTCCATCTGTCAGCAGCTTAAATTAACCTTTTCCTCATCTTCAAAAACCAATTTGAACGCGAAATAAAAAAAAAAAGAGGAAAAGGGAAAAAGGGAAAATGAAAAGCGGGAAAAATTACACGAGAGAGAAAATTGCCGACACTGGCAGACCAACCTTCGCGTGGGAAATTCAAGCGCGGTTTTGACAGGCGAGTGCTGATTGGTTAAGTGCGAAACTGACCGGTTTGAGTTTGCGCAGTCTTTAGTCCAAGAGTGTTAAGGTCCCCACCTCTCCCGTTTTCCAACCGTGCCAGATAATTAGCCAAAATTGATTGGGAAAATTAGTGCTCCGAGGGGCTGTTAATGAATTAAGCCCAGTGATTTTAGTTATTTCCCTCTAACTTCAGAAATCCTGTCTCAAGCGGGGAAGGTCGAAGGAGTCAGTGCTTCGAAACAATGCAGTGGATTCCAACTTCCACTGTTTGTTTATTTTTCGTAAAATGATAAAATAAAGTTCATTCAATGCGTGTTCTGAGGCGAAAAAGAAAGAAAAACATCGCTTTAAGAATATTGTTTCACGAGTGAAATAACCTAAAGCAGATTTGCTACAATAGCCAAATGACAGCCTCAAGAATCTGGCAGAACAGCTGGACCATTAGTAGTGTCTATTTCAATAAAATGCGTATGACCGCACACCCTCTCCTCTTTCATGCAATAGAATCTACGTGATATTCATCAATGACACTGCTTGCATCATATGTTTTCAGAGAGACGTCAATAACATTCAGTTGAGAAAATTGCCATTCTAACATTAAAATACGCATACACATATATGGAGACAGAGAGAAAGCAAATTTTCTCTTTTCTGTCTATTTTCTTCGATTCTTTAGAGCCCATGTGATTCCTAACATTTATTGCTATGCATGTATATTCACGTAACATTTTTTTTTTAATGACAACAGCTAAGGTTATGAAATTTTCTCTTATAAAAGAGGGCGATTTTGAGAGTCAGATCTTCAAAATTATAAGCGATGTCAAATTGTAAAATTAATCAGTGTTTAAATTTTCAACACTGTTTGATTAGCTATTTGTTTCCTTATAAATTTCAATTATAAATAAGGAATATTGGGTAGCTTTTTGTAAGTTAATACGAACGTACGAAAATAAATTTTTCCTTATGAAAGAGTGTTTTGAGAATCGAATGTTCAAAATTATATACGATAGCTAATTAATAAACTAATCGTTGTTCAAATTTCCAATACTATTTGAGCCATTTGTCTTCTTATTAATTTCATTGATAAATAAGGAGTATTTTGTAACTATTTATAAGTCAATGCGAACGTCAAATGGCTTGTGTCCTCCGCGTTGTGATTATCTAGTGATACTGAAAATTAATTTCACTTTATTATGGATGCTCTTCATTGGAGGGGAATGTGTAGGTACACATGGTTGTGAAGAATGAATTTTGGAAATTGAAATAAAATAGTAGAATATGGTGAGATGAAAAATAGGAGAAAATTGTAATAACGAGATAGTATGCCTGTTAATTAAGCGATACTGCCTCTGCCTTCAAACAATGTAGACTAAGCAATAGCACGTATCTATTGTTCCATAAAATGCGACCGCAGCATTTGATAGATATGTACTTTCCGAGGTACGCATCGTAACTTGCTTTAATTTTACATAAAACGTTTCATTACAAAACCTTCGGTTGCTTTGATTTAAATAAATCCTGACAGGTGAGCTATTGTATAGAATAGGTTGCGAGCGGGATTTCCGTAGCTGTGTAGCTAAGTGTTTGAGCAGCGGCTCCGGAGGTAAGGGAAGCATCAATGCTATTGTACTTCGTGGGGCCCGAATTTCAAATCGGATCGATGCGGGTTTGTAAGTGGGCAATTTGTTGTGTTTGAAGCATTTCGCGCTTCTGCAGACAGGGCGGAGGCAGGGGGCGGAAGGGTTTCGAAATAAGGGGGTGCAACGGGGTGGCAAATCACAGCAAATGCATACAGCTCCCTACTCACTCCATTTTAACACGAGGCGGTCGTGAATTATGTTACGGCCGATATCGGGGTTGCAAGATTCGAACAGTGTGAGCCAATTTGGCGTGAGAGATTTCATTCCGAAAATTGCCTATTAGTCACCCAAGCAGGGATAATCCTAGAATTGATTATTTATAGGTGAAACTAATCCCAGCTCCGTCGTGAAATAACAATGAATAACGTGTTTCTAACTTGTCTTGGCTTTTAGAGTTTATTATCTAATTTTCAGAATACCGACATTCGGTGAGGGTTGTTTTTCGAAACAATTATTTAACCAAATAGCGTACAAGATCACGGTAACCGCTCTTCCATGACTCTGGGACGTACGAGGACCAGAAATTCTTAAAAGGATTTCCTACCTGGCGTTGTAATGGTTAGAGGAAATGTTTATGGGGCGGAGGGGGGGGCATGATTACTATTTTTAACTTATAAGATGCATGGGCGGATTTACCATTTTGCCGCCCCTAGACTTTTTTTCCGCTCCAAAGCTACTTTTTTTGCCACGCCCTTTCTACCCATTCGCACCCCCAAATTAGTGGTAGGAACATAAAAATTGTTACATTCAATATACGCCAAAAACTTTTGTATTGATAATAAATATGTTGAAAAACAAACTCATAAATTGAAACATAAACATTAAACAATATTAACTTATTGAAGTATTATCTCTTCTTGGTATATAATAAATCAAATTCAATTTTATTGAAATAAATTTTAATTTTAACAAAAAATAAAAGTCTATTGAACACTGGTATTTAAATGGAAAGCATGACGTCTAGCTTTCTTCTCGGCAAAACGTCTGATTATATCATCGTCTGGTATTGATTTTGTTATATCAGACTCAATACACAAAATTTTGCCGCCCTAGTCTATAGCCTAGTATAACCTATTGAGAAATACAGCACTGATAAGATGCGTCTATTTGCCTCCGTCTTGAGTTCGATTTCCGAGAAAAAAGGCTGGTTATAGTTCAGCGATCACATAATATAAGTTTTCGTTCGCATCTCAGCTGAACACGCAATCAGTATCGGAGAGTAAATCTACAAGACAATAAATTTCTGTTCTATTAACTGACATGTATTATATTTCACTATCATGTATGCAATTTTTTTTTAATCGAACAGTACCTGTAACTTCAAACAATTTCTTTTATGCAAGTTGGAAAATTCTGCTAGAAGTTTTCTTAACACCTTAATTCTTAACAACAATAATAATTAAAGCAAAATTAATCAAACTTCATTTATGCAATTGGTGTACAAATTAATTATGCTTAAAATCCCAGCGAACGTGAAAATTTAAATCGTTCGGAAAACTCAAATCTCTAAAGAGAAAGAGCGAAAACATCTATATTAAAAGTTATTAAAACAAAAGATGACATTTCCATAATGTGTGAAGACCTAAATCTTGCCGAAACTGATTTAGAGTTGTCACTTTCTCCCGAGCTTGGGGGTATATAAATCCATTAACCTTAAAACGTTAGTGAATCCCTTGCTGCATATATAGCTACACTTGAATGTAATTGACAAAAGTCCAGTTAAGCCAAATTCCAACGTTGGGAAAAATTAAATATATATAAAATATTTCTAAAATATATACAAGGTATAACTTCCCTATTTATAATAATTAATATACATATTTTATTAATTATTGTAAATGGGACAGTGAAATTACACCTTGTACATATTTCAGATGCACTGCCCAAGATAGAACTTTGGCTTAAACCTGCGGTCGCCAAAGGGCCAAATTTCACAGATCATTTCAAACAACCCCAAATGGCATTTAGATCAGAATAGCGGTCGAAGGTAGAGGGCTAACAGCCAGGGCCGGGGTTAAGAGCTCGGTGTTCTCATCCCCATCTCATCAAAACAGATTAATTCTCAACCCTCTCGAACGATTTAGGTGCTGATGAGTGAAAGTAGGGGGTCAACCCTACAATTGCTCTGCATTAAATCCATCTCGCACAACGATGCAGCGTACAACACCGCGAATGTTTCGGTGGTTTCTAAACCTTCCCCCTTTGTTTAAATTATTCAGCATCGAAAAGAAATCTTGGGATTTTAACCGTATTTTCTCCTCTTTTTCCACCATCAGGACTATAAATATTCACGCTTAGAA
Organism: Dysdera silvatica; assembly: GCA_006491805.2. NCBI lineage: Eukaryota > Metazoa > Arthropoda > Arachnida > Araneae > Dysderidae > Dysdera > Dysdera silvatica. The sequence continues at coordinate 177,227,617 of QLNU02015360.1, forward strand.
AAAAAGTATTTAATGATAGTCCGCCAAAACAAACAGTCATGGCCGAAGTCGAAAGAAATTCATCTCCAATTGTAACTTCTTAGACATAATAGGCTGGGGCTGAGTATAATAAGATAATTTAGTTTTAGAGGTATTGTGGAGTTTAACCAGTATTTTTTTTTTAATTTGAGAAAATTGAATGGGAAGAAACCTTAAAACGATTCAATTAAATTGGGTGATTGATAAGCTGTATCGTAAAAATTTATATGGAAAGGAACGCGGGCTGTAATGTGTTCCAAAATATGTCAAGTAGAAAATATTACAAATTACTTTCTTGTTACATGCTAAAAAAAAAAAAGAGGGGAAAGGCTAAGATGAAGAAAAAAAAATAAATGGAAGGCAAAAATTTATTTTCTTGACGTTTTTCTTTTTCCCAATTTTTTAGGAGATCTCGCATAAAGTAAGCCTATTATTTCTATAATTATGGTGATGAACAATACGGTTATAATTAATATTTTATTTCTTATTTTTGTCAGCAGAGAAAACCGATACTTAGTATTTTTAATTTAGCGTTCAATAGGTTCCTCGGTTTTTGTATGCCATATATCGATTTAATCTTAAACAACTATTATCGATGGAAGAGTCATTAGGTTTAGAAAGCTGTACATTTGAATTTGTAAATTCATTAAACCTAAACAAACGTTAAAAAAGTAAAAACGTTTATAAATTTTAAACCTCATCCATTTCCAAATAAGGATCTAGGTGTCTACTCGAAGCACTACACACTCCGACGTTTCAAAATAAGACTGAAAACAATGGGGAACTGTACTCATAGAAAATATGGCGTTCACTCTCTATCCCCGAATTAAATTCGCCTTTAAGGGTTCCATGACGTTTTAATAAATCCAAGAAAAGGCATTGAATTCACTCTTTTTTTTTATTAACATCAACCAAAACTTTATTAAAGATACCCCCCCAACAATTGATTCCTAAATTAGCGCCTGGCGTTTCCCTTCATGAAAAATAATATTTCGCAAAATGCATTTTACAGTCCTAAACGTTTTTAAACCCTTTCCAGATTGCACTGCAGTTCAATTTTGAACAAGTAGTACTATATACAGGCCTGCACAAAAGTTTAGACACAGAGGCAAATTATAAATAAAAGCGAGAATTTGCATTGAACTTCGCCGATATTGTATCTAAATAATCCTAGAACCAATAATAAATTGTGCAACTTAAAAGATTACCAAAAGTACTGAAACAAAATATCCCAACACCGTAATATTGGAATCTGCATGCCACAAATGTTTAGGCACATATGTCAGATTTATGCAAATTAACGGCGCGAAGTTCCCAAGTGATCGAAGGGGCGTTTCCCAGAGTTGTTATATAAGGCCTGAAATAATTTAGAATGCTTAGAACGATGCCGAAGTCAAAGCAATTTACGAATGACGAGATTTTGAAGATTTGGAGGCTGAAAACTAAAGGTAAATCTGTTACTCAAATTTCTGTTGCATTGAACCGTTCAAAGCGAGGCATTTATCGAGTGTTATCCCGGGGTGATCAGTATCAACCAAAATCACGATCTGGGAGGCCTCGAGTGACCAGCATTCGGGATGATAGACAAATACGAAGATTGGCTTCAAATGAAAGCCTGTCTGCAAATCAAATAAAAAACACGTTAGCAATGCGAGTGTCAAGAGAAACCATACGTAGAAGGATTGTAGAATGCAGGCATTTGAGATATGCAAAAATGCGCCGCAAGCCCTGCTTGCAATTACATCATAAACAAGCACGACTACAATGGGCAAGGCAGCACATATCATACAGTGACGAATGGCTGCAGGTGTTATTTAGTGATGAAAAAAAGTGGAACTTAGATGGTCCCGATGGCCTTTCGCACTACTGGCACGATCTTCGAAAACGCCCCTTAAGTCGGTTCAGCAGACGTCAAGGAGGAGGTTCAGTCATGGTTTGGGGAGCCTTTAGCTTCAATGGACAGACTTCTTTGGCGTTTTTGAATGGAAAACAAGATTCCAAGGCATACCAGGCAACTCTTGAAAGTCACCTATTACCTTTTGGCGAACTTTTATGTGGACGAAACTGGGTTTTCCAACAAGATAATGCGTCCATCCACACATCCAGGTCAACAAAAGAATGGATGAGCGCTAAAAATATTACAGTTCTCGATTGGCCTGCTCTTAGTCCTGACTGTAATCCCATCGAAAATGTATGGGGCATACTAACGAATGTTGTGTATGCCAATGGAAAGCAATATCCGTCCGTTTTAGAACTTAAAAAGGCTATAGAAGAAGCGTGGTTTAATTTTGAACCAGAAACCTTTCAAAATCTTGTGCTTTCAATGA
>QLNU02015360.1:177230061-177263100 GCA_006491805.2 Dysdera silvatica
TCTTTAACACACTCCTGGAGCTACATTCCAACATCACAACGCCCTACCACATGTTCCTCAAAATGTCCAAGACTTCTTCACAGCAAAGGACATACTGCTTTTTCCTAAGCTTGCCGTTCACTAGACAGTTCACTGATTCAACATGTTTGCAACATGGTCACTTGTCGACTGAACCGTTACTGTTCTCCAGCAGTTACTAGCAATGAACTGTGGACTAGGATCGAAGAAGCCTAGTAGGTAATACCCCAAGAACACATCCAATTTCTATTGAATTCGACGTCCAGATGTTTAGAAGCTGTTATTTTTGCTCGTGGAAACTTCACTAAATACAGATTTTCTACCTTTAATGTAGTTGTATATATCTATAAAGTTAATCATATTCTTGTAATACCATTCGCCAAATGTGGTATAAATTTCATTTCGATATGACCATTCCTGCCTGGTGTTGACATGTTTATAAACATGAGTGCATATTCATATGTGTCCTTACAGCGTTTACACCTCATAGACAACTGATATTACAACCTAATATATAGCTATATGCTTATAATGGGGTAAAGTTTATTACTTGTTTTAAAACGTTTCTAATAGAATAAAGTAGTTTTGGGGATAAAAAAATTAAATATTTTTTGACAGTATAAAAGGCGATATTCGCAAACCACATTCTGAGAAGTTTTGTCTCATATATATCGTAACTAGTATCCACTAAACTGAGCTTCATGCACCAATGAGCGTTCACTGACGTAATTATAATTAATTAATCAAATCTGTAAAGAATAAGGCATATCTTACTTGAGTAAATGAAGTTTTAAAGCAATGATTTTAGAAAATAAAATGAAACGTGAAATAATATGAATTTATTGTATAATCGTCTTAATCATTTTAATTGTTTGAACTTATCAATGTTACTAATTTGTGCTCTTGCTTCGTTTATTTGAATTTTTGTAGTACCAGGGTTTATCAAAAAGTTTCGGAACTATGGTGATTAATCTGTATTCGCAAATGGTAAATGCGTGCATTGCTAAGAGATACTATCCTCAAATGCAGTGAGTCAATTTATCAAACAGCGTAATGCTAAGTACACCTGAACACATGTTTTTATAATCACCTGTTAGGGCTGTTCTGCGATATCTGTCAAAATTCTGCAATGCATGTGCATAAAGTTTTGTGTAAAGCTAGGGAAATCAGCAATCGAAGCACTTAGAATGCTTCGTCAGTCTTTTAGATATTAAGCTTTAAGCATAATGCTTTAAATGGCATTCGCAAACAGGACGAACAAACATCAGTTCCATATCACGAGCACTCCTGAGATCTCCCTGAAAATCTCGTAAAAACTCGATAAATCCTTCATTAAAATTGTAACCGAAACGTTCATGAAATCTAAAACATTGACCAAATCAGTTGTAGAGCCTGCTTGGCGCAAACTGCGGAAATTTTATCTTAATTGCAACTAGCTCTTACATCACAATTCTGTACATCAGTGTTTCTCAAAGTTTACTTAAACAAAGTTTACCAAAGTTACCACTGGTGGTCCGCGGCGGCTTATTAAGTAATCATCAGAATCATCACCAAATTTCAGAAAAAAAAATCGTACTAAAAAAGTCTCTTAGAAAAAGTATCTAGAATTTATGTTCTAGTGAGATTTAAAGAATTTTTCCTAAATATTACTTGTTATAAACCTTACCTTACGGCGTTTCGTGAAAGATTTGAATCCTCCTAACATATGCGTACTGTCTACCCGGCCATTATTATTTAATTAAATTAATGATGTCATTTTCATTGCAAATTTGACAAAATAAGATCACAACTCACACTCTCTTTATCAAATAGCGTTACTCTAAAAATTATTTTGTTTCAGGTGGGTATGCAACCAATCAATATTTTGAAATTAAAATTGAGGAGTGAAAATTAAATTTAAAAAGAAGTTAAAATTAACTACAAATTATATTTCAAGGGATGAATACATCTCTCCTACCGGAGATGTTATATACGTATATAAGCCTGCCAATAAGTTATGCAAATCCAGAGTTACTTTATATGTCTTTGCTTGGGAGACGCGGGGGACATGGGTGCCTATGCGAGTACTTCTGGGGTGGGGGAGGACTGAGAAAATTTAACGAGTAATTTTGTAGGTGGGGGGAGCTGAGAAAAAAATTATCAACTCCCTTAAAGCTGTGTGGGAGAATTTCAGAATGTACAAGATACCAAAAGGCTGCTGCCAAAAAATAATTCGATACCGTTTGACAATCAGGGGCAGATTGGGCCACCGGCCTCCGGGCCGATGCCGCCCTTGTGGGCTACAGGGACTCGCGCCCTCCGATAATCCAAGGTATGCGCCCTTTGAGAGGACCCAGTCCGCCACTAATGACAATTAGTAATGAGCTAAAAAGTACCTTATTTTAAAATGTGACTGTAAAACTTTTGAAAGTAAATGCATAGCAGGTTCGGGCAAATCAAATTTTTAAACAGCTAGGGGAGCTCTAGCCCCCTTTGCCCCCATATGGGCGCCCACAGCAGAAAGGGAGGCCAGTATGACGGTGGCTAAGTAGGGCTTAATATTATTAGCCATAGTTGGCAACCTTAATTTCAGGCAATATGTTTTTTAATGGGGGGGCGAAGAACCCGCCCCCCCGGTGTTCCACGATAAATAAAGCAATGTTTAAAGTGGTCCGTGAGCGACCGAAGTTTGAGAAATACCGTTCTAAGGAATATAAATCGATTGTACGGTTTCTTAACCAATCATATTTATTTTTATTTGTGTATACAATGTCTTTCCAAATACTGCGTACTTAATTTCTTTCACTTTTTAAATATTAAGTTAGTTTTCTATGACATGGCATGAATTTATTTTATTCAAGCTTACTTTTTTAAACATCCCTGAAACTAAGCGCTAAATCGAAAAAATCCTTTCTACAAAAGTTGTTTATTTTTTTTACGAGGAATAAGAATGAATAATAAAATATATAGGTTTGCTTTAAAAAAAAAAAAAGTTTGACCTTCAAATGACCTTGAAAAAAGACACACACCCCCCCCCACCCAAGTGAAACATGGATAATAAAAAAAAACACTTTCCCCTTCAAGACAAGCAAATTTGGTTTCAAACTTTTTTTTTTTTGTAAAACGCTTACTTTTTAGACATTTTACATTATCAACTTTCCGTAGTCCATCCTGTATGTACTATGCTACATTAATATACCAAATTATTATATAAACCGTAAAGGTGACTATTGGCTTGCGGAGTCCACATTACAGTACAACCTTGCTAACGCAACCACTCAGGGCGACCCAAAATTTTTTCGTGTTAAAATCATCAGTTATCCAGAAAGGATTGGGTAGTATCACTAAATTATTCAAATTTGACGGGAATTAAGAAACCAGATCATGTAAAAAGTAATTACCGATAACGAGATTCGACTTTATAGTTTGCCGAAGCTCACCAAGATATCGAAAACGTAATTTTATGTTTTAATTTAATGGCAGGATGTGCTTTTAAATTTATGATGACCTATTATTTTATGTGCATACCTCAAGAAACTACTATTCATCCGCCTGTAAAAATAGTACATGTCGAAATTTGCTTAAGCGGACCCATGACCTTTAAATCTGCAAAAATAGTGAAATTTACAATGATTTGTAACTTAAATTTTCTCAGCTAATATAAAGCCAACTAAAATAATTTTTGATTTCTAATTATCTATTTCAAACTATCTATTCTCTATATATTATCACCAATATTAATTTTAACTGTCAACGTTTTTTTTTAAATTTTGCAAAATATTAAAGATGATTTTCGCATTTAACGTTCTATTTCAATAGACTGGCCGCAGAATTACAATTTCAGTTTTACTCCCAGAATATTTCCTGTAGACTCAAATTGTTCATAGATATTGTATACTCATCACAAATAAAAGAAATAAAAAAATAATGTGCATATTATTTTTTTTTTCTTTAAAAGGGATTTTTTACTCGTTTCTTAAGATTTAATTTTGCCTATACTTAAAAAAATATAACATAAATAGTAAAACGCAGGTGAATATTGTAAAATACCGTATAGTAAAGCTTCCTGAAAATGGTTATTCAATTGTATTAAACGGTTTGCCAGTTATCATAGGCGCGAACATTAAAAAAAAAACCTTGGCGCAGTATAGCCCAGATGCTCTTGCGCCATAAAAAAGCCAAACAAACAAACAAACACAAAAAAAACGCAGTTTGAGAAAATTCATGTTAAAATTCTACCAACACTATAAGTTATGGTTTAAAGATTTCTTACCTTAAAATTTTATATGAGAAAGCACTACGTTAATACATTTCCCCTAATAATTAAATGGGCTTTCACTTTCGTAAATTTTACTTTTTTTTTAGCCCGAAAGACCTCCAGAATGTTTGTAATCTTATTATTCGCTCATTGTTACTATTCACTATTTATTTGTTATTACTATTCACTATTTATTTGTTATTACTATTCATTATTTATTTGTTATTACTATTCACTATTTATTTGTTATTATTCACTATTTATTTGTTATTACTATTCACTATTTGTCAGCTTTAACGTGTACACTCATCACGTTGACATCCATTGTGTAAGTTCAAGTGCGGCATAGTGGAAAGTCTTTCTTTCCCACCGTAATTAAAAATCATTATAGCCTCGTTGGCAGCGATTTCAGCAATAATTCGACAAACACCTGAAGTTTTCAGATAAAATTGCCAAATCAACGAATTTAAAGATTCGTTTGGTTTTTGCATTCGGATACTTAGACAACGTTTTAATAGTTCAGGTGTAAATAAGTTTCTGAAAATAATTCGAAATGCTTCCATACCTGCTGGTGGTAAACTATTTTTTATGCAGAAATGTCTTGTTGGTCTTATTTACAACGGCTTTCTGATACTTGCACCACGATTCAGCACTTTTCGGGCAAAATTTGTGACGGGCATTCTTTTCATTTGAACATTTGTGGTAAAATATTACCCACGCAGCTTACCGCATTTCTTGTAGATTGTCAGAATTTGACCTTATTTCATTGCCATTTCATCTATCACTCGATCCGTTACTCTGTCTTTTCCAGTGAGAGCTTTTTCGTCTTTTAGCTTCTTTCAAGTCCTGTTTTAATTTTCGAAGCTTGCTTCACTTTTTTTTTTTTTGAATATGTCCAACATATTCCATTTTCTCAACAGTAATTCTGTTATACGGATTGTTATTTGTAATTGAAGCAAACGTTTCAGTTTCAACATCATCAATGTGCTTGACGTAGAGAACATCGCGGTCACATTCAAATCATCGGAAGATTTTTAGAATTTCTTCAATTTCTATTCGACCGGAAGATCAAATAGGAGTTTTCGTTCATTTTGGTTTATGAGTTACGCTCTGCATTTCGAATTTCTTTCCTAAACGAGATCCTTCTCGTAATGCACAGCTTTAGCAACATGATGACGTTACTTCGATATCAATAACTTTTCCGCTTTCTGCCCCAATCACTGAACAAACACTTATTAGAGATGTATGCTTACTAGTTTTCCATGTTCCATCTCTATTAACTACTATTTCATTTGAGTCAGTGCTTGAAAGTCATATTTCTTGCAACGCAGCAGTTTCCATATTGGTTTTTGCAACTTCCATGGTGGCATCTCTAATTTTGCGAATTATCCTATTATACGCTTTTTGAGTAACAGATCGTGGAAGACCCATTACCAAACAAAATGCTTTCATGGATTTCAGCTTTCGCCTAATTCATCGCACTCAATAAGTAAATCTACGGGTGATTTCAGGAATATTATTTTTTGTTCCTATCGTTTTAGAATTTGTTGTCGATGCAACATTCTACGTACGACATCTAAGCTTGAGGGTTGTCCATAGACTTTTATATTATTCAGTTTGACCTAATCACGATACTTTTTACACGACAGACAATTTTCAATGCAAGTACAAATTAGCTTTTTATCGAAAATTACATACCCTTCAAAGGCTTCATCAGGGTTTATGGTAAGCAATTCTCCAATTTTCTTCGAAGATGCATTTGATGAATATCCATTGGACAAAATATTTTCTTTTAAAATGTTTTTATTTTATTACTCATATGTTGATTTCCTGGAAAACGATATTTTTAGCACATTTTACAGAATCACGCCTTTTCATATTAATTTCCATATCCAACGATTAAACAGGAACTAGTTAATAAAAAAGCTGACTCTATTAATTTAAATTATTATCATAAATATTAAAAGAAACAGCGATAAATAACCAAACTCCAAAGCACCCCTAGAACAATACGCCACACACGTAGGAGATGAACAGAATGTAAACAAACATAAGTGGTAAGTCAAGTTGTTTCCTTCTTAAAATTGGCCGTTTCTTAATTCGGTTGGAGTTATACAAGTTCATCATTGAAAAAAAATCGAACTTTTAAATATCCATATAATTGTAGAACTAGGAATAGGTTTACATTTGATTGGCCTTTTAAATATTCTTTGTTTGTTTGGCTTTTTTATGGCGCAAGAGCATCTGGGCTATACTGCGCCAAAAATATTCTTTAACTCCTAGGTTTGGCTAGGTAAGTGGTACTGTTGTTTTTCACTACTGTGAGCTTAATTATGGACGGATTTTGTTCGGATTTGTTTTAAAATACGCCCAATAGGTAAACCTTTTTTTAAACGATAAAAAAATCAGTTTTTTGAAAGTTTTAAAGATCCTAGGTCGCTTTAAATAACAAAATTAAATTAGCAAATAACACGCTTATATTAATGTTTGGATTTGACCAAATGCAATGTACTTTTTTATTAAAGTACATTAGGTAGCAAAAATAAAATCATCCCTTCTAAATTATCTAAAACAATGAATATCATATATCTGAAATACTTGAAGCAATAAAGTATTTCTAAAGTATGAAATTTTTCCTCATTTAATTCCTTTTTATTTTTGATTTGAAAGACTAAATTTTTATATGTAAGTTGATCTTTAAAGGCACTTTATTTAAAAATAAGTTTAAATTATCCACAATTTCAATTCGGATATTTATTATACATATTAATATTATTAATATTTTTATAATTATTATATAATATATAATATATATGTATAATATATAATATATATGTATAATATATAATATATATGTATAATATATAATATATATGTATAATATATAATATATATAATATATAATATATATGTATAATATATAATAATTACATATTATATAATGTATAATATATAATATATATGTATAATTATAATATGTATAATTATTATATATACATATATACACGTTTATTCAGATCCTAGGCCCACTTAAATTTCATTTTTAATTTAAGTATTATAACGTTTACCATTTATTGAATATTTTCAGTCAACGGTACGGCTTAAATTAATAAAAAATATATTTAAAATTGGGGGTGCATCACACCTGTAGCCAAGATAGAGAGGCAACTGGCGCAAGGCAAGGGGCATATGGGGCACGGGAACCCTGGGGTTGTTCTATTATACATAAATAGCTCGATGGGGCAACTGGGGCAGCGACCCTGCTGGCACCGGCTTGGTTACAGGCCTGGAGGCATATTTTGACTTCTGGATTTACATTCATTTTTGGGTTTATATTTATTCTTGAGTTTATATTCACTTACGAGTTTTTATATACAGTCGAACCCAGTTAACACGAACTACTTTTAATACGAACTGTTTCCTGAATCCCCGTCAAATTGTATAGAAATTTCTATACTTTTATTTCTTTTAACACGAACACGATTAACACGAAATTCGGTTTAATACGGACTGATAATCAATAGCCCTCAGAAAGTGTCCTCCGCTTAACGCGAACGCAGAATGCACTTTTCTAAGTCCCTCGATGCACTTTTTTTCGAATTCTATTCTTTCTTCGAAATGAAGAGTTCCGAAGAAAGCCAAAATAATGTTATTTTTTAAAGGGAGTATCTCCTGTTCTCATAGCGCTAGAGGATTGGGGTTGATCCAGTCACTTTGGCCAGGGAGGACAATTTTTCATTGTTTCAGTCCATCACCCCTAAATTCACATTACGAAACCGTCAGAAGTAGGTTTTTTCGTGGCATGTGTTTTGCGCAAAATGGAGTTTTATGCTTGACTCCTTCAACCTTTGAGTTAAAAATTAATCGCAAAGAGCAGAAATCTTTGGGTTTTGAGGGGAAACACTAGCAATTTTAAATGATCTGGATTATACAAAGTTGAATAACGCATAAATTGTGTAAAATCGGTGATTGGAAAGAGTACTTTATAGATGATTTTAAAAATTCGAACCTACTTTTGTAGTTGATCAGGCTGAATTTGCTCGAAACACAATGAGAATCATAAAAAATGAAGAAGTCAAACTTGTGATGATGAGCTAACGCGAGAACTACTGCTAACATGAACATATTTTCTTCACTCCTTGGTGTCCGCGTTAAAGAGGTTCGACTGCATTCACTTTTAGGTTTATATGTATCTGTTGAAATATGAAAATCGAAAGAACTTACGTCTGTAAGGTCCAACTATCCGTAACGCACCAATATCCCAAATTCGACCACCCAGCGGTGTAAAAAAAATAACGCTTACCGACTAACTGCTCATTGTAGCCCGGGGGTTGATTCCCTGTGCCTTAAGAGGTTCGGATTCCTCGGAAAACTGTAGGTCCCGGCGCAGCATGACCCTTGTTGTCCTCTCCCCGTAAAACTCGCAAACAAAATATAGCTATTCCACTTCCCTAAGCTGTTCCACTCTGGTAGCACGGATATCGTTTCATGACTCAATTCTGATTATAATTACGAATTAACAAACAAGGCCATTGTACTACGTATTTCATGTAATCAGACATGAACATTGAATTAGACATTATTTTAAAATTGACTTGCCAATAAAGAAGAAATAGACAGCCAAGTCACTTCTCCTCTCTAGTATTCATTTAAATGTTTGAATAGTTTCAATAGTTGATAATCCAAAATATCTAAAAAAGTAAGCGTTTTACAAAAAAAAAAATGTTTGAAACAAAAGTGCCTATCTTGAAGGGGGAAAGTATTTTTCATTATCTATGTTTTACTTGAATATCGTTTTCAAAATCAAACTGTTTTTTTTTTAAAGGGAACCTATATTTTTTATTTTTCATTCTTATTCCTCGTAAAAAATATACAACTTTTGTAGGAAGCATTTTTTCTATTTAGCGCTTGGTTTTCTAGATATGTAAAAAGTCAGCTTGACTAAGAAAATTCATGCTATATCATAGAACACTAATTTAATATTTAAAAAATGAAAGAAATTAAGTATGCAGTAGTTGGAGAGACATTGTACACACAAATAAATATGATTGGTTGATAAGTCATACAATCGATTTATATTCCATAGAAAAATGAGATATTGCGCTTGGTGTTAATTGGTACCGAAACAAGATGGCCGCTTATTACGAGCATCCAGCTTTTTCTCTACTTCCGTCATACAGCCGTCCATTTAATGTAAGTCATTTAAAAGTTAGCGCTTAAGTGTTAAAATAAATAGGCTATTGAGTTTTAGTTTATTGTGTGTTAAAAAAGGAAATATTTTTCTGTAGAGGAAAAGGTCGAAATGGTTGTTATTTGTGGGAATCTCGGAGAAATACGCAACATGCATGATATGGCATGAACGTCGTTATTCAAACTTATTTTTTAAATATTTCAGAAACAAAGCGCTAAATCGGAAAAATGCTTATACAAAAGTTGTTTATTTTTTTTACGAGAAGTGGGAATAAAAAAAATGTAGGTCTGCCTTAAAAAAAAAACAGTTTTACCTTTAAATGTCCTTCCTTAAAAAGGACCCCCCCCCCACCTCTCACCCCAAGTAAAACATAGATAATGAAAAAAAATTTTCCCACTTCAAGCCAAGCAACTTTTGTTTCAAACATTTTTTTGTAAACGCTTATTTTTTAGATATTTTAGATTATCAACTTCCCGTGGTCCACCCTGTATATATGTGAATTATATAAAATTGTAGCATATATATGTGTCATATTTATACAGTATAATTATACCATGCCTCTGCTTACTGGTAACCCTCACAAAATTCGATTATCCGAACTTCGGTTAACCGCCATAGCCTTCTTCATTTATTATTATTATTATTTTAGTAGAGACTTGTTCAATGTTTTCGGCAAAAATGTTCGTATTCGCTTTCTAATATACTCCAGCCTTAGAAGAGGAACTAATTAATACAAATGACAGGTATAGGACATATGCAGTGAAACCTGCATATAATAATACTGCCTATATAAAGAATTATCCGAACTTCAGTTAACCGAAATCGCCGGCTTCATTTATTATTATTTTAGTAGATACTTTTCAATAATAATATCTTACATCCTAATATACGGAGAAAAATGCGTTTGTTCTTGTTCTCATTCGTCTAGTAGGTCAAGACACCGCGGGCTAATTGCGGGGACCCTGGTTCGAATCCAGGATGAGGACGGCGTCTCTTTTTCTCCTAAACAGAAAATAGCTCTAGTTTGAGCTACTTAAACGTGGGTGGCAAAAATTATTGTATAATACTTTTCAATGTTTTAGGCGAAAACACTCATATTTTTTTTTCTAGTGTACTCCCGCCTTAAGGGAGGGACTAATTAATACAGATGATAGATATTGGACATATGCAGTGAAATCTTTATATAATATTATTGCCTATATAAAAAATTATCCGAACTTCGGTTAACCGAAATAGCCTGCTTCATTTATTTTAGTGGATACTTTCAATGTTTTCGGCGAAAACGTTCGTATTTATTTTCTAGTGTACTCCCGCCTTAGGAGAGGAATTAACTAATACAAATGATAGGTATCGGACATATACAGTGAAATCTGCATATATTAATACTGCCTATATGGAGATTTTTTTTTATCTTGGGAACAAAATATGCTCTTGTTTTCATGAAATGACTTTGGAAAATTGTTTATTAATATAATATGTTTTATAATTTTTTTTTATTCCTGAACTGAGGTTATAATGGTGAAACGTTTAGTTTTTTGTTCACCGTCTTTGTTCTGAATCGGTAATATTATTGAATGATTTGTTTAATAGAAGTTATGTTTAAGAACGTTTCATCCAAATTAAACAACTTTTATCATAAAGCCTATTTGATTCCACTTTGTTTATAACAGAGCAGTCAACCACTTTATACCTACCGCCCACTTTTGTATCTTTGTTGGTAGTAAAATTTTCTTATTGCTCACCGATTCCGCAATAACTTAATTTAGGTCAATTTCGAAGTTCTCGTAATTGTTGAGTGGAGGTTTAGTAAAAATATGTTGTTAAATTTATTTTTTTATTTGTACTTCGTGTATGTTTATAATGCACAGAAAATTCAATTTGATGCTGCATTTCTGCATCTCGATCGATACAGTGCCTACTAGTGCGGAAGCTGCTTAAATTGAAGAAAAATGAAATTAAATGTAAAATCTATGAAGTCTATTGAAATTACCTTTAATTAATAATTAATGAGATCCTTGAGGCTGGCTGATGCCGCGAAACTAAATATTTGATATCTGGTTTAATTTTCGTAGGGTTTGTTCATAAGTTTCAGTATTCCACCAAACTCCTACTGCACCATGAAAGTTTGAATAGTTCACTTGCGGGCGGTAGGTACCAGGTTGACCACCCCTAGTCTATAACAATATTTATCCCAGTCCCTAAAGTAACATTATAGATCAATTTCATTTTACAAAGATATGCATAAGTGCGATACATTTGTATATATCGGATAGATACAAAAATAGGCACATGTGCGATATATTTGTATATATCGGATATATACAAAAGATATCGGTCTATTTCCAAAGCAGTTAATATTTTAATTAACCTATATTTTGTGACATTTTTCATTATTAATATAGTGGTTTAGTAATATATAATTGAACGTGCTTTTGGATAAATATTATAATAGTGCACCCCTTTACATTGAAAATCGAATTTACGGATTATTCGGAATTTCCTTTATCCGGAATAGGATTCGCTCCCCACCCCACCCCTTTATTTCGGATAATCGACAATTTACTCTATTGTAAATGAGTTTCTGCTGGGGAGACCACATCTGAAAGAGTGTCCGTTAAGAGGATGTTTTACCGTAGTATTTATGTGCCGAATAAATAGAACAAGCAGAGCTATTTGGCTTTTTCTTGCCAAAGAGGAGCTTAGAAGGAAAGTTCCAAGATTTTTCCCCACATTTTGACAACTCCCCTTGATTTAGCTAGAAATAGCTAGAAGGCGGAACTGGAAAGGGCGAAATGGGAAAACACGCTATTAAACAGAGGCATGGATAATCAGTCGGGGGCCGCTACAATACTCGATATCATAGAGCCCCTTCATTTGCACATTGTGTAAACCTGGGGGTCTTCTTGACCACTAGAAGTCCCCACTTTTCCTAAAATCATGTGAGCGTAATGTCGTTAAACAGTTCTTTACGAAATATGTTCTTTATTTATTCCATTATTTTCTTCGACAATCTATGGGAACATACGTAGTCGTTAATTCTAGTTACACGGTAATTTTCCATTCAAATTACAGCGTCGACTTTTAAGCCAAATTTGGCTAAATTTGAATGTAATTATTGCCAAATTGTCATTTTCATGGTTTCATTGGGAGAAGGAACAATGATTTAAATTGATCTACTTTATTCATTTTTCGATACTGGGATTGCGCCAATTAATCATACTTAGTCTATTTATATTTTATAACTATTATTTGTTGCCTTGGTGATTTAAAAATGCTGAAAGCTGTTCCCACTTTCTAATAAAATTATTGCAGAATTTTATAAAAGGGGCCTTTTTTAAAATTTTCTTTCTTTTTCTGGTGAACTTTCTCCTACGGAGCGCATTTTTTTAATATGTATGCCCGCCCTCTTTCGTAACACCCAAACTGTTCGCAAAACCGGCCTCTCCGAAAGGTGAACATACCTCTCCACCCCCCGCCTATTTCCGCAATTCAGTGTCGGCTGCTATACATCACGAGCCCACCCCCCTTTCAGTAGATAATTAACAGTAGCCCCCCTCCCCTTACAGAAAGAGGGGAAATCTACGGGAAAACTCCCGGCACCCGTGAGAAGAAGAGCACGTGGTTTACTGGAGGGGGGGCACGAGAGGAGCCTCGCGCTAAATCGAACGTCGTTCATCACACCGCCTTGTGTAGTCTATTACTCGGTGTGGTACGGCGGCGCCAGTTGGCTGGATTTTGGGTTGCCGATGTGGCCAAATATGGCGCGATTAAAGGAACTAATAACAACGGTTTATATCCCAGTTGACAGTAGTCGTATCTAATTCGCTCGTCTAAATTTTCCCTTCCCTTAGCTATTTTTTTTTTATTTATTTTCTTTTTTAGTTATGCGACCAAGCAGTATTGATGGGCCAATTTTTTTAGTTGTAATTTTGTTTTGCGCGATTCGCCTAATTTAAGTTACTCCATGATTTGCATTTTGTCTAATAAAATTGGTTCATTAAATTTCTGACTTCTTTTCAAACAACAGAATCTAATTTGCACTCCATATAGGTATGAAAACAAATGCGGATCCTCGCTCTAGAAGTTTAACAGGTGGATCAGGTTTTCTTTATAACGTTCAAAGATTTCGTAGTATTTTCATGTACAGAGATGGGATGTTTTATTTTTAATTCCCAAGAAAAAGTTATCGTGTTTTACATTAATTTGACCGGATACAAAAAAGGCATGCTATAAAGGTATACTGTCTGAATAAGAGGTGCACAACATATAGCTCGCCATCACCTCACATCTACGAATATTGAACTAGAGGGCATTTTTTTAAATTTTACTCTGTTTAAAAACAATAATGATCTAGATTTCTTATGGCAAATTAAAGAATGTCGGTGAAATTAAATAAATAATAATAATTATTTATTAATTAATATATAACAATTTGATTATAAATAATTTTAATTACATATAATATATAAAACAAAAGGGATTAGCTGTGTTGTAAGAAGACAGAGAAAGGCATTATAGTATATGTATGAGTAAATCATTTTTAATGAGTAAGTTTATGAAATAATTAAGTTTTCATGAGTAAGTTCCTTTTCCTCCTCATCATCATTGCCTTCTCCAATTTGGTGATTGGCGGTCAATATGAACCATATTTTTCTGTCTCTACTGGTATGGATAATGGCTTCACTGCTCATTCTTGTCCAAGCCTTCAAGTCATCCATACATCCTCTTCTTTTTCTGCCTCTTCTTCTCTGCCTTCTTTTCCTAGAAGAACTATTTTATTAGGGGTCAGCGTTTCTTAAAAAATTTGACAATTAAATTTTATTATGTAAATTAAAAATTAAATAGTAATTTAAATAAATATTCCTCCCTAGAAATGGATTACTATTGTCAATTTCTTCCATCTCGCTCTCAAACTAAAAGCTGTGACCCGCAGCACAGGCTTCCTTCATAATATGGTCTGTGACATTAATGTTGTTATGTATCTTTGTTCTAGATAATGACTAGCTATAAATTTCAAAACGTTCAGTAAACAAATATTTCCAAAATTAAAAATTGTGTATATTAATTTTTTTCAGCCCAATTTAAATAATGTTAAAATTTCATTTCTGTTTCGTACTGCCAGTTACAGCATTTATACTCTAATGTCATAAAGTGTCAGCGACATTATACTATATTATATTGCATATAGAAATGTGGTTTATTTTTATTAATTATACTTCTGGGTGCAGCTTATTTAAATTTGACAGGCAATTCTTAAAATACTTGAAGAATACTCAAAATTATCTTTACTGGGAGAAAACTTAGTTCTAATAATATTTATGTCATTTCTCCAGGAAATATCAATTTCTTGGAAACAATTTGTCATTTGTTTGATTTTTTTTATGTCGCAAGAGCATCTGGGATATACTGCGCCAAAACTTGTCATTTAGAAATGTGTGGTTAAACATGGTATAATTTTAGTTTTAAGGCAAACTGAGATTATAAGCCCTTATTTAGAGTCATTATCAGATCAGTCAATATTAGAGCAAAGAATTTAAAGGTAGACGAGGCGAATGTAAAATTAAACTACCTTCAAAAATTTTCAATTCAAATGACGAAATTTTGTAAAAAAAAACGGCCACCCTTTTTAGTTGACGTTTGGCTTAAGAATGCCAGTTAAGGTAACTTATTCTCTTCTGTGAACACAGGCTCCATTGACTAAAAAATAGGATGATTGGAACATGTTGAATAAGTCACTACATAAATTTAAAAAAAAATGATTTCTATAACATTTATTTATTAACGTAGGCAAAATATTATGAAGTTCACGAAGCAGTGGATATTTTATTGAAATACATAACACCAGAAAGACAGCAACTATTAAACCCCAACCTTCGGTGTCTAGTCTCAGAATTGTCCAAATATTTTCAAGAAGCTATATTTTAGAGGAGTTCCGAAGTCTCGGACGTTTCAGTTACAGATTAAGTTACGTTATGGTAATTTTAAACAGAAAATGTAACGTATAGAATTATTACTTGCATGTTATGTATAATGTTAAATAACTGAAGTTAATTATGTCTACTCTGGATTAATATATACATGATGTTAATCACATTTAAATAGATGTAATTATGCAATGAATAATTGTGATATGTAAACGCATATGGTCTGAAACAAATAAATATTATTATTATTATTATTATTATCTCTGATCAGTTAATTTTGTATTAAGATTCATTAACACGCGCTTTTCTTCTCTTTTCGATACACTAGCTCCAGACGAATTGCTCTGTTAAGTTGCAAATGCGAGAACTTACCGAATCATCGAACCTAAGCATCAGCTATCCATGTAAATATTTAAAATGGTCTGAAACATAACATATTGATAGAAAAAAAAACCTCTGATGATATTAACCCTAAATACATTGAAGCTAAGGAACCCTAGTTTAAGGGAAGAAATTCAAGAAGTAGAAAAGGGAGTAAACCAACCATTCCCCAGTCTAGAATGCAATCAGCGGCTTTTGAGCAAGTATTCCAATGTTTTAACCACTAAACTACTGAGGTCATCCTTTTATGGTCTTCGTTTTTCACTTGCGTTTATTAGAGACCTCCCTACTTCAATAAAAAGCTGTGGAAGGACAAAACCGTGGAATTTTGTTTTCACCCACGAATTTTTGCGTAGTCTCTTAAACCTAGTTTTGATCCGTGGGAGTTGGAAAAGAAATTAAAAGCATTGTCAATTACGTTTTTTCCTCCAACTCTCATGAGTTAGAGGTAATTTCTTTATATCTGGCAACAACAACGTAAAACCCTCTGGATGCAAAAAATTAATTCGCATGCTTTACTCTTACACCTCCTCCCCAAAATTACTAATGTTTTATTAAGCAGACTTTCCGTTTAACAATATGTAAGTTCAAATCTGAACAAAGCATAGATACCTATAAATCAGACGTGGTTTAGAGATCACAGTGACAGTCGATTGGGTAACCTTTTGAGTAATGATTTCATTCGCGTAAAGCTCTCTCCTTGTGTCTCTCTCTCTCTCCAAAAATAACTAATAAATTATATCGATTTGTATTTAATAGCGACGCACTACACTAATCAAATAGCAGCAAAAGTTACACAAACTTTACCATGTGCTTACTACCGAAATAACTATTAGCAACATTTTTAAATTATCTGCACAATTAAAATTTGTGTAGCTTTTGCTTCTATTATACTAATTTCATTAAATATGTGCCACCGAACTTGGTTTTGATGGATTTTGATGACCGGATTATAGGAGTTTTATGGATGATATTTCTGAGAAAATGTTTAATTATAAAGAAAGAGTAACATATAATTTAAAAGAATAGGGTGGTAGTTCGAAATTTTCGATTTGGAAGTCAAAGTTCTATCCTATCAGAATCATAAAATTTATAATGCTGCAAAAAGAAAATAAAGAACACATTACAAGATTTAGAATTAAAGAAGCGGAAATAAAGATTGGTTTGTATAAAGACAAGTTATTGCAGCAGATATTAGATATTAGGTTATTATTTCAGAATTATTCAAAAGGAAAAGCCACTAAATCTAAAATTTGAAAATTGTAAACGCTATATAAAAGCGGAAAAAAAAGTATAAGCAACATGGCTACATTATATGAATATTAAAGTATAAAATTGCCTTTATATATCATTTATTGTTTTCAGATAATAATATTGAAATATCAAACTGAACCTTCCAGTTAAAATATTAATTTAGCTAATATTTATTCAATAAAGATTTATTTTATTGGCTGCCTTAGAAATTTTCAACAGTAAACGTAAAATCACTATTTCAATCGTTTAGAATTGACTGATAAAATTTATTATTGCATGAAATTGCAATTTTCAAAAATTTTCTTTAATATTCGAATTTTCTCGGAATGATATTTGTTGTTATTTTTGCATGGATTGTTTATGTACGTCGATGTGATTTTTTTAAAGACAAATTTAGGGATTTTAGAGTTTGATAATTCAAAAGGTTTTATAAAATTAAAATGGTATTGAATATTTTTAACCCTTCGCAAATATGCTTTTCTTTACATTTGCTGCTGTCGCTTTAAAAAAGAGTTTCGCCATGTTTTGGGTCTCCCTTATACTTCTGTATATAAAATTCCATGACATGATATGCGCAGACTTTCTCACTGTCTATTGATTAATAAGAAAACTTAGGAACCCAATATTTTAGTCTATTAGCCTAAGCAGTTACTAATCGCCCCGCCCC
The DNA here is from genome assembly GCA_006491805.2 of Dysdera silvatica. Taxonomy (NCBI): domain Eukaryota; kingdom Metazoa; phylum Arthropoda; class Arachnida; order Araneae; family Dysderidae; genus Dysdera; species Dysdera silvatica. The sequence continues at coordinate 177,247,734 of QLNU02015360.1, forward strand.
ACCCACAAATTAACCCATGCTTGATGACGGTGGCCGAGGAGAAATAGGAGCAAAATTGGATGAGGACATTTTCTCACTCAATTTGCTTTTATTGAATCATCGATGTGAGATTATTGTCAAGAATAAAGGCTTCAAATAGAGTCACGCGATTATTGGAAGTTTTAAAGGCTGTTGCCTTAAAAATTTGAATTTGAAAACCGTTTCCGTAATGTGTGAGTAACCCTTTGTGCTTTAATTTAAACCCATGCAAGCGACGAATTATTTAAGGAAGCTACTTTTCCGTCATTGGGAAATTGATCAGACGTACGATTCGTTCAAAATTCGATTAATTTCTCCACAGGTCGTATGAACACAATTTTTCTTTCCCAACATCCGTTACAGAAGACAAAAGCGCTGCAATCAGAATCGCCCCTAAGCGTGGAGCTTCGCTGTCAAAACATGTTACATGCAGAAAAGACCGCGCCGCAGGGGCAATTTATCCACGAGCAGAAAAAAGTGGCCAAAGCGGCGATCGACCCCAAATTATGGTAGTTTGCAATCAGGTATCCTAACACTTGCTTTTTAAACAGCAAAAATAAAAAAGGAGAATCCCTTTCTTCCCCCATCCTCTTTTCCCCTTTAAGGAGAACATTGTACGTAAGGACTGTCAGGTTTTCTCCCCCATCTCTTTCCCACTTACCCAAAAAGGGGAGGGGTCCATCCGACTCTCAGCCGTAATTGGGCGGTTAAAAGCGGATCAAGGGGTAGGCGGGGTTTGGCACGAAATCCCTTTTCGACACGCCAACACGGATTTTCTTTTTTAGGCTCATTTTATCCTTTTTCACGATATTGTTGTTTATTGTCGTTGTTATCGTTTACTACATTTTTTTTTTGCCTCGCAAGGCAGCGTAAGTGTAATTAGGGATGTGTCATGATATTCGGGAAGCCATTTGAGATACGGTGATCATTAATTGAGTTGGAATTTGTTTCTTTTTCAATATTCAAGGCATCTGTGTAAGAGAGGCTATATTGGGTTAGTTTAAATATAACGTTTGTATTATATCATTTTTGTCCGTGTACTAATGAGAAGTGCTGTTGGTTTCATATTTGAAAATATGTTGTTAAGAAGGCAAGGAATGACTTTATGCATTTATTTACAGCGCGCCAAGGCGCAGAATGACCCTTGCTACCCTTGCGCCATAAAAATACTTAAAAATACATAAAAATACCAACAGCGCTCAAAAATTGTTCTTGTCCAATTAACACTGGTTGGTTTGCGTTTTATGATGTAAGGACAGGCAAGATCATGCTGAGGTAGGCTCTATAGATTTCAAAGGGATCCAAACCGAGGTCGTCAAGGGAATCAAACCTCGAAACATGGAGAAGTTAAAAAAAAGTACAAGTGCTTGTTATTAACAGGATTTCAACCAGAGGCATGGTAAACAAACGTGTTACCCCTACGTCACCGTATGGCATCCCGTAAGAAAGACCTACACTTGAGAGGAGATAAAAAATAAAGGCGCATCAAGGAAGCGTTTTCTATCAGATGTGTGCATGTTCAATAACTCGTTGTCACCAAAGTAACCACATGCTCAATAACTCGTTGTCAGCAAAGTAACCACATGTTCAATAACATGTTGTCAGCAAAGTAACCACATGTTCAATAACATGTTGTCACCAAAGTAACCACATGTTCAATAATTTGTTGTCACCAAAGTAACCACGTGTTCAATAATTGTTGTCACCAAAGTAACCACACGTTTACTAACTCATTGTCACTAAAGTAACCACAACTATATTTTATCAATAAAAGTTTTGTGACACCGTATTGTCAAAAGCATTTGGTGTACTAGAAGAACTTTTACTCAAAGCGTAAAATAACTTGTTGCCGCCAAAGTAACCACATGTTCAATAACATGTTATCACCAAAGTAACCACATGTTCAATAACATGTTATCACCAAAGTAACCACATGTTCAATAATCTGTTGTCATCAAAGTAACCACGTGTTCAATAACTTGTTCTCACCAAAGTAACCACATGTTTAATATCTTATTGTTACCAAAGTAACCACAACTATATTTTATCAATAAAAGTTTTGTGACACCGTATAATGTCAGAAGCGTTTGGTGTACTAGAAGAACTTTTACTCAAAGCTTAAAAATAGTTGCACAGACAATTAATACCCACTATTTATTAAGAATTATCATTGGTAAAAATGAAAACCTATGCTTAATTAAAACTTTGAGAATAATTGAACATATTTTCAGACACATTTTTAATTCTTTAAAAATGTATCACTTTAATTTCTTATTAATTAAAAAATGAACCAAGGCGCTGAGACTTAAATTCGAGAAATTTGAAAATTTAGAAACAGTAATTAAAAGTTATTTCAAAGCATGAAATTGGACTTGAAATTTTACTGGCTGTAAAGTGCAAAATTCTAAACTTCGAGATAATTCTATTTAAACTTTTATTATGCATTAAATCATGTTGCGATAAATACACTTTTTTTATGAGTTTTGTTCTTAAAAACAATTGCTTCAATATTTAAGCTACCTTAATTAATAATAACGTTATACACTTTCGTGTCACAAGCATGATCAACTAATAAATGCAAGCTCAGACTATTGAAATAAGAAGTTAAATACAGTAAAACCTCTGTTAACCGAAACAAAAGGGGGGATTTGGTTGCGGATAAAGAAAATTTCGGATAAAAAATAAATTGTGATTTCTTAAGTTAAAAGGTGAAAATATGCAACAAAAATGAAATATACACTATAATAATTATTTATAAACTTATATACAATATGTAATGTATTATGTGGTCCTCGGAATGTTTTTAATTTTTTTTTTTTAAATATTAAATTTTTCTTTGCTTCTTCCTTTCGCATCGTTTTCGTGCAACGATGTCTCGCTATCTTTTCATTAGAAGAACGTCTGAACACTATGCTTCACCAGTTTGTTTAAGAAACCGCAATACAAAAAAAAATTTGAAAAAAAATACAGTATATGCTGTAGTTTGTAGGAAAAGCCTTACAGTATTTCAGATAAGCTTTCATGTCCTAAGTAAGTAGAACATTTTTTTACCGCTAAAGCACTGAAGCCCTTGTTGGAGGTGATAGGGCTGCCGCTGTCTCGAACGCTGTCCTAAAAAAATTAATATTATACATATTTCAGTTAATCGGTACTTCGGTTAAAAGTGTTTCGATTAACGGAGGTTCTACTCTAATGTTATAATTCTAATAATTTTTCTCCAGAAAGATTCCCATGTTCGTTGATGCAGGTTGCGTATGTGCACATGAGTGGGATAAAAATATTATTGGAATCACTGCTAGAGTCCATCTTAAAAAAATCTTTAAAGTTAATCTTTAAAGTAATCATCGTTAAAGTTAATGCCATAATAATTAAGAATAGCTATTGGTATGCTATAGCGTCTCAAGATTGTACAATAAGTCAGATGACACGGGACAGACGTCTTTAGAGAGTCTTCCGAATCACAGTATATTTACGTGAGTCTGAACCCACAGAGGGATTAGGAAATCCAGTTCGTTGAATCACAGCACCTTGATTGAAAATCAAGACCGCAGCTAGATGATCTTGCGCCCCTGGTAGAATTGTCCAGATTGCGCCCCTAGCAGAACCGTCCAGATTGCGCCCCCTTGTCACGTACATAGTTTTCCCTGTGAGTTATTTTAGCCGACTTTATACCACCTTGATTGCGCCCGTGGCGCGGGCCTGTGTGCCATCCCTTAGCTACGGTGCTATTGGAAATAACCAACCATTCAGGCGCGAATATTCCAAAAATACCAAAATACCGAACTCGTCTCTCGTATTTCAACATTTGTAAATATCTACGCGAATGATATTTTTCAAAAGCAAAGAGAAAACACAATTAGATCGCCTTGTTTTCGAAAGAGGAAGTCAATGTCTAGAGCAATTTTTGTTTCAGTTTGATGGCCGAAAATTTCCCTCGAAAATTAATTACGTTTGCTGGTTCAATCTATCGCCGTTGATTAATCTATGATTTAACTACTGTGTTTTTAATTAGTTTACAGCGTTAATTAGAAATTACCACAAGCTGTCTCGGAGTTCGAGTGACGTGAACAGTTGAACTTTGCACTTCCGTAAACATGATGAAAAATTTGGCATTATTGTCCAAATAGCGAGAACGGCAGTGATGTGTTTTCAGAATTGCCCTGAATACAGGAAAAGGAAGATGAGATGTGGGGTTATTTTTCATACCATTCGCTTTTCTCATAACGTGCAATTTTTATTTGAATTTGATTTCCTATTTTTGACACGTATGTCTGTGCGTGACATCTCCTTATCAAGTTAATTATAAAATTGTCGCAATCCATGAGATCTTCTTCGCTTTTACGTGCTGTGATTTTGATACTCACTCTTTCGAGATGGACATGGGCCATGCATGTGTGTGTAAATGTTAACATTTATAATGGAAAAATATCCCACCTAGAACTCATTCCACCTTCTTTAGAATATAATATGTATTTCAAACTGTAGGACTGTTTTAATTTTTCAAACGAGGTGAGAGTTACAGATAATCTGAAGAATCGTCTTCAGTACCTTTATATGACGGTATATGGTTTCAAGAGTGTTGAGAGCTTTGAGACAATTTTTGTTAATCCTCTTTGACGATGCTTACATTAATAAACTCCGGATAATATTATTAACTATATAATTCACCAGAACAACTTCTTTATAAGTTCGTTACTTTAGAAGTGAGTTGGTTAATTACTATTTGGCTTCAAATCTTAGTTATATTAAAATTTAGAAAGCAATTGAGTGAAAAACCATGAAAACGTGCAACATAAATATAAATTATGTTTCACGTGATAACTTTACAGCATATTGCAAATAAAAAGCTGAACTCTTGGCTAGTATGTATAAACTATGTAAAAAATGTTTATTAGCGGATCAAATGTTCATCTGTTTAGAATTTCGAGGGCAGGAATTTAAAATTAGGTGAATATAATATTTCTTTCTTTATTGATTAATAATGATAATGCATTTTATTTATAAGATCAGGTGACAAAAATGATGGTATTTATTGGTCTACAAAATATGCAAAGAATAAATTCTGCTTTTGATTAAAAATATTAACGATGAACTAAAAATATCTTTTGTCCTCATAAGATTAATAAACTGCAAAGGAGGAATTTACTTGCAATATTTAAATTGATCGGAACATAAAATACTTAAAAGAAATTGAGCTTGACATTTAAGTTTAAAGCAAACTGCTTGAAATTTCGAAATTTTGAAAAAAAACACTTGAAGTTTTCTCTCCTTTGGCATCATCAGAAAATAGGCTACTCAGTCTAAAATAGGACTCTTACGTGCTCGAAAGAAAATCTGTATTGGGGTATTATATTTCGCTGAATATCGATTCAAATTTTCGATCCATTTCGCTTTTCCTACATGGAAAACTAGTTACTATAATTATAACATTTTTAAAATTTATATAGTACCTCTAAATAGTTACGTAGGGAATTATGTACAGGGAGGCAGAAATTTATTTATTGCTTTTAGGAATACTTTCAAATTTTGGTCGCTAATCATCTATGCCTCATCTTCCACGAACGTATGACATATTGAGTCTTTTTTCTATCAGCCTATCTTTCTAGCCTGTTCGTCGGTATGTGAAATAAAAATGCCATGATAGATAAATGAAATAAAGAGAGATGAAAGGAAACAGAAAGCAATGAAAACACCTAGAACGTTAAATATAACCAGTGTTTGGCTGTATTGATTTTAAGTTAAATTGTTAGTAGAAATTTACAGTGTATAAAACTGAATTTTAATAATTCACGATTATGTTGCAAAAATGCAATTTGAATATATTCTGTTTTATAATATTAATTTAAAAGACTAAATAATACATCAATAAAATAATAGTATAAAATAGATATTAAATTTCACCCATCAAAATTGTGATACGCAATTCATAGAATAGTAAAATATTTATTTTATTTTATTTTCTATTTCAATATACTTCTTTTAATTTACAAATACTCTAATAATTTTAATCATAACAAAAAATTGCTATAAAATATGATTAATCAGCAGAAACTATAATCATAAGCAAAAAGTCTTCCAAAACCATCCGATTCTATATAATAATTTATCACCAAATTAAGAAAATGCTGTTTTTATTTGCAAGCCCTGTTTTTCAAATTAAATCAATCAAATAAAATGAAAATGCAGAAAATCTCATTTAAAAATCCTTTTTAAAAACATTCAAAAAAAAATATATATATATATACATATCTTTATGTAACCGAAATATACACGGTTACATAAAGATACCGAAACTATTAAATTTGGCAAAGGTGTGAGGCAGGGAGATACCATTTCTCCAAAACTTTTTACTTCAGCTTTACAGATGATTTTTCAGCAGATAAATTGGAATAACAAGGGAATAAAAATAAATGGTGAATATTTAAATCATTTGCGGTTTGCTGATGACATTGTTATTTTTTCAACGAACCCATCAGAACTCCAAGACATGGTACAGGAGCTCTCAACTAGAAGTAAAGAAGTTGGACTCAAGATGAACCTACAAAAAACTAAGATCATGTTCAATAATTTCGTAGAGGAAACAAAAATACAAGTTGACAACATTGAGCTAGAAATTGCTGATTCATATATTTACCTTGGCCAGCTGATTTCAATGGATGGCAACATTATGAAAGAACTCAACAGACGTATTAAACTTGGCTGGAGTGCATTTGGAAGAAACAGTTTTATCCTGAAGGGGAAATTGCCTTTGTGTCTAAAAAGAAAGGTCTTCAACCAGTGTGTATTGCCAGTCCTCTCTTATGGATCAGAGACATGGAGTCTAACAGTTGGAGCAATACGAAAGTTACAGACAACGCAAAGGAGCATGGAGAGGTGCATGCTTGGAATAACTAGGAGAGATCGAAAAAGAAACACTTGGGTGAGAGAGCAAACTAGAGTAGAGGACATCATTGTTAAAGTAAAAGGGCTGAAATGGCGATGGGCTGGGCATATTGCAAGAAGAACTGATCAACGATGGACAACAGAAATTCTGAACTGGATTCCAAGAGACCACCGAAGACCTAGAAAACGTCCTCAAACTAGATGGGTGGATGAAATAAGAAAACAGGTTGGGGTGACGTGGAAGCGAATTGCTCAGGATAGACTTGTGTGGAAAGCATTTGGAGAGACCTTCATCCAGCAGTGGATAGATAATGGTTGAATATGATGATGATGATATATATATATATAATAGTATTTTAAATTATATTAAAAGGAATATTCGAAATAAAGTTCTAATGTTTCTGATTAACAAAGCGAATGTTTTTATTTATCGAATAAAATTGATAATCATTCTTTGTATAATAAAGCGAAATTTAACGAGTTGTATGTCTAATCAGGAATCAAAATAAAAAGTAGAAGGAGAGAGGATAAGAAAGTACAAAAGTGTTAACTAGTAAGAATATAATCAATTTTTAAGACAAAGGTTCAAAACTCATATAAAAACGTTAAAATTAATTAGTAACAGTGAGTTAGTCCTACAGTTTCAGTCATTTGAAATTAAACAGCAAAAGAAAATATTAGTTTAGGTTCAATAATTCAATTGTAGATAAAACTAGAGTAAACATATAAAATAAAATGACGTAATAACTTTTTATCAAATTAAACCGAAAATATAAATATCACTTGGTATACAGTCGAACCTCGTTAATGCGAATTATTTTTAACGTGAGCTGTTTCCTGAATGCTGTCAAAATAAATAACGTAGTAACACGATGCCTTCCTTTCCGGATAAAGCGAACAACTTTTAAATCGAACAAATTTTTCGTTCCCGTGGGTGTGTGGGCATCCACAATAGAAACACCATGTTCACTTCGCAGGCTTTCTTAACTGTTGCCACTTAGAAACGCAAGGAAAGGAAACTTAAGTTTAATTCCTAAAATTGGCAAAATGCCAAATGGTTTCTTTTTACATTATGTTTTCTAAATGCACGAATTTTAATTTCCGAATCTGGCAACAAAAATATCATATAATTATAACTTCACTTTTTATATTTAGCAATAGTATATGTAATTGTTTTCCAAATTTTCTAAAATTAAATCAGTTTTCAATTTACCATTGACGTGTGCACGCGTACCACTCAGGCTTGCGCCAGAAAATGGTACTAAATTTTTTTCACTATGTATTCGAATTAAATTTATTTACTGGCGTATATTATTGAATAACCTAAACGTTTAAAGCTCCAATAAACATTATTTTACCCGGATGGAATTGCTGCGTTTCTTCAACACTTATATTCGCAATTGGTGACCCGGACGTGTTCGCTTTATTGGACTGTCTTAGAATGTAAATGAAGTCCTCCATCCTTACTAAAACTTCCCATTCTCTCGTAGCTAAGCATCCGTATTCCACACATATTTGCTAACACATGTAACGTGATAATATGGTTATTATTTTATTTATTTACGTGATATTATGGTTGTTATTATTATGTTATTTTCCTTATACTTATAAAGAACATTAATTGTATAAAATAAACTATCTATTTTATGCGGATATTTGTAACAAGAACATGATCTCCAACGTGACCCAAACCCTGGAATTCTGATGGTTACTACTACAATTAAATATATTGTTTCATCAGCACCATTTATTCACAAGAGAAATATCCGAGTTGAGGATATTTTTTTATTACTACGTACATATCTGGTACGGCAAATCTCGTTTTTCCAAACGTCATTGATAAGAAAGGGAAGAAGGGCATTGTTGAAATCCAAATAATAGGTTTTGAAACAGTTGGCAGGGCAAAGTACTTGATGCTTTTAAACATCCATTAGGAACGGGATATCATTAGTTAGGTGTTGGCACTTTTAATGATTTCCAAGCTCACACACACGCGAACGTGCAGTTTTACTACACCCGTTCAACTCTGTAATTGAAAAGCAAGAGAAACTTATGCAAATTAAGTTGCCCAACTCGCACTTTTGTTGCAGGAGGCTTCATAAGCAAAAAGGTTTCTTAAAACCGTGTAACAAATACTTTGAGAGCTGGAAACAACAGAAAACACCCAAAGGCGAATTATAATTGCCGTAATAATAATTTTTCTGTAATCTTGGCGTAACATATTATGCTCGCGCTGCAGATTTGGACGAGCCCTCAATTATAAACCTGTAATTTTTGCGAGACAGATATGCATATGAGAAAATAATGAACAGCCTTTTCGAGTAATTTTTGTCCATACTGCTGCAATTAACAGCGGGAAATACTCTTCCGCTCTAAATTACTGCAAGTGTGTTACAGCTGAAACTACGCATTAAGTAAAGATTAGCCGAGTATTTCTAAAACTGCATATTAGTGAGAGCTTTCAAAGTCCCATCGAACAATTACAAAGTTAGCGTTTCTTTATGTTTAATTATACGACAATGTGGCCATGCAAGAGAAATTTCAGCAGATGATAGTCTCTGAATTTTCGGAAACCATTATCTACTATTATTTTACGTAAATGGTTGTTTTGGGTGGAAAATTAAATAGTAATAAATGTTTAAAACATGCAAACAATTGCGACAAATAAATAATACGCAGTTAAACTTTATTAACGTCGTTAATAGCTGTTTCAGTAGCCACGTGCGACCTTCTTCTTTTGTTCTGAAGAAGGTTGTACCTGGCTACTGAAACAACTGTTAACAACGTTAATAAAGTTTAACTACGACAATATTGTGTTTTACTGTTTATTAGTTTCGGCTCGGTGCATAGTGAATTGATTTAATTTCGAAAACATTATAACCATGGAGATAATTTACAAACGATAGATAAAAAACATTTCAAACACAGTTAAACTTCTGTATAGGCATCTCTAATAATCTCAAAACAGGTCATTTTGAGCAGTAGTGTAGCAATTCAAAAAATTATGGGAAGGTGTTCAAGTCAGTGTTTAAGCTGCCGTCGCATTTTTCGCAAAATGCGAAGAAAAAATTATTGCCCATCGCAAAAATGCGGCAGGCATTTTTAACCACAATTTATTCTCTTAAAGCAGGATTCCCCGATTCCAAAATATCTGTTTTGCACTTCAGCAATCTTTTCTTGTTCCTTTTTGTTTCCTCTTCAAAATTCTTTACATCACCTGTTAAGCATCGTTGATATAAATAATAAGGGATTTGACAATGAAAGAAGACAAATTAATACGAGTAAACGCTTTATACATAACGTTCCGTTAAGTAAAGAAAGGCTTCTGGTTTAAGCCATAGCATGTGAAATCTTTACTTTATTTCCCATCAACTCCTGCTAAAAAGACGTACATCTAAACTGTACAGAAAATAGTTTGGAAGTAGAAAACTGAAGAGAAATAGCAAAAGGGGGCGGGAGTTATAATCTATTCATAATAATATCTATATAAATATCATATTCATATAAATATCTATTTTATTTTCATTGCTTTCTTTATTTCGTATTTTCTGCTAATATCTCACGTTGCAACCGGATGAACAAAAGTAGCATTAAACGGAAACATATGCTTGGAATTAGTTCTAGTCGATTTCTGACGACGGGCAGCAACGTCTGTTTGAAACGCCTAACCCAACGCCCTACGACATTGTTACTAGGAATTAACCTATTTTACGTAGTTCTACTTCGATTTATGCTTAAGCAGACGATGTACCAATGTAAAGAAAACGTTGTTTATTGATAGTGATGTTCAAAATAGTATTTTATCACGCAAATGCAACGAAGACCATTTCCGCAAAATATTATTATAAATACCCATTTTAAAAACATCTTGCACACTTTTTAATTTTTAAGAGTTTAAAAAAAATTTTAATATAAAAATAAACGGTTTGTAGTTAAAAGGTTTTTAGTTGCTTTTCATCAAATAAAAGTGATGACAATATATACTAATACTATGCAAAACGGCAGCTGCTGACTCCTCATCTATTCCCTGTTCTTATAACTTTGCTATTTATAGCGGAAAACGGCTGCTAGTCACACAGCTAAACAAAATGGGAAAACATGCATTCAAAGGTAATATATTTTGTTCGCAAGTTTCATAAGATTGCTCAATGTATTATGCTTTATCTGTTAACATTGTCGATATCTGTCTGCTTTGAACTGAGTGTATATTAGAGTTCCGTTCGTGTGAGTGCTTTGATACTCGATGGACTGGAAATTTGTCCAAGTTAAATGCTGTCCCTAATTACTCGATAAAGGTAATTTTCATCCAGGACATAACGAAACATAATAGCTCCTCTTGTATTCAAATATAACTGTCAACGTTTCCATCTTCACGTAAATGGAGCAACGTATCTTTTCAATGCAACGCTACTTACCATCGATCGGTTTCAGGGAACTTAAGAATTAGATTTTTAAGTTGAAATTATTCTTCTGTAGACAAAGAAATCTTAAAATCTTTCGGGAAATCATCATAACCAACAGGTACTTTCTGTATATTTTCTAGTGCAAATTAAAGAAACCACGACAGATCATGCATATTCGTGGTATTTCCGATAACATAATTGTTTATGAAACTGTAGATCGACTCACTGTACAATACAATTAATGAATCATACACAATAAGCACAACCGGATAAGCACAATAAGAATGACGATTTAATATAGCTTTAGAAGTTTTTCGATGGCTTTCCACTATCTTCCAGAGAAGCATTCATAACAGTAAGCGTGGAAGCTAGAACAACAGGGTAAGGTTATAGGTGAGTTGGCGCCCTCTGGTGACGGAAAATTGCATGAATGGTAGCGGAGAGGCATCAAAAAACGTTTAAAGCTATATTAAATTGATATAACAGTGCCAATTGTGTTTATTAACGTATTATTTATGAAATATTTCACTATGTTTGCATTTTTTACGTCCCAAGGCGGAACGATGGATCATTTAGGACAGGTATGCGACAAAACTTTTACCCTGAGCGACGATATACTTATGCACAACCAAACCATTTGGAACAGAACCTAACCTAGTCAGTTCAAAAGCTGTGATCGTAGCACCTAGGACGTGATAGTGTATTTGTAAACCGAAGTTACTCAATCAATGAAATTTAATTTTCGCATCCACGTTATGTAGCTTAAACTAGAGAGGATCCTTTGTCCCATATATTACAAATTAGGATATTATTGCTCTGCCTAGGGACAGTACAATTGCCACGAAAATGATTGGAAATTGATCACCTAAGGTTCAGCACACGGAGCCTCAACAGGTAGTTTTTATAGCTAAAGTCGTATAATGAGGGAAAAAGCATGAACAGGCAGGTTTTATTTATTTATTGATTAATTGATTGTATAACGAAGCGTTGGAAAGAAGGAAATTAATCCTTTGTTCTACTTTTCATTATGAAAACGTCCCATTGAGGCTCTGTGTGTTAAACTATTCGTGATCATTTACCGATTATCTTGGTTGTTATTTTCTTGTTCACGGGAAAGACCATATTTTTCTAATTTGTAGTACATGGGACAAAGTGCTCTAGCTTGAGTCATAAAATGTGGCTCATGAAATTTAAATTCATTGATCAATTTCTCTGCGAAAGGTGAAATTTAAATTTACAACATGGTTTAAAATGAGAAGAAAACGCATTTACTTATATTATCATCAGGAATCTCGATTTAAAACAGATATCTGAAATATTAAAACAAAATTAATGAATATGATATCCTAATCAGTTTGAATTGCTTTTGCAAAACATTACGCAATATTCGAGATACTAAAGTCTTTTTACTCGCTATCGGTAACGCGTTGTCAATTTCGGCTTTAGATTTTATATAAATACTTGTATTTCAAAACCTGTCATTCTATATTTGTTACTCTCTTGCCATTGATGCGATCAACTTTTTTATACTTCTACTAGTCCTCTAATTAAACTAACACCAGTAAATGATATTTTCCGATTACTGGCCAGCAGTTAAATTTATTTATTCCATTTAAACCAATCGTGGCGTCTCGCGAAAGGCAAATTTCATTCAATTTGTGAAGGGGATACGAAAAAATGTTACCGTCCCTGTCCCAAATTAGCAGGCGTTACTTAACAAAGCGTAAAAACAACAACATATATTCTAACAAACCACTAAAAAAGAAGGCTAAAAAAGGCCACTGAACATCAAATCATCATCGGGTAATCTTTACCGAATTTCAGCTCATTAACTGAAAAAGCAATTAGCATAGTTTACCAATTACCGAAAAACGCTTTAAATAATGTAACGTTAGAAATTTGACAAATTCCGAAACTCTTTTGTCGCTCTTTTCAATTAGACGTGGGAAACACGCAATTATTATTGGCACATTTTTGATTGTTTTACTCCAAAATTTCCTTCTTTTTGCGGCGGAAAGGAAGGAGTTTCCTCCCCCAGAAGCGGCGAAATTATTTTGAAAAGCTGTTTTTAATCGATACCGACTGTCATTAAATTGCGCTGAATTTTCCAAGTAAATTGGACAGTTGCAAAGAGCTCTGATTGGCCAAGGCGAAAAATTTTTCAGCCACAAATTGAATTGGATGAGGATTTTTCGCTCGAGAGAAAATTTAATGAGAGACCAGGGCAGCGGTTGTGCAAAAATATTTGAATAAATCTATTTTGACTGTTTCATTTTCGGTGCAAGTTTAGATTGGAAAATGGCTTGCTCTAAACAAAACGGGCTTTTTATTTATATCTATACTAAAAGAAAAAAAAAAGCTATTATAAAAACGAACGACATGATAGATTTGCCCTTTAATCAGTTCAAAACCTAAATACCTAAATAAGGAAATCTATATGAGATATACATAATTGAATGAATATATACATACCAGTGACGTATGGTGATTTTAGATAGTGGACAATATAATTTTTTTTATAGGATATCATTAATTTTTATAGGGTTAACACAATTGCCAAATTGGTCAACACATAAAGCCACCGGGTCATATTTTTTGAAATTTTTCGTGTGGAATTAATATGACCAATCATTTTTGACACCCACGTTATTAACTCAAACTAGAGATTTTATATATGTAGAAAAAAAAAAGAGTCATCGTCCTCACCTAGAATCGGATTGGGGACCCCTCGTTGGTACCGGAATGCCTTAACCGTTCTGCCACACCAGGACAGGAACGATGCCCCTCTTCTTCGGGTAATAATATCACCAGGGCAGGAATGATGCTCCTTTATTTCAGGCTATAATATCACCAGGGCAGGAACGATGCCCCTTTTCTTCGAGTAATAATATCCTATAAAACCCTACATATCAAGAAAAGGAGCATCGTTCCGGCACTGGTGGCAGAACGGTTAAGGCATTTCGACTCTGGCTCAGGACGATGACTCATTTTTTTCTATATATAAACCTATAGTTTGAGTTAATAACGTAGGTGCCACAAATGGTTAATGATAATCTCAATTGTGCCCTATTCCCCCGCTCCGAATTAAAAATTCACAATAACCCGTTATAACGACCGTATATAAAGAAGGGGATTGAGACCAATGAAAATTCTTATTCAGAGACGTAGCCAGGTTGACTCTAGAGGGGCTGAGCACCCCACTGGAAATATAGTCAGCCCCCTTTGGAAAATATTTTGTCTCAAAATAAATTTTTGTAGAGTTTTACTTTTTTTTTGTTTTGTTTTGTTTTATTTTGTATAAAATTGTACATGAAAATGGAAATTGTTCTTTGAACGTTAAAAATGTCTTCAAAATAGATTTCTACGGTAAATCTTATGTATATAATGTTTTTACAGAAATTTGAGTCTTCATCTACTTTATAATAAGGATAAGAGAAATTATAGAGAGGTATACTAAAATTTATAAGTTTTCAATGCAAAATTTATTTTAAGAAATTTATTTATTAATTTTAAATATATTAGTCTACTTATATATTTAGTGTTATTAAATATATTAATAAAATACATTAAAATATTAAAGAATTTTAAGCCCCTGTAGCTTTCATAGCCTCCCCCTCCATAAAGAGTGTCTAGCTACCGAACTGTGTTATTATATTCTGTTCTCGCTAAATCTGCTTCAGTTTGAAATTTAAAATTCCAAACTTGGAAAATATAATCTGTCTAGGTAGCTTATGAATACGTAATTTGAATACGATAATATTTGTCTTTGAATTCGCATAAAATTGAATGAAAAACGCATTAGTGTTAAGGAGCTGTGGGTATTCATATCCTTCCTTACAGTTTCTAACGAAAGTTAGTTAACGACATTACGCGCTTGGGTAAACCAATTGTTTTTTCCAAGTTTTCCATCTTAAAAGTTGTTCGGTGTTTAAGGGCGTCTTTGAGCGACCATAAAGGATTAATCATAATATTTTTAGAAGAAAAACGTGAAAATGCGAGCAATGAAACTTATACTGAGGAAATTCTTTTAACACTTCATAAAATGCAACTCTTTGAAGCCTTAG
>QLNU02015360.1:177307114-177334020 GCA_006491805.2 Dysdera silvatica
AATATGTAAAAAGCAGAATAGCAAATTATCTGAGAAGACGAAACAACTCATGAAAAGGCGAAGACTTATGAAGGTGGACAATCAAAATACCAGTCGCAAGATCGAGTATGTAGAACTTTGCAAAACTTTGCGCAAAAACATGAAAGAAGATATAAGAAAATTCAATTGTGAGTTAGTAAGGAAGGCCATTGAAAGCAACAAGAGCCTTAGGGTTGTTAAAGGGAGTTTGTCTATTGGGAAGAAACACATCATTGCATTAAAAGGAGAGGATGGCACTGTAACAAGAAATAGGGAAGAAATACTTAGAAGAGTTGAAGAATTCTACAGAAAGCTGTATGAGGGAAACAGTGGATTAAACGAAGACTCTGAGATAGTCGAAGGAACAGCTCCTAAAATCTTAAAAGAAGAAGTAGCATTTGCAATAAAAAGTATGAAGAAAGGAAGATCCCCTGGCGATGATGGCATTACATTAGATATCTTAAAAGAAGCTGGAGAACATGTAGAAGACATACTCGCAAAATTCTTTACCAAATGCCTCAACAGTGGTAACATACCAAACCAATGGGATTCTGCAACAGTAATTCTTTTGCATAAAAAAGGTGATAAAGAGGATTTAAAAAATTACCGACCAATTAGCTTGTTACCTGCTATTTATAAAATCTTCACAAAAGTGCTAACACATCGCCTGCAGAAAAAATTAGATGCAGCTCAACCAAGAGAACAAGCTGGATTTCGAAGTGGATTCAGTACAGTGGACCATATTCAAGTATTAAGAGAATTAATTGAAAGAACACATGAATATGAACTTCCATTGTGTGTGGCATTTATTGACTATGAGAAGGCCTTTGACTCTATTAAAACATCAGCAGTCATCAACTCTTTAAGATCAGCAGACATCGAGGATGTGTACATTGACATGGTGAAATGTGTGTATAAAAATGCAAGTGCAAAATTTCGGTTACATAAAGATACCGAAGCTATCAAAATTGGTAAAGGTGTGAGGCAGGGAGATACCATTTCTCCAAAACTTTTTACTTCAGCTTTACAGATGATTTTTCAGCAGATAAATTGGAATGACAAGGGAATAAAAATAAATGGTGAATATTTAAATCATTTGCGGTTCGCTGATGACATTGTTATTTTTTCAAGAAACCCGTCAGAACTCCAAGACATGGTACAGGAGCTCTCAACTAGAAGTAAAGAAGTTGGACTCAAGATGAACCTACAAAAAACTAAGATCATGTTCAATAATTTTGTAGAGGAAACAAAAATACAAGTTGACAACATTGAGCTAGAAATTGCTGATTCATATATTTACCTTGGCCAGCTGATTTCAATGGATGGCAACATTATGAAAGAACTCAACAGACGTATTAAACTTGGCTGGAGTGCATTTGGAAGAAACAGTTTTATCCTGAAGGGGAAATTGCCTTTGTGTCTAAAAAGAAAGGTCTTCAACCAGTGTGTATTGCCAGTCCTCTCTTATGGATCAGAGACATGGAGTCTAACAGTTGGAGCAATACGAAAGTTACAGACAACGCAAAGGAGCATGGAGAGGTGCATGCTTGGAATAACTAGGAGAGATCGAAAAAGGAACACTTGGGTGAGAGAGCAAACTAGAGTAGAGGACATCATTGTTAAAGTAAAAGGGCTGAAATGGCGATGGGCTGGGCATATTGCAAGAAGAACTGATCAACGATGGACAACAGAAATTCTGAACTGGATTCCAAGAGACCACCGAAGACCTAGAAAACGTCCTCAAACTAGATGGGTGGATGAAATAAGAAAACAGGTTGGGGTGACGTGGAAGCGAATTGCTCAGGATAGACTTGTGTGGAAAGCATTTGGAGAGACCTTCATCCAGCAGTGGATAGATAATGGTTGAATATGATGATGATGATATATATATATATGTAAGGGCAGTAAGAGGACACTGAAAAAGTCCACTGAAAATTGTTGCCATATTTAGCCATTAACTAGCTACTAGTTTTTAAGCGTTTTAAGGCAAATATCCTTTAGAAACAAATGTAGTCCCATGACTACTTAAATAGTGTTTCAGTCTGGTTTCTAATTCTATCTCTTCCTTTCCTCGTCAGCGACAGATTAAAATGCCTGTAAAATGCAATTATTCCAAACATTTTATGTTATCTGTAAATTGGAGGATCACACCCCAGGGCCGGCCAGGGAACCAACAGGAACCGGCCAACCCCGGAAAGGAAAGTATGGACCGTTACCACAGATGCGGTTTAGTGGCGGGAGGGTACAGATGTATCCAAGAGGTTAGATAGACCTGGTGGATGGACGTGGTCTAAACGATGGCGGGCGATAAATAGCTGGTCCCTAAGGTAACCGTAGGCGCAAAAGAATGTGTTCCAGTGTTTCGTCAGCACCTTCCTGACACTGGAGACACATGGGTGACTGAAGTCGCCTGATGTTAAAAAGGTACAGGTCGGTGATTAGTAACTATAACACACTTCTTTTAGAAGTAATTGCCGATAATCGAAATCGACATATTTCGACAGTTGTTGCGATTCTGAAGGATAAATTATAAATAAATAAAAAAATATATAAAATATATAGATATTAATAATAATAAATATGGCAGTTTCTTACGAAGTTACACGTAAACAATTCTCAAATTCGACTTGCGTAAAATTCAATCTACGTAAGGTTTACGGAATGCATTACTTCTGTAACTCGGGGATGACTATAATAAGCAATGAAACTAAGAATTGAACTTAAAAATATGCGTTAAATAGGTGTCCGCTATCCAGGCGTGTCTGTGGAGGTTTTACTGTAGCTGAGTAGTAAAATAAATATTTACAATGTGTTGGGTGTAAATTGACACACAATACTCCAATTTTATTCTGCATACCACCTAAAGATCGCCGGGTTAGGTAATTTGACTAAATACGTTGCTTTCTGCCCCATAGTTCAGTTTCAAATGGTACAGCAGGAAACAAAATCATAAATTTAAGGAAAAAATTCGGTTGAGCGACTGATACGTGGAGTATGGTGATGGTATATGTCCACAGCTTTTGTTGTTTCAAAATTAAAACCTTTCTACTGAATTTTTAAATAAGAAAAAGCATGACCAAAAAGCCAAAGAACACTCTCCATAGAAATCTGCTAACAAAAATTTTTGTGTCGTCCTGTACATAAATATCAACAGTTTTAAAGAAATTGTGCGAAATTTACATTATAATGTATGAGACCAAACCCTCACTATGAGAAACTGCATTATTGTGGAATCGTGGAGCCAATTAAAATACTTTATTATGTTTCTTTGCAGATGGCTTCAAAGAAGATTTGTTAAAAGTTTTCGTTCCAGAAGAATTGCCAGCATTTTTGGGCGGCAAAAAAACAGACCCAGACGGAAACCCGATGTGCTACACCACGGTGACTTTGCAATTTACCTATTTTAATCAGTGGTATACACAGGAGGGGGTTGATGGGTGTCGTAACCCCAATACTGCGATGCAATTTTGTATATATATATACATACAACTATATGGAGTTGTAGCTCTGTAATTATCTGCATATACTGATGGTTTTAGTTGAAGTTTATTATGATTATAATTAAGTTTCTACTTTTTTTCTGTCACAAGAGATCTAAGAGTCCGTGGCAACGTTCAGATTATAGAATTTCAAACTCAATTTTCAAAAATCCATAAATCACTCACCCGCAAATGCCACATGTTATCACTTGTGTAAACATTTTAATATGGTCTTCTAACAATTTTGAAGGACTTCACTTACAAGCGATCGAGATATTATTATTTATCCATCACGACTGAGGAAGGGGAGCTTCACGCATTCGAAAGCTCGGGTACTTTACTCTTTTACAGTTACCGGTGCTTTAATATTAATTAAGGCACTGGTAATAGTGTAACGTGTAAATAACTTGCGATATAACGAAATGCAAAGCCTTTATTTTGTGCCTTATGAAATTGTTTTATTAAGCTATTGTTTAACACTCACTGAAACGTGAACTGTTGTGTTATACAAATTGAACTAAAACGATGCCCTATGACGACGTAATGGTAACTCGTTCGTCAGTTCTGCAATTAACCCGGGTTCGATTCCAATGCCATTCCACTGCCGTAGAACAAGTGCTGTTTTTCTGCCCACCGTAATTCGGGGTTTTGATTCCTAGGCAATAAAGGTTCAGGCTTCCAGGAAACTGTAAGCTCCGACTTAGAATGACCTTAGCTGTTTTTGCAACGTAAAACTTCATCATAAAATAAAATGCACACATTCTAGACCGACGTTTCTTAAACCTTTTCCATTTACGGGATCCTTGAAATAATATTGACGTTCGAGGGAACCTTTACATAAAAGCTATTATACGTCACTTTTAATATATTTCTTCGTTATTCCTAAACTTATAGCTCAAAAGAAAAAAAACCCTTTGTTTTGGATAAGAAATTTACTAACAATGCAAAAAACAATGTAATCAAGCTTCCCGTCCGTTTAGGGAGATTTTCATTTACACACAAACACACACACACACATTCAGTAGGAGCCTGGTAGTTCCAAAATTATAGGGGTTGGGACTGGAGCAGCTTTAAAAGAAATCAAGTGCTTCGCCTTTAAGGAGATCAATATCGTTTATCATCCAATGGGCGCTGGAATCCCCAAATTATTTCCCTTTTCTCCGCCGTTGACACGCCCCTACAAAATAATCCCAAACCTATAAACGCAAACATCCCATGGACAAATAAAATATGTACAAAGAAATTTTTTTCTTTTGAAGCAATTTTCTAATGCGAAACCTTTGCTTTGTTTTTAGTATACAAATCGGTACCGAGATTTTGCACACCTTGTAGGGTTTTGGGGGAACCCCGATTTAGGAACTAATTCTAGATTAAATTCAAGTTATAGACTAGGTTCGAGTTTTAAACTTAATTCAAGTTCTAGATTAGATTCAAAATAGGCATTAAAACATGATTACAATCCGCATCGTCGTGTGGACTAAATAATTGCTTGATATTCTAATCACATTATATATTGTAAACCTTTCAGGTAAACCATGGTGGAATTGTTCCCGAACACTATTATTTCAAAAGTGTGCAAAGAAGATTATCTTCACTAGTTGGTTTAAAAATCTATGATGTCGATCGTAAGAGTACAACGGATGTTTTGTTTGAAGTAGACAAGCCGGAATCGACAATCGAATGGGAATTCGGCAGCAAAAGTAAAGATATTGCCTTCAAACTTAGCTACAAAAAGAACTACGAAAGCAAACTGCCACCTATTACGCTGATCGATACCCAAAGAGTTAATATGCTTATGAATGTGGAAATGGGAACGTTTCTGTGTAAAAAAGTCGGCACATGTGAGTATTTTCATCCACGATTTCAATTGCAACTGGATCGCTATTCTGGTTTCAACATGGCAGTTGAGTAGATGAAAAAAAAAAGTATTCCTATTTGTATCAGCTTTTAATTAAGGAAAAATATTAGCATTTCAGAAATCAATGGAATTGAGGACTTCCTCACTATAGATAACTGAAATGGTTGATAACAAATAAAGCGACAGAATTTAACACAACTCCACAGATTGTCTGCCTGTCATGTGTCTACTGGCAACATAGTAAAATATGTTTCTCGCGAATATAAGGGAGTCCTATTTCCTGAAAATCTTTTATTTCGCAAGGCTATCCACGTTCATAATTTCGTTATTAAAAGTCATTGGTCCGTGACATCGAATAATATGTTGATAACAATTTCTCAGAAAATGGATATGCCATTTTATTTTTCAAAATTAAATCGCGCTATTAAAAAGGACGTTACATTGATGGAGTTGAATCTTAGATTGTCCCAGAACAGCGATCGGAAACTTTTTTGGGATATTGTACAATGGAAATACTGAAGAGTTACTCTACGTACCAGTTAAACCAGGGGTTTTTCAACTGTGGTTCACGGACCCTTGTTGGTCCGTGAAACCCAATCAGGGGGGGTCGCCAAGACCCTCCCAATGTTCCATAAAGGTTCGGAAAAGTACTAAGACACGAGCATTTACTCTTTAATGCTAAAAATAAATTACGAGGGAACGAAAAATTCCTTCCCTAAATAATGAAAGTCATTGACGTAACCATAAAAATAAATATGTATGATGGAAATTCCGGGTTTTAAATTTTGATTTAATTCTTGGGGTTCCGTGGCAGCAAGAGGAAAGCAAGTGGTAGTTCTAAAACCGTCAAGCATGCACAAATATTTACAACCAGTGCGTGAAAAGCGCCAGATAAAACTCAGGTCAGCTGCTCAAGTGCATAGATGATTAGGACATCGCATTTTGCGCTTCTCATGCACTGGTTGTCACTATTTGTGCATGCTGGACGGTTTTAGAACTAGCGCTGTGAGTGGTTTGCGACCAGCATTGCTATGTGATTCCGAGTCATCTAGGTGTACCCTACCCCTCCTAGAAGTTCGTGACCCTGGTGCTGAGACACCCTGTATATATATATATAATGAATATATAAATAGCTCGATGGGGCACAAGCATGGGGAAACTGTGACCACGCCCCCTGATGGCCCCGGCTGATCTACAGGCTTGGTAAAGACTCAGCTTCGTACACATTTGATCGTGGGCAAACAGCAGATAAGTCGAAGACCGATTGTTCTGAATGTATGGTTGCTAAAATTTTGGGAATCCAATTCTTGCTCGCAGCAACGTAACGATTCAAAACTCCTGGGGGGGGGGTTCAAATGGTAATCGGGGTTCAAGTTTGTTTAATGAAGATTGTGTGATGAGGCCTTAGAGAGAATGAATAGTGTGTTTTGATACCCAATGCGGGGGACAAGTCCCACCTCCTACAACGCTGCTTACTCGTTCATTGCACCTAGTACAGTTTTCAACGTCATTTACAAAGTTTTCAAATTTAAACGTTTGAAGATTCAGTTTTGATATACAGGGCCGGATTAAGGTTTTGTGGGTTCCTGACAACTTCCCTCGAGCGACTTTTATAGTGCAATGACGCTGAATTCTCACTGCCCCAGGCCCCTGAAGAAAGCGGCCATTAAACATGCTTTTTTTTTCCATGCAATAATCCCACCCTGTTACCATGATATTCTTCTATACCGACATCGGAAAATCACTTTTAAAATATTTAACCGCCTATTTTTCTTTTCTATACTATTGAACAACCATTAAATTCAATAATTGTGATTTTAATGGTGACTTTTCTTCTTTTTTTTTCTGATTTCAGACATTTTAACACTGGACAATTCTTACAGCTGGTTTCAGCGAAAGAGAATATATTGTCGTACGGTTGTAATCCCACCAGAAGGAGAATAAGCGAAGAATCACTTTAAACGAAATTCAACATAATCTTCACTATTTCGTTTACATGCTGCAACCAAAAACAGAATTTTACATTTCATCACATGTTAGCCATTATTTGTAACATTACCTTTTCGAAAATTAAATCTGTTAATCTGTGTGTCCACATTGGTTTCAATGTTTGTTTTTAACGTTCATTATTTTCTGCGTCCATATTAATCAACATTTATTGTTTTCAAAGTTCACTTCATTGTTTTCAGTATATATTTTCTTCGACATTAATTATACTTTATTGTTTCCAACATTCATTAATTAATACACATATTAATAGGCGTACGCAGAAAGTTCTTAACCTCCAGATGCTTCACATAGAGAAGGCTCTACATCCGTTCAGCTGTTTCTAGAAAGAAAAGTCCTTGCTCAATGTAGGGAATATTCTACATGGAATTATGGGCTAAACAGTAGCAAAAAAAAATAAATATAAAAACATTTCTTTAGCATCCCTATTACGTCTAAAAGTGTAAACAAAAGCTTTGAAAAATTTCTTATTTTTCTTTAGCATTAACAAGATAAGGGAGGGGTTGTAGGCTCAATGTGAGGTTACTGAGCTACAACTCACATATTCCTATGTTAAATACGTGTGCCACATGTGTTGAAGCACTAAATATTTTATATATTTTATGTATTTGTATTAATTTTAACCATCATTGTTCAATAACTTTTAACCAAAATAATTTTTTCATACGTGACATTTTAGGCGATACTTTTAATCATACACAAATTTTTAACTTTTTTTCTAATATTGTTTATTACCATATATGATTTTTATATCGTTGCGTTTGTTAATTTTAATATATATTACATCCTATATATTTTACCATTTTAGCTTTGATTTATTCTTATTTTACACCGTATGTACACCCTCACATCTCTGAAGAAACAAAAGTAGCATGCTACGCAGACGATATCGCCATTTGGCACAGTAGCGAGAGTATTCAGAAATCCGAAACTGAGCTTAATAAATCAATGAGAGGTTTGGAAAGGTGGTCAAGGGATCTAAAACTAGTCATCAATCCTAACAAAACTAAACTCAGCGTATTTAGCACTGATAGAAAACACCGGCATACGTTTTGTCCTAACATCACAATATTTAACACTCCTATAGAAAAGTTATCTAAGCCAAAATACCTCGGAATTATACTTGACGAAGAGCTTCGTTTTCACCATCATATTCAAGAGTGTTCGAATAAAGCACTAAAAAAGTTGAATATCCTAAGAAGGCTTTGCGGCACAAAATGGGGTGCTGCACCAAAAACACTGAAAACTACATATACAACTCTTATTAGACCGATAATGGAATATGCCACACCAGTATGGTCACACTCCTCCTCTACTTCAAGAGAGAGGCTTGATAAAGTGCAAGCGAAGGCAGCAAAAATAATGTCTGGTGCTGTCTCATCAACTAACAACTTAAGAATTCAAGAGGAATGCGGCTTGGTCCCATTGGAAGAAAGGAGACAAATGCTAACTGTTAAATTTACAAACAGCGCTCATTGCCTTGATGAGGACCACATTTCACACCGTACTATCGTAAACTGGAATAAAAAATCTAGACTTAAAAGATCATCTCCCCTTCTGTTTGACAGGGCCATCAGAGATAAAATTCACCTCAAACCCGATGACGTTTGCTTCGGAAAAGAAACCCCTGTTATTGGAGTTGTTCCAGATAACACTACAATATGCCTGGAACTCATCGAACCCTGTTCGAAAAAAGACTCCAATGATAAACTCAAGGAACTTGGGATGAGAACTATCGATTCCCTTTCTGATCTCAACCACATCAGGGCTTTCACAGATGGATCTTCAGACTCCACTTTCACCAACGGTGGTGCGGGAGTGGTACTGCTTCTTCCTGATGATCAAAGACGAGAGATTGCAGTTGGCGCTGGAAAAATTGCGTCTAACTTCACGGGAGAATTGACAGCCATTTCTGCGGCTATCGAAACTTACACCAATCTTGGACCTTCGCAGCAGCTTAGTGGTATCACCATTTTCAGCGACTGCAGGTCTGCCTTACAAGCCCTCAGCAAAGGTACTTCAAGTCTAATTTTGAATATCCTGGCACAACTTAGACAACTTCACCGTCTCCAGAAAAAATGCTTCATGCAATGGATTCCTGCCCATGTGAACCTTGAGTTCAACGAAATTGCTGATTCTTTGGCTAAAAGTGCCAGAGATCTCAACCAAAATACAACAACCCCAATTTCGCTGGCAGACGCAAATGCTTTTGCAAGGTCAAGACTATTCACCCCCTTGAAAATCAAGGCCCATGATCAAATAACTAACCTTGACATTGACAGGAAGACAGCCGCCACTCTCATCAGACTAAGAACAAAACATCATAAAAACATGAAAATTTCTGCAGATGGGACTAAAAAATATCAAAACTGTGGCAGCTGCCTCGACGAGGAACTTACACCACATCATGTTTTCGACTGCCCTGCAGTAGCTGCAGGCCTTCACCTCTTAAACTATCCTACAGAAGAAGATTTATACTCCTTTAATGCCATTGCCATTGCAAAGACTATACAAGCACACCATGAATTATGATTCTATGGGGGATACGACACCAACCAACCAACCAACACCGTATGTACGATCTCACCTTGATTGGCGCAGAATGACCATTGCTGTCCTTGCGCCATAAAACTACAACCAACCAGTCAATAAAGGACATGGAAACCGAGTGATCCAATATTTCTGATAATTGCATGCTGGGTGCAGGGGCTTGGCAATTCAAAAATTATGTGGGCTTGAGCCCCTCCCTCTCATACAGTCATTGGCTAGGAGGGATTGTTTCTAACAAAGGCAGACAAAAACTTTCATTTTGGGGGTCAAAGACGGAATTTGCCACAGTCTTGGAGTAACACCTTTCATTTATCATGAACGTTGGAATTTTTTATGGTAAAAATTTTTTTGGGAGGATCAGGACCCCTGTGAACACTAACTCTGTGTTTGCGCTTTGGTTCCTATGTTAACGGAAATAAAAATTAGATGCTTAGATTATGCGAATGTGATATATTAGTTTACAACAAAAAAATTTGAAGAGTAAAAGTTGTAATTGCATTACAGAACGCATTACAACAACGTAATAATGGCAATGCTTTTAACCATTGCAAAAAATCCGGTTGGGATCTAAATGATAAAAACTGCTGGCCATATACTTGCCGCTTTCTTACCGATGTATGGTCTGGGATATAATTCCCTAGACAGTAAGAGATTTGGAATCCTAGTAAAACTGTGGATCCTTAGGAAGCTCAATTTTGCGGCTCAAGTTTTTTACGACTCAAACGTGAACCCTTTGGCCCATATATATATATATATCACAAATTTGAACAGCACTGTCCATCACAGACTCAACATAATTACCGTAAAAGCGATTGGTAATTGACCACGGGTGTGGTTCAAAGCGCAGTTCCTGAAGTAGCATCGTATAGGATGAGTCGGAGAGAATTAACTTTTAATAATTTTTTCGACAGTAGAGTTTGGGCTCAAACTAGAGCTTTTTAAGGTATAATAGAAAAGGAGACATCACTCTAGCCCAGAGTTCAATTAGGCTCTATCCGTTAGATCTGGTGTGCTTTAACCGCTAGGCCACCTAGGAACAGAAACGAACATTGGCCCTTGAGGCAGGCTCTTTGCAGCTTTTTCGTGGGGAAATTTTACAGATAATAATTTTTCCAATACCAATGCTTGAGCTCAGTGCCCCGCACAAAGGCGCCTGATCAGGAGGAGTGATAAATCTGGAGTGCCTTAACCGCTAGGCCGCCTAGGCACAGAAACGACCATTGGCACTGGGGCAGGTTCTTTTAGTTTTCCGTTGGTGGGGGGTGATTTTTACAGATAGTAATTTTTTCGACACCCACGAGTTTAGGGACGCCGCGTGTGGGTGTGCAAGTTGTGCCCCGCACAAAGGCTCCTGATTAAGAGGGGCGCCATTCCAAGACGACAAATAATAATTTTTTATACAATGCATTAAGGTAAACTATTAAATATATAAATAATTAAATTCAGTAAGACGTTAATGAAAACAATTTTTTGCACAATTCTGCAACTTAATGTGAATGGTAAGGAGATAACAAATGAACAAAAAACAACAGATTAGCCGCTTTGGTTTGACATCATGTTATTACATGAGTGGTACCATTAACACTAGAGACCCTAGAATTCTAGGCCGACTAATCAGCCTCCATTTTGTTGAGCACTTCCTGTCTCACAGCACAACGTTTACCAGTAGAAAATTAATAATCAATTTCCTTCTTCTTGAGAGGATCTGTTGCAAATCTCAACATTCTATATTTATTCCTCGAGTAATTTGAACGATTTACAAAGGCACACCCATCCATTTGACGCTGTTGAATGTTTTACAAGTGTGTTATTTTATTAAAAATAACACACTTGTAAATCACTCAACTTTAACACAGCAGTGAATGAGATCACGTTATACGATGGCATCAAAATGGCGGATGCGCCATCTCCCTTGTTAAGAAACCTTAACCATCACCGTAATAACGTTATTTAGGTAGTAATGGTGATACACAGGCTTGAATTTTGGGTGTTAGGCGACCGGATTTGCTTTTCAACTACGACGGAAAATCGCAGGTTATGTAGTGAGAGGCATTTATCATTATTGTGCGTTCGCGCAGACCTGACGCCTGATACCGTTAGCAGACGGGTTAGTCCATTGCAGTTTAGGGAAGGGCGTCTTGCCGAAACTGGTTTTTTGCGCCAGAAAAACCAGTTCCTCCAAGACGGCCTTCCCTAAACTGCAATGGACTAACCCGTCTGCTAACGGTATCACGCGCCAACTGAGCGCGAATGCACAGTACCTTACCTACCAGTGCAATATCATAAGATAAAATAACAATATTCACTTAAATACATTCATTTTATTTGACGACGAATCTTTTTATTTCTCCGATGTTTAAGCGAAGGCTGTTTCATGAAATTTTTCAGATTTTCAAACTAAGAAAAAAAATTAGGACGCTTTTTTGGGAGGACGTTGCGATGGAATAATATGATCGATAGATTGTAATTTTGTTAAGTCCGTTGACTTTCGAAATTTTGCACCCCCTAAAAATATTGCGTTTTTGGCATATGCCCGAAGTACCCATTTATAAATCTAGGTCTCATTGACGTCGAAACACGTTTGAACATGTTCAACGTGTTAGAACCACCATTTGTCACACGATAGCAATGAAGGCAGAAGACAACGAAAACTAAAATGATGGAGTCATGGTTACCCATGTTGGTTTTTCGAAAAGGATGGTTTGCTTCCAAATCACAATAGTTTATTTCTTCATAGAAATTATCCTAAACAATATAACAATACAAGAATACAGAAATAGAATAGAAAAACAATTCAAAGATATAGAACATAGAAATTATCTTAAGCAAAATACAAATGCAAATATTGAAGAGCAATAAAGGCGTTCCGAGATTTTTTAACTTGATCTTCGTTATTTTCATTTTTACATTTATAGTTGTTTTATTTGAAACAATAAAGATTCTTTGAAGAAAGAAAATTGAAGAAATGGAATGACGAGGAGCTATAAGAACACTGCAGAGATATACAGATAAAATTAAGTAACAATAAAAAATTTGACGGTCGGGAGATGACGGTATGGCATTGAAGAATAGATTTTGTAATGCTTTATAAAAAGAGAGATCTCCTCTTACGATGTGTTAACCTATTTTTATGAATTAAAATTAACGGATAAGTTTCCAAATACGGTCATTGTTCTGCACATTTATTTATCTTATTCGTTCCTGCATCTGTAGCTTCTAGGAGAAGGGAATTTTTAACACTAAAATTAATAAAGAAAGGTCTGAGATCAGAAATATCCAAAGGATATTTCTGATATTCTTACCGATAGTCAGTGACATCAATGGAAAATGATGGCATGGACACTCTACATGAAAAAGATTTAAGTTAGTTGTGTGATGGTTGAAGGTGGGAGTATCAATATGTAATAAAATGACATATGACTTGTACCAAGGCGTCCAAAGAATTTATGTTGAATTGTTTTGTAATAGTGGAAAAATATTTTAAAGCGTTACACACACATGTATGCCAAACGCATACATATCCCACAAACACATACCCGGGAAAAGGGTTTCTATATAAACTATCTCCTGTATTTTGAGCAATGTAGATTTTAAAATGAGAAAAAAAAATAAAGAGTTGAAAGAAAAATTTGTCATTTCAACAGTTGATAAGGTAAATAATAATTTTAGTATTATTTGTAAAAAACATAATAGAGATTTACTTGTTAAAGAATGTGATATGAATTATACATATTAAAGTTTTGAAGAAATCTACGATATTAATATAATTAAGTTATTGCAAAGCACAAGAGACTTAAAATTCCAATTGCTGAATTTAGGTTTCCATATTTGTTTGTTACAATTAAATTCTATAAGTCTCCTGTGGAATTTAATTTGTTTGGCTTTTCATTTTTGTGTCCTATTTGCTTTGCTTTAATAATTTAATCCGTTGGTTTTCAAAAACGTGCAAGAACACGCTTTGGATTTTCATATATCGTCCAGCATGTAAGTAAAATTATTTTGTGTATTTTTCAATGTTTTTCATTGTTCTCCATGTTTCAACTTAAAGTGTTATATATATGTGTGTGTGTGTGTGTGTGTATATATATATATATATATATATATATATATATATATGTGTGTGTGTGTGTGTATATGTGTGTGTGTGTGTGTGTGTGTGTGTATATATATATATATATGTGTGTGTGTCGAGATGGCCCAGTGGTATAAGCGCAAACCTACTAACCAGGAAGTGTTTGCTAGGGACAAGGGTTCGATCCCCAGCATGGGGGAAAAAAATAACAAGCGTTACTACGCTCGTGGTGCCATCTCTCGGTGAAAAGTATTAACAATGAATAAAAACAGCGTTACTACGCTCATGGCGCGATGTCTTGATCGGTGAAAGTATTAATAATGAATAAAAATACCATTGGGCCATTAAAACCGGATTTGTAGCCTGCTGACGACATGCCAGCATCCGGAACGCCGTTGGGATAACTATCGGTAACCCAGCGACGTGAAAAAGGCTATCTCAGACTCTGATGATATGAACCATAATGAAAATATGAATGGAGCATCGGTTGTCTCGCTCTTAAATCAGAACCGCGTTCGGACTTTAAGCAGAGGGGCCAGTTCGAAAAATATGCAACAGTCTCTCCTTGGAGGTGTCGGCGGTTGTAGCGGCGCCTCCAACTGTACGGCTACTAGAACCAACACAGCCCAAAGTGCTTTGCAGCCTAGTATAGGTGCAACCACTAGGGCTGAAAGACCACGCCAGCGCATGTCATGGACAATAGATATGAACACCTACATCATGCGCACCTACTATACGATTACAAAGCTGGAAACAGACATGACAAATTACAGACCCACACTTCACGCCAAATTCGCACAACAGTACCCACACCTGGACATCAGTATAGAAAGGATAACAACCCAACGCAGGAACATAATAACCAGAAATCTCTTAGCAGAGCCCATACTACAAAGGTTAAGAGATGAAGTCGCCAATGACCTGGCAAACACTTCAACCAGTGTGGCCAACCCTGAAGCACCAGCTAGTAGCGCAAGAGAACCGCTCCAACCAAGCATAGAAGAAGAAGAGAGGAGGGACGTGGAGAAAATGGAAGAAGGTTTCCAATGTGCCCTGGCGGAATATGAAGGCTCGGATGCCGCAACAAGGCCAAGAATACCACGCCAACCGGCATCTTGGAAACTCTGCAAAGCAACCAAGATCCTCAATGAACATACTCTACCACTACACCTACAGAACCACAACTCCCTACAGGAAATACACACCGCCATATACTGTGCAGCAGTAGCGGCATCACGCGCCAATGGGTACGAAGTAAGGAACGAAGGCCGAAGTAACAGAGGAAACAAAGCCCAACCACCATGGCAAGTGAGACTGGAGAAAAGAATAGAAGAGCTCCGCAGCAGCATAGGGCGAATAACCCAGTACATGCAGGGAAATAGGGGTAAGAAATTAGTGAGGAAAGTGAAGATGGCCCTTAAGAGAAATAGGATTCATACAAGACACGAAGAGCCCAATAAACACATCAGCGAATATCTGGATACCCTCAAACAAAAACTGGGTGTATACGCCAGAAGACTCCGAAGATACAAAGACTATACCAACAAAAAACAACAGAACATGCAATTCCAAGCAAACCAGAAGGCCTTCTACAGGAAGCTTCGAGAGACCCCAGCGAACAAAGACAAGTACGAAGCCCCAAAGCCAGCAGAAATAGAGACCTTCTGGAAGACACTATGGTCCAATGAAGTACAGCACAAAAGCGCCCCCTGGATTCAGCAAGAAATGGAGGCTACGAGAGGAATAGAGGAGATGGAGTACACGGGCATCACGATAGAGGAACTCCAGCAGGTAATCCAACGTACGCACAACTGGAAAGCACCCGGTATTGACGGCATACACAACTTCTGGTACAAGAAATTTACCAGCGCCCATGGCCCATTAGCCAAGGAACTTACGGCGATAATTGAAGACCCCAGCAAAATGCCTGAATTCCTCTGCAAGGGAATAACTTACCTCCTACCGAAGGACCAGGATACCAGTAACCCAGCGAAATACCGACCCATTACGTGCCTTAACACCCTGTACAAGATACTCACGGGGTGCATCTCTGAAAAAATAAGCCGGCACAGCGAAAGCAACAACTTAATGACGGAAGAACAAAAGGGATGCCAGAAAGGGACTCTGGGATGTAAAGAGCAGCTTACCATCGACTCAGTTATCCTGGAACAAGCAAGAAAACAAAAGCGAAAACTCAACACCGCATACATAGACTACAAGAAGGCTTTCGACTCTGTTCCGCACTCGTGGCTCCTTGAAATACTCAGCATATACAAAGTGCATCCCTCAATCATCCGATTCCTACAGAGCAGCATGAAACAATGGAGAACCCGGTTACAGCTAAACACGCCAGACAGTAAAATAGAAACGGCCGAGATCCCCATCCGCCGCGGAATCTTTCAAGGAGACGCACTAAGCCCCCAGTGGTTCTGCTTGGCGTTAAACCCCTTGTCAAGGATGCTGAACACAAGTAAATACGGATACATGCTGAAGAAAGACAAGAGAAACCTACATAAAGTCTCCCACCTCATGTACGTAGATGACATCAAGCTATACGCGCCAACAATCACCCAACTCCGACAACTCATCAGTATAACAGAGACATTCTCCAAGGACATAGGAATGGAATTCGGCCTCGATAAGTGCAAAATACAGAAGAATAGCAAAGAAGATTTACCAGGCATCGAACTCGAAGACGGGAGACTACTGAAGACCTTGGACGAGGGCGAAACCTACAAATACCTAGGGATAATGCAAAAACGGCAGCAGGAGCACAAGAAAGTCAAAGTACCGAAGAGCGTGTCCTCGAAACAGCCAACGAACAGAAACTGAGAACTTGGGCCGGAAAACCATTACATGGCAGGCACTACAATGACCTGCAACAACCACACGTTGACAAAAAGGCATCAAATTCTTGGCTGGCCAAAGGCACTCTCCAGCCAGAGACAGAAGGATTCATGCTAGCCATCCAAGACCAAGTGATCGCAACAAGGAACAATCAGAAATTCATCCAGAGAAAAGACATAGAAAGCGACAAATGCAGACACTGTCATGCGGCATCGGAGACAATCCAACACGTGATGGCAGGATGCAAGATCCTTGCGCAGTCAGACTACAAACATAGACACGATCAAGTAGCGAAAATAGTCCACCAGAAATTGGCAGCGAATGCTGGCTTTCTGACAGAAAAATGCCCGTACTACAAATATGAGCCAGAGACCGTGCATGAGAACGAAACACACAAGCTTTACTGGGATAGAGCAATCATAACAGACAAGACAGTCCCACATAACCGTCCTGACATAACCCTCGTCGATAAATCGAATAAGACCACGTACTTAATCGACATAGCAGTACCCAACACCAATAACATACAGACAACCTACACAACGAAAATCACCAAGTACCAAGATCTCAGACATGAAGTACGAGATATATGGGGTATGGAAAAGATCCTCATCATCCCGTTAGTCATCTCAGCAACAGGGATAGTACCAAAAACGCTTGCGACGAATTTGGAGATACTCAACATTGACCCAAACACCTACATTGAAATACAAAAAGCCACAATCCTAAACACGTGTCACATTGTCAGGAAGTTTCTAGACATGGCACATTAAGAAGTGATGTAAAAAGAGGCTTGGGAACATGGCGCTCTGCCCGTCCCAAAGCCTGTTTCCGCCAAGAATGGGCGAGGAAAACCTTATATATATATATATATGGCCTGCAAAAGGGTTGCTGGTATCTAACTGGAAGGAGACCCACACGCTGAACGTATGTGACGATGTGTGGAACCGGCCAGGCCAGTAACCTAGTGTCCTACCCCGCCTTCAAGTGGTGCAGGCTGAGCTTTCTATTTATGTGGCAAATTAATATTTGCTACACGGATAGAAAGGCGGAAGGGGAGGGCTAATTCACCAACCCGTCTAGCCAGCGTGGTGAAATTATGGCTAATTCCTCCATTATGTTGACACACCAGAAACCATGGCCCCTAGTCTCCAGGTGCTGGAGTGCTCCTGATCAAGGCAGCGGTCAGTGTGGCATGAAAGCAGGGGGTGCTAAGAATCACTGGAATGGCCCAGGCTGCCGTTTGTTATTGACCTTGGCAACGTATAATGGACGATCCCTTGCTTCTGAAGCAAAACTTCAGGAATTGGAAGAAGAACTTGACAAGATCAAATGGGACATTGTAGGACTCAGTGAAGTTAGAAGAAAAGGTGAAGAGTTGGTGGAACTTAAAAGTGGACATTTGTTTTATTATAGAGGAACGGAAACTGGAAGAACAAGTGGTGTTGGCTTCTTAATCAACAAAAGAATTAAAGACTACCTTCTTGAAGTCGAAAGCACGTCAGATCGAGCAGCGAGGCTCGTTGTTCAACTAACCCAGCGATACCAACTTCAGATAGTACAGGCATATGCACCAACATCAAGCCATACCGACGAGGAGGTTGAGGAATTCTATGAAGAAATCAAACAGCTACATACCAAGGGGAAACAACACATCAAGCTCATCATGGGAGATTTTAATGCAAGAATTGGACAACAGGAACAAGGAGAGACATCGGTTGGTAAATACGGATACGGGGAAAGGAATGAACGTGGCGATCAACTCATAGAATTTGCCGAAGCTGAAAATCTTAGCATCATGAATTCATTTTTTAAGAAGAAACTACAAAGAAAATGGACATGGAAACACCCCAATGGAGGAACCAGCGAAATTGACTATATACTGGCAAACAAGAAATCAATTATTGAAGATTGCAGCGTACTGAACAGATTTAATACTGGAAGTGATCATCGAATGGTGAGATGTAAAATGCACTTAAATACTAAACTAGAAAGGCAGAAGCTCATTAGGAAACAAGTATGTAAGAGGGTGGATTTAAAGAAATTAAAAGAAAATACCGAGGCATTCAAGTTGGAATTAAAAAATCGCTTTTCTGCACTGGAAGGACTTATTGAAGAAGTTGACATCTCAGAAGCAAATGAAAACATTGTTAAGACAATAATTGAAACTGCTGGGGAAATTGGTGGTGTAATATGTAAAAAGCAGAATAGCAAATTATCTGAGAAGACGAAACAACTCATGAAAAGGCGAAGACTTATGAAGGTGGACAATCAAAATACCAGTCGCAAGATCGAGTATGTAGAACTTTGCAAAACTTTGCGCAAAAACATGAAAGAAGATATAAGAAAATTCAATTGTGAGTTAGTAAGGAAGGCCATTGAAAGCAACAAGAGCCTTAGGGTTGTTAAAGGGAGTTTGTCTATTGGGAAGAAACACATCATTGCATTAAAAGGAGAGGATGGCACTGTAACAAGAAATAGGGAAGAAATACTTAGAAGAGTTGAAGAATTCTACAGAAAGCTGTATGAGGGAAACAGTGGATTAAACGAAGACTCTGAGATAGTCGAAGGAACAGCTCCTAAAATCTTAAAAGAAGAAGTAGCATTTGCAATAAAAAGTATGAAGAAAGGAAGATCCCCTGGCGATGATGGCATTACATTAGATATCTTAAAAGAAGCTGGAGAACATGTAGAAGACATACTCGCAAAATTCTTTACCAAATGCCTCAACAGTGGTAACATACCAAACCAATGGGATTCTGCAACAGTAATTCTTTTGCATAAAAAAGGGGGATAAAGAGGATTTGAAAAATTACCGACCAATTAGCTTGTTAACTGCTATTTATAAAATCTTCATAAAGTTCTAACACATCGCCTGCAGAAGAAATTAGATTGCAGCGTAACCAAGAGAACAAAGCTGGATTTCGAAGTGGATTCAGTACAGTGGACCATATTCAAGAATTAAGAGAATTAATTGAAGAACTCATGAATATGAACTTCCATTGTGTGTGGCATTATGACTATGAGAAGGCCTTTGACTCTATTAAAACATCAGAAGCCATCAACTCTTTAAGATCAACAGACATCGAGGAAGTGTACATTGAACATGGTGAAACGTGTGTATAAAAATGCAAGTGCAAAATTTCGGTTACATAAAGATACCGAAGCTATCAAAATTGGTAAAGGTGTGAGGCAGGGAGATACCATTTCTCCAAAACTTTTTACTTCAGCTTTACAGATGATTTTTCAGCAAATAAATTGGAATAACAGGGGAATAAAAATAAATGGTGAATATTTAAATCATCTGCGGTTTGCTGATGACATTGTTATTTTTTCAACGGACCCATTGGAACTCCAAGACATGGTACAAGAGCTCGCAACTAGAAGTGAAGAAGTTGGACTCAAGATGAACCTACAAAAAACTAAGATCATGTTCAATAATTTTGTAGAGGAAACAAAAATACAAGTTGACAACACTGAGCTAGAAATTGCTGATTCATATATTTACCTTGGCCAGCTGATTTCAATGGATGGCAACATTATGAAAGAACTCAACAGACGTATTAAACTTGGCTGGAGTGCATTTGGAAGAAACAGTTTTATCCTGAAGGGACATGCCTTTGTGTCTAAAAAGAAAGGTCTTCAACCAAGGTGTATTGCCATTCCTCTCTTATGGATCAGAGACATGGAGTCTAACAGTTGGAGCAATACGAAAGTTACAGACAACGCAAAGGAGCATGGAGAGATGCATGCTTGGAATAACTGGGAGAGATCGAAAAAGAAACACTTGGGTGAGAGCAAACTAGAGTAGAGGACATCATTGTTAAAGTAAAAGGACTGAAATGGCGATGGGCTGGGCATATTGCAAGAAGAACTGATCAACGATGGACAACAGAAATTCTGAACTGGATTCCAAGAGACCACCGAAGACCTAGAAAACGTCCTCAAACTAGATGGGTGGATGAAATAAGAAAACAGGTTGGGGTGACATGGAAGCGAATTGCTCAGGATAGACTTGTGTGGAAAGCATTTGGAGAGACCTTCATCCAGCAGTGGATAGATAATGGTTGAATATGATGATGATGATGATATATAAAATTAATAGTAAATAAAAAAAGACAACACCTAAATATAGAACAACAAAAAACTACAATAGAACCACACCATAAAAAACACCAAACAACATAAAAAGACACACGACCAAATATGAAAAATTCAAAAGAAAAAATATGGAAAATTACTCGAGGGGTAGAATTCCGTCAGGGGAGAATTCGCACGAGGGGTAATAAATAACAGGAGCGTTTCTGTTTGCAATGCCAGCGTTTGCCAAAATGGCATGCATTTTCCCAACGCCCCTAAAAATTAGAATTTTAAAAGAAATAAAGAAAACAATAGAAATATAATTTAAAGAATAGAAGGAAATAGGAAAACCAATTTCTTCTCGGTATGAGTCTGCTTATGCCTAATAAATATCGGCTTAATAAAAAGAAAAAAATTGCTTACGTTAAAAACCTCAAGGGAAAAAATGTGTAAACCGCCCACCAAAACAGAAGGAAAAATAATCTTGCCATATACAAGAATTTTTCTCGAAATCTAAACCTGTTGCCAAACCAAATAATAGAATTAAATTCAAAGATGCAAACTACATAACCTATTTAAAACTTACCAGAACGAAACCTAAATCTGCGAAACCCTTCAAAACCCACGATTAAAATTAGTGAAACCTGATTATGAATAAGGAATATTTTCTAAAAATTTACTTACCCCTATAAAATGCTCATTCTTCCTGGCAAATTCTGTCAATCCTATTAATTTGTGTAATAATAATATTCCGCTGTACTCCAACATTAATATTAGACAACAAATTCGAAAATGTTGAAACTTTAAAAATCAAATTCCTTCTCTTATTAAATAAATCAGTAACAATATTAGAGGTATCTTCAAAATTAAGATATATATATCCAAAAAAATAGTATTCGTTAGTGTACCCGTTTCTTTAATTATAAGACATTCAGGATAAATATATTTATAAATATTCAAAAATTCTGAACAATTAAAAACAATAAGATCGTCTATATATCTAAACACTTTAATTTCAAAGAAATGTTTTTCTTTTTCATAGTAATGTAAAAATATGTTTGCCAACGAACTTGAAAGACAACATCCCATTGGAATATCTTTCATTTGTAAATAATATTTTATACCGTTAAAAAGCAAATTATCAAAAACACAAAATTCAAATAATTGATTCCAAATATTTTTAGCAATTCCAATAATACTACTGTAACTTTCAAATAAATAATCCCTAATATCATCCAAGGATATATTTGTAAATAAATTTTCAAAATCATGTGTTAATTTTTTCTATAGTATTTTGGTTTTCATTCAAATATTTCAACGCCGTCAGATTATTAAAAATAATAAATGATTTTTCTTTATGATGTATTTCCCGTAAAATTTTACTTAATATATTTTGAAATTTCATAGATGCTTTTCCATTATAGGCAATAGAACCGCATGTAATAAATCTAAATCCCACAGGAGATTTGTGGAATTTAATTGTAATAAACCAATATAAAAACCTAAATTCAGCAATTGGAATTTTAAGTCTCTTATGCTTTGCAATAATTTTTTTCTTAAATATATTAATATCATAGTTTACTTCAAGACTTTTATATATGTAATTTTTATCATATTCTTTAATAAGTAAGTCTCTATAATATTTTTTACAAATAATACTAAACTTATTATTTTTCTTATCAACTGTTGAAATGACAAATTTTTCTTTTAGCTCTTTAATTTTTTTCCCATTTTAAACTCCACATCATTCCTGTTACAAAACTTATTTCTAAATTTGGAAAATCTAACTTTAACTTCTTTAATAATACTGTATATCCATTCAGTAAAACTCTCAATGGGGAATTCCATATTTATGGAATAAATATGAGTTGTTCTATAATAAATTTAATTTTATATATATATTATATAGTATTCATATATTTTTACTTGTCTCTTTATTTTATTTATTTAATACATTTATTAATTAATTAAATTAAAACTTTAATTTAAATTAATGTTTATCAATTATCTATTCAATAAAATCGATGTTCATATTTTTTTTCGATTTATAGAATGAATTCATTTTTATTCTTCATCAATTTTACTTCTTGATTGTAAACGACAAATATGATAGTTTTTATTGAACCACATCAAAAAAAATTAGTCCACCCCCCCAAAAAAATTCCTGACTACAGTTTTGTATAAAGGCATCAATTGGGTCCGGGGCTTTGGGGACTAAATGCCCCCACCACGTTGCATTTGTGTACATTATACGTAACATACGTAGGTAAGAGATTTTACCCCCCTCAAAAATAAATACAGCCAAGTGTCCCCCCCAATCCTGGATACACTACTGGTCAACAAAAATTTTGCTTTGCGATTTTTACTTTATTAGAAATGCGAATCAGTAATAATACTGAAAAGGCAAATGATTGTAGAGTCAATATTAGTGTATTTAAAAAGTGGGAAATCATTATCCCAGTGAACAACACAAAAACTGCATAGTGCGGAACGGGCAGTGGGATAATAATTTCCCACCCTAAAAAAGTATGAAAAAGAAGAAATAAAAAAAACTTTTGATTCACGTTTAAGGATGCTAATAGAGGGTATTTGACAAATTTTTGTTTTAAATAATCATGCCCTAGTCTTTTGTCCTATAAAGGGTTAAAGATCTGACATTTTCGATCCGTAAAATCAGTTCTCGTAAACTTATAATGGCCATCGAACTTTTCTTTAAATCTTTCACTTTTCGGAATTTACGAAGTATTGGGTCAGTATTGCCATTTCTTTTTTCTAATAACATTTCACCAGTGAAGCATGATCACGCAATGTTAGCATTGCACATCAGTCTTATCAGACAAACACGAAGCATTTTCACACTTTCTTACATCCACCAAAATAACACTATTTTACTGAAATTTGCATAATCCAGATGTTTTCTGAGTGAAAATATGCACATTTACGCGATTGCAGCGCCAATTCCCTAGTGGCGAAATTCTGAACCCTTTGTTTTTGTTTAGAAATCAGAACTCTCATGGTTCTAAAAATAAGTACAATAAATTGGGTTAAGTTTAGCACAACAAATGGTTGGTCATCGACAGAAACGTAGAGCTTTCAGAATTATTGGACTCTGAATTATTGGCCACCCTGTATAAAATTGAATTAAAGAAAATCAATGCCAATTAAGCCTAGTTAAAGATTAAATAAATAAACGAGATATTTTTCCAACTAAATGTGGAGAGGTTCTGATGAAGGCTGACCATATTCTGCTGAAAGGATGTTGCCGGCATGTATTTATTTCTACAGACGCTAGATTTGTAACGTTCAATTATAATAGGCTTTAAATATCAATCGCATTATATCCCATGATAGTAAAGTATGTTCTTAAGAGATGTTATTTACTTTATATTATTTACTTTGACTAGTTTGTTAACAACCTTTTCATACAATTCACACCCAAAAGACATTTCGATCCATAATCCGCTGCACTTTCTAACATATTTCAATAAAACTTAAGCAAAATAGAAAAGGTGTTGCTTACTTTTTGTGAGGACAGTTCTGCTTTTTGCGAATTATTTTGCCTCCAAATAGAAAGATTTACAGATAGCACACATGAATTAAACTTTCTCAGATGGATCAATTCGGAAACCATCTCACACAAAGGAAAACCAAGATTTTAGATAACGTGAGAAACCTCAATTTATCAACATCCGTGAACTGCAAAATGTTTTTCACAATATTTTGCGAAATAGCGCTATTTTCACATAAAACCGTTTTCCTTAGATTTAAGGTAAATACGCGAAAAATTCGCTATACCTGTGTTAAAAGAAAAAAAGAAAGCGGTAATTTTTTCCTGAATCCTTGATAAATAAACTTTTTTGTTTCAAAACCTGTTCGCTTTTTTTTCTTCCATAAATACAAATGCTTACTTTATTTTTCTAAGCGTAAAAAAGTGTGTAAAATGCGTTTTTGTTTAGTTTTTTGAAGAAAAAAGTTTGAAGCAAAAACACAGGCCATGATTTACGCGCTTAAACTGGATGCCGGAGGAGCAGTGGTTCTTTTTCATTAATATAAACAAGCTTGTTGTGAAATTGTTTCACCATTTAATCACGGTTGAAAACCCTGTTTGAAATTAAAACCATCCTCTAAGTTATCTATAATTTGAAGGGCGTAAAATATATACCTATGTAATATTAGCTCGCATTGTCAGTAACGCTATGTCTTATTGTACAAAAGAACGTAATGCAAAGCTCCTAAAATTCGGGAAATGCTCGTGGAAAAAATTCAGTATCTTTAGTATTGTGGATGTCTTGATACTCGAAATTAAGAGAGCTAACGTGGTTTTATCCGCAACTTAGTTTTCCCCACGCCCGATTTATTTCTTTTCATTGGTATCAATATAATCTGTTTAATAATTAAGGCTAATTTCTGTAAGTAAAGAAGCGATACGGACATTCAGTTTCTTTATTATTCCTTTTTCCCTATATTGGTCTCTTATCTTCTGGCTATATAACGACAGTCAATTCAGCGTACTATAAAACTTATAAAAATAACGATCCATAGAGAAAAAGTCACCATTTCCATAGATGAAATGTCACAAAATCCACAAGGTCTAAAATAGTGGGCAGACAGAAGGTTCTGCTAGCTCCATTCTTTATGAATAAGATATATTTATTATTCTTTATAAATATTTTTGTAGGCAACCATGTCCAGTTAGGATTCCAAAGACGTATAGGGTGGTTTAATTATTACGTAAGCATCTTTGGGGGAGGGGGAGAGATTTGCTTATTTTTTCTAACAATGAGGAGTATGAAACATGCTTACGTTTAATACACAGAATATAATAAACTCGCACATTGTCATAGCCGCCCTGGCAGAACTGCAATACTTGAATGTACGAACCACTGCGAGTAGATGATACAAAGCATAAAATACACGCAATTGCAGTTAAATGTTTAATTATTTAAATCAGTGGTTCTCAACCTTTTTTTCACTTAGGGGGGGGGGGGGCCCTTTCTAGGCTCCTCGTGGCCCCCTGATATTCTTAAATTACAATGAAAATATTAGTTTTAATAAATGCATTTTATCAAATCCACTTCTTATTTATTACACACTATTTGCTTTACAACATAAGGAATAATAAAAATGCAACAAAATACTTTATTACGCCCCCAAAATAGCTAATA
Source organism: Dysdera silvatica (assembly GCA_006491805.2). Classification (NCBI taxonomy): domain Eukaryota; kingdom Metazoa; phylum Arthropoda; class Arachnida; order Araneae; family Dysderidae; genus Dysdera; species Dysdera silvatica. The sequence continues at coordinate 177,333,191 of QLNU02015360.1, forward strand.
ACAGAGTATTAAAACTTTTTAAATGCGATAATTTGTTGTGATTACTCTCTATTTATAAACGAACGTTAAATGTTACAAATAAGTGCTCAATATTACAATAAAAATGTAAATAAGTATTATAATTTGCATCACACGTTGCATTCTTATTTCAAATAACACAGGTCTGAGATGGAATTTTTTTATTAATATGCATTTTTCTGATACACGTACTTGCTGATTGGTTAGTATTTGCAACACAGATATTGATAGTTCGTTCAGTTTTAAGAACAGAGGATGTACCGCACCTTATAGTAATCGGATTGCAGGCACTTTTTATGACTGATCGTAATAAATGCTATACATGGGTCTCTATATAAGTGGGCAGGGAGCTCGAGTCCCCTTAGCCGTTTAAAAATTTGATTCGCCCGAACCTGCTATGCATTTACTTTCAAAAGTTTTACAGTCACATTTTAAAATAAGGTACTTTTTAGCTCATTACTAATTGTCAAGCAATATCAATTATTTTTGTAGCATTTTGGAATCTTGTACATTCACTAAAATGTTTGACAGTCTTGAGAAGAAAGTAATAATTTTTCTCACACCCGCCCCCATCAGAAGTACTCATATGGGCGCCCACGGTGGTATACCCTTTCTCCAACAATAAAAGATTTCGATGTCTGAAAATTATCGATCATTCATGAATACTCACCTATTTAAAAATATACGGTTTGGTGTGGTCCGCAGGCGCGGATTTAGGGATGGGGCGAGGTGGGCGATCGCCCCTCCCCCACCCCACCCTCTTGAATGAAAATGTAACATTGAAAAGATACAAGGTAAAGGTCCAATGAGGT
>QLNU02015360.1:177334120-177382659 GCA_006491805.2 Dysdera silvatica
CTAAATATCATATATCACAAGCGACTGTTAATAACAAGTAAAAATAAAATAGTGTAATGTCTTTAAAAATCCAATCATAAGTAACTGTACCATAATTATATGGAAACAAGCAAAAAATAATAATATTAGGTGGTTGCATTGAAGCCCGTTGCTTTTTGTGTTTTTTGAACACATACTTTTATAATAAAATGCACAGTACCTTAGTCAAAGTATTTGCCCTCGGAAGCTGTCATAGTTTCCCATTTTTCCGGCCGAAGTTGAATACCGCGGCGATAGAAGGCTCTGTCCCTTGAGGCTATCCACTTAACAACCCATTTTTCGACTTCTTCATAATTACCGAAGTGGGTATATTCCAGAGCAGAACAGATGGTTGTCAGATGGAGCCAAGTCTGGGGAATACGCTGGGTGTGGGAAAACTTCTCATTCAAGCTCTATCAGTTTCTATTTAACGGATAAATCCACACTAAGCCGAGCGTTATCATGCAGAAAAATAACTTTTCGGCGATTCGATACAATGAATGGTCATTTTTTCATCAAATTATTATCCAAATTCTCCAGTTGTTTATAACGTTCGGCAGTAACCGTTTCCTTAGGTTTTAGCAACTCGTAGTAAACCACACCTTCCATATCCCACCAAATACACAGCAACGTTTTACCGTTTTACCGTGAACATTTCGCTTTTCAGTAGACGATGATGTTTGGCCAGGTTCAACCCATGATTTTTTGCATGTAGGATTGTCGAAATATATTCATTTTTCTTCACCCGTCATGATACACCGTAAAAACAACCGTAAAACCTTGCCTTACGAGCAAGGAACTGCCAATGTTTAACCGGTTGGCAATGGCATTTTCGGTCAAAACATAAGGCAGCCATTTCTGTTTTTTTTTAAATCTATCTCATGGCTTGAAAACGTCGTGAAATAGTTGATTTATCAACTCCTATTGGTTCAGCCAATTCTTTAAGTGTCTAAGAGGAGTTTTCCCTCCAATAAGATTTGCAGTTTTTCATCGTCGAATTTTTTCAATTTACCAAGCCGCTGTTTGTCATGAACGTCAAAATCACCACTTTTAAATCGTCGAAACCAACCTCGGCATACTGTTTCCGATGAAGACGGCTCACCATAATTTTTACAAGCAATTTATGAACTTCTGTTGCATTTCTATTCAAAATAGTATAAAAGAACACATCGAACAACTTATCACTTTTCATTTTTATTTGGCTGTAAAGAAGCACCAGTATAAACGACAGATGTCGGCTGTTGATTGAATTTTAGTGGAAAATGTTCAAACTTCCAGATGGCATAACTAACAGCTACAACAACCCCCAGAATATGCAGCCAGAGCTATCTACATATTAACAGCAGGTTTCGATGCAACTACCTAGTATATAAATTTCAAGTATGATTAATAATTAATTAAGCCTCCTGCACATTTCATAACATGAAATAAGCGTTTTGACATACTGTTTATTGAACGATGCAGTATTGTGCAGTCAATATTACACCAACAGTTCATAATTTCTGTTTTGAGTTATTTGACGGTTGAAAGTTGTCTGTAATTAGCGTAGACACTACGAACTAAAACACCCTAGAAGTTCTCAATGGAATTGAGATCCGGGCTATGGTCCGGTAACGATAATAGTTTCACATTTTTGGATCTCAACCACGTCATCATAGTACTTCCATTGTGAATATACGCGTTGTCCTGCTGGAAATTCCAAGTCCGGACCGCCCATTTTTCCGTAGCAGGAAGCAAACTGTTTTTTAAAAGTTTCTGATATGTTAATGCATTTTGACGTTCGGACAAAAGACAGATACGACATTGATCATTAAAACCAAAAAATGTCAATACCATAACTCAGCCTCCTCCATTTTGTCGGCTGATTATTTGTCGTTTGTTGTGTCTCAAATCATGCCAGCAATGCTGGCACCGTCCGGCCCATCGCGATTAAATTTGTTTCTAAATAATACTTTCGGCCACTTATTCTTCCATGATGATATGGTTCTTGGCCTACTCTAACTGTTCGTGTTTGTGGTTTGCAGTTAAAGGCGGTTTGTTTAAAAATTCTTCATATAGCTCATATGGTATCTTTTTTAACACTATTATTCGACATTTTCACGTTTTCCAGTTTTTTTTATTTTTCGTACAGACATATTACCACCAACGGCGAGTTTCTGGATCAACCACTTCGTTCGACGAGAAATGATATTATGGCTTCCAGTTAGCTTCTGAAGTGGATGCTTTCTGTTTCCCCTTAGAATATTATCAACAGAATTTTGCAGCTTTTTAACTGTATTGAAATTTCGTTTACTTTCATTCCTACATCGTGCAACTTCCAAATTTGAATTGTCTTACCGGACGATATCACCTTCCCCCGTGAAATTTTTGAAAACGCCCCTTATACGGACTTTTTCTTGATCTCTTACTTATAAAGTTCTGACAAGGCAAATTTGCCTTTCGCTGCGCTTCTTTTTCCGGAGCTTTTCTGAAATTCCATATAAATCTGGGATACTGTATTTTAAACTAATTTCTAAAATATTTATACACATAAAAATTAAGCATTTTGCGTTCATTAAGCTGCCAGAAAAGACAATTTCTTTCGTTTTCACAAGTGTTTTAATGAGTTCAATAAATTTTAAATATTGACAAAAAGATTTTGTTTTTACACGTTTCTATATATTTATGGGACACACTGTATCTATGGAAAAAGCTATAAAAAGTGTACAAATAACATTCATGAATTTTTTGTGCGGAAATCCTTGTTTAACCGAATTCATATATATGAGCAATTTTGTGTACTGCTGTGTGTGTGTGTGTGTGAAAAGTACAATTATTACATGATAACACCTGTTCACTCATCGCTCAATTAAACAATATCGCTTTTCTTAAACATTTGAAATAAGAGGAAGTTTTTATCCTTCTGATAATCGTGCTAGGTTTACACTTTTTCTGAAAATCAGAAAAGTATATTAAAAAAACGCTTTACAAATTTTTACTTCACCCTTTACCATTTTGGTTATCGGACTTTAAAAACTGGTTAATGCGAACAACCACAAAACTCATTGTTTGGTTGCTGCGACTAATATTTTAATTAACCGGGGTTGTCTAAACTACCAAAGGGATATGTTAATTTCATTTATAGCAATTATTTTATAAAAAAAAAAAGGCCACAAGCGTCAGTAAACCAGCAACGTAGGACACTTGAACTTTTGGATTCATCAACAACATTCCTTCATCAGGAGTAATGGTTGTATAGTGACCCTTCCCTTGCGCAAACCTGAACTTCTGAAACTGTTCCTCAAACAGTCCAGCAGCACGGGAAAACCCACAGGTATGGAAAACTGGATACCCAAAATTTACTAAAAAAGTTGTTGGTATACCTCTGGAAGTGATTAAGATGTATTAAAAAGCTGTTCTGTGTAATTTATAAGATTCTTAGGATCTTAGGAATTACTGGAGTCCAGAATTCTTGGACGTTTTACTTTGCTATTTTACCAGTGTTTGACGCTTTCTTTAAAAATGCAAAAAACACTGCTAAATAGAAAAAAATTTCTCTCTGGTGCTTTGTATTTGAAGTCAATGGAAAAAGATGAAACTAAACTTCCTGATTAACTTAAATTTTCTAGCCATGACTCTTTGAAATCAAATATTTATGTCTAAAAATACAAAGCTGTACTTTTCAATTCGTTTTCAGATTTTTACCTTTAGAGATTAAAATTTTGAAATTAAATCTCTGTAGCTTGATCCCTTTTCAACTTCACAGCTGATCAGCATATGTAAGAAACCACCACGCATAACTGGCTTCAACAGCTTAGTGCTGGTTAAAGCAGGAGTCTGCAGCCTTTTAAAGGTGTTGTGCCAAAGTAATGCTGCACTCTCCTTCCGCATGTCAGCCTAAGCTCACCCAAATCGTTTAATGTATTATTTACTATTAATGAAAATTAATGATCAGTTAACCAAGAGAATAAACATTTCAATAATTAATTATTTAAGAAAATACAAATTAATAATTCATCAGTTTAGAAACAAAACTCTTCGTACGGATGGGGATTCCTTACAAGGTTTTTAAAATTTAAAATCACTCCGCGTGCCATCCAAAAGTAGTCCATGTGCTATAGATTGGTGACACCTGGTTAGAGTATTGGAACAAAACCAAAAGACCGCGTGTTATTGGAGTATACATAAAGTTAATAAAGGAGGGGTTACATGGTTATAAAGGGGTACACACTGGCGGATCCAAGGGGGGCGATGGGGCGATCTCCCGCCTTGAACCGGGATTATAACATAGAAAATGAAATGTAAAGATGCAAGATATTATTACCCTTCTCAGGGATAACACAATTGCCAAATAATGGTCAACACACAAAGCCACCGGGGCGAAATTTTTGTGAGTTTTTTCGTGGGGGGATTTATTATACAATAATGTTTGCCACCCACGTATATTTAGCTCAAGCTAGAGCTTTTTCGTTTTTGGAGAAAAAGAGACGCCGTCCTCATCCTGGACTCGAACCAGGGTCCCTCAGTTGAGCCCGGAGTGTCTTGACCGCTAGACGAAAGAGGACAAAAATCTCATCCCAGTGGCTTTGTGTGTTGACCATTATTTGGCAATTGTGTTATCCCTGAGAAGGGTAATAATATCTTACAATAAAAATTTTAGAGGAATTCTTTAAAATTTCTTTCAGTTTTTGCAACGAGTATATTTAAAAATGAAAATTTTATTTCAATTTGTCTTAGTTATTCATTTTTCGCGCTTTTCTACATATTTTCTGTTTTGGAGGGTCATGTTTTCTTCTATAAGCAACAGTTTAAACTAAATTTTTTCCCCAAGGAATCCTTCTTTTTACCCCTTGAATAGTATGTGTATAAAATTTGGTGTCATTCCGTTTATTAGTTTGCGTTACAAAAAGGTCTGAACAAGGAAACTTTAATTGTAACCAACTTGAGTATAAGTTGGTTATAATTTATATGAGCAATTAAGTTATGCAAGTTTTGTAAGTTATACAAACAATTAAAAGTATTGTATATAGCATTTAAATTTTATATTTACTTAATTATCGATAATTTGGCATGAATTTTCAATAAATTTTATGAAAACACTGAACTTGCATTTAATTTTAATAGCCAAAACTTATAAACTTCTTCGAATTCAATCTTCCTAAATTTGGCAAGCAATTACTTTATTATAAAAACTCGCAATCTAAATCAGTAAAACGTAATAAAACCGTTAACAGGAAACATTAAACTATTTTAATGATAATAAAATTATGACTGAAAACGTTAAGTCATTGTAGTATACGCTATAAATTAATTATAAGGTATGCCCAAATGTTAGAGACTACGGTTATATTTAAAGAGTATTTTAATCACAGAATTTGTGTGTGTTTGTATGTGTGGGTGTGTGTGACACGACACCTACACACAATTGCCATTGACATGGATGCACTTATCCCAGCACGTAAGAAGGGAGTGGATGGCTTCACTGTAGAAACCCCTTGATTGCTGATGGATCCAGTTGTCCACGGTATCTTTCACGTCCTTGTCACAATTAAACTGTTAACTTTCCAGTGATTTTTTAGGGGGACAAAAGTATGAGAGTCACATGGAGAGATATCAGGGCTGTATGGAGGATGTTTGAGGATTTCTCATCGAAATTTTTTCAGCACATGGAGGGTCTTCTTAGCCACATGTGGCCTACCGTTGTCGTGGAGCAGCACTATCCTTTTCAAGCTTGATTTTGATGACCCGTTTAAGCCTCAGCAACGTGCTGCAGTACCGTTCAGCGTTAATTCTTTCATCGGTTTCAGCCACTCAATAAATGAAGGTCCTTTTTCGTCGAAAAAGAAAGTGAGCATCATTTTTCCGGCCGTCATGGCAGAATGAGCTTTTTGGGACGTGGTGAGCCAGGATGCTGCCATTCCATGCTCATCCGTTTGGAGGCAGGGTCGAAGTGGTGACACTAAGTCTCATCGCATGCCACAACTGAAGCATGCTCGTATTCTGCGCTAAGAAATTGGATAAAAGCTACGTATTTGCTCTGATCTGGGAGAATCCATAATGCACCCGACGGCGCAAAATAATTTTTCCACAACTGAGGAAACTAGCGATAATCCGTTGCTACAAATGCACAACTGCGAAAGACGCCGGGCAACCGAAACACATTAATCGACTGCGGGTCACATACAACGCCGCTATAGTAAAAGTCTCCTTTTCATTTGGACACACCTTATATAATTAGTCAAGATAACTATGACCCTCTTGGCCCTGCGGTGGCGCAGTGTGGTAACGCGTTCGCCTAGTACGCCGTTAATCCGGGTTCGACTCCCAACGGTGCAAAGAACGCTTACTCAGAGATCTCATAAAGATCGCACTGCTCACTGTAGTCCGGGGTTTGGTTCCCTAGGCCTTAAGAGGTTCAGATTCCTCGGAAAACAGTAGGTCCAGAGGTTCAAATTCCTCGGAAAACAGTAGGTCCCAGCGCAGCATGACCACTGTAGTCCTTGAGCCGTAAAACCACAAACGAACAGCATGACCCACATTGGTTGGTTGAATTTTTATGGCGGAAGGACAGTAAAGGACATTCTGCACCAAAAAAAGGTATCCTCTTAGGTATATTTTTATGGAATGCTATGGGAAATACACATATTTTTCGAAGTACCAGCTTCTGGCATTTCTCAATAGCGTGTCGTAAAATTTCCGGTGGTACCTGCTTCAAAATTCATTTCTTAACGAACAGATGTGATTAAGCTGTTCTGGGACATCGAAGTCGCAAAATAGCATAAGGCGAGATACTCTCCACAATGCCTCTATGGGAGTTGATAACCTCCTATGTCCAGCCAGGTTCCCCAGATCACTCACCAGTCGAACATGTTTAGGGTATACAGAAAAGATAGTTGTAACATTCACGAAATGTAAACTCACTTGGGCAACATTGGACGGTTATTTGGCTTTATGTCGCATTGTAAGTTTTTGTTTTGCTTCCGATACAAACTGATACACCATTTGTACCACTACAAATCGTATAAAAATTCGTATCGCCAGAAAAAGAAGATTTACAACGTATTAATGTGTAACCGTTATGTTGCTACTGCTCTATAATACAAAGACATTTTACAATGACTATTTAATTGCACACCAATTGCATTTGCTTAGTTTCATAGCGATAGAACACTTTCTTAGATGTATATCTTTTTTTCTTAACGTAGTATAATTAAAATAATTATATTTTCAATTTTACTTTTCAGATGAAGTATGAAAGAATGTGTTTTTTCAATATAAATATGTTTAAAAAAATCAAATTACGTTCTGAAAATAAGAGCAATTAAATTCTCAGTTTTCAATTTTAGCAAGATGGCTTGAACGCGTTCGAGGGAGATCCTTTTTTCTATTATTTCGCTGTTCTTCAAAACCTATTTCCCTAATGTATTTTATTTATGCATAGTTTAATTTCGTTTAAATTGTTCGTTTTGTAAATATTTGGAATAAATGCTAATTTAATTTTAAATAAGAAAATCTATCATCCCGGGAGCAATGCTTTTCAAATAAGCAAATAATTGGAGTGTCGCTGTATTGCGTTTTGGTTGATTTAATGCATTTTTAGTTTTCCCCCTCGTTTCCTGCATTTGAATTTGTTAAAAGAAGTATCCCTTTACGAGAAGAAAAGCACCCACAAATGGAAGAGGGGCGATAACGTATACTATAAAAAAAATTTAAAGAAAGAAAGCATTCCCCGGATGGGATCTATTATAGGTGGGAGATTCATCTGTTTACAAATGGCTGGGCTGCAAAAAACCCCATAAAAAAGAGTTTAAGATGCTCTTTAAGACAAAAAATTTCCCATCTTTTATTTTTATATATTCTAAGTAACGTTTCTCCGTTTCGTATTCATCCACTACCATCATCTCTTTAAAAAACAAGAGTTTTTGTGGGTCGTATTTGAGGGAGAGATTCTTGAGAAATACCCCACGATTTAGAAATCTGCGTATTTCTGAAAAAGCGAACAGGGAACGTATAATAATTTCGCAATGAGGCGATCTGTTCACGTCTTTTTGCTTAATTGATTGTTGCTGTTTAGCTAACAGATAATTTGTAATAATACATTTCGGACCGTTCTCTCTGTTTATTTTTCGGATTATTTACTGCCAGTTCATTTTCACACTTTCTATTAGTCGCTCAGGTTTTTTTTAAGCTCGACAAAACGCAATTTAAATATAAAAATTATATCGATGCCAATTCAATTAAGATTCGATGTAAAATTTTAATACCCATAGGTGCGTGTGATGCGATATCTTTAATGCATTATACATAATTTTCCTTAAAGTACTTTACGAAAATAATATATAACTATAAAATGTTTTGAAATACTAATTAACGCGACGGTGATATTGATATTTTTTCATTAATTAACTTAGGGAATGCATTTGGTTATTAACATCAAATTACTAAACTTTCATTCATAATATTTTCAATATCATATAATAAAATTGTTTCATTCTTCTGTTTTACGTTTGCCAGTTGCTTGCTATGATAATTTACGAAAACGATTATATTTAATAGAAAATAAACGAGCCCCTTTTCATAGGAAGAGTGCCGTATACACCGATATTGTTTCAATGGTAGTAGCACATAATAAACAATAATTTTAATATTAAAAGCAATTTGCACGTTCCAGTTAACTTCAATCCCTAGATAATCAACGATTTTTATCTTCGTTTCGGTTCAAGACGAATGAAAAGCATAACATATCGAATAAATGCACAATTCCAGACCAGTGCGTATAAGTCTCTGTATCGTTTCTAGTTCTTCCATAACACCTTTATAAAAATATTTAACATCCGTCATTTCTTATATAAGAAATGAAAACTTGGAATATTTTAATATTCGTCAAAATGTACTCTTGTAATTCCTTGAGTTAGAAAACGTTTGCCCCTTTGACGACGTTTCGCATCCTGGCAAGCGAACACGAATAATAAAATTCCTATGGAGAAGTAAGAATTTTACTAAATCTTTTCGTAAGGTCTGTAATATAACTAGTCATATCTAAGCCCCCATTCATAGTTACCAAAATCGCAAAGACGTTTGGTCATCTACACCACCAGGCATGTCCCGGATTTTTGTTGTCCCTGAATGAGCCCACATACTACTTTTTCTAAATTATAGGGCTAACAAAGTCATCCTGCAAACGCCGTTTGCCTTTGAATACAGCCCCTTTGAGAAAGGAATCGGCCATCCGAGATATACAATCCCGACGTCTTTGTCATCTATTTGATGTAATGGTCATTTTATGCATTTCTGATCCATTACCGCTGAATAGCACGAATTCCCTGGGGGAAAAAACTCCCCAGAAAAACCTCTTAAGTCCTTTTTACCCGTCGTAATAGCCTTTTTTAGCACATTTCTGGAGTTGGGTGCTATTTGATGAGATTTTTTCCTGATTTTTTAAACCTAGGAACAAAGGAAAAACCAGTCGAAAGACGACCTTAAAAAAGATAATGTTAGAAAATTTTAGTTAGATCTTCTATTAGTAGGACTCCTTTTTCCTAATTATATCTTCACATTTTTGAAAATCATTAACTTCCATTAAAATCGCGACTCACATACAACCTTAATTGAATGTAAGCAGAACTTTCTAGGAAAGAGCAAAAGCGGTTTTTACTAATGAAAAAACATTAGCTTTAAAATCATATTTAAATTTATTTTAATTATGAAAAGGGGGAGAACAAGCCCCTTTACTCGTCTTTAATAGTGTCTTAGAATAATTAGGTAAAAATATTACTAAAATATAATAAACAATAATGAATACATAGGGGAGTGCAGACAGCGCATAAATATATGGAAAATTTCAATGCAAGTTTCTTAACTTCAGTCTGTAAAAATTAATACATTGTTTCTATTTAAATAACAGATGACGGTAATCTATTTAAATTCGGCTTCAATGAACCAGAAACGCACTCCACAACGTGGAAGGAAAAACCAAAGGAAAAATGTCACTGGCCCTTTCAAGTTGTTACGGTGTGGCTTTCGGAAGCGAAGTCGCAAGGCTTATTGAAACACAAGTAATCGGTTCAATCCACCACACAGATTATGAAATTAATGAACGGATCCTTTTCACCAAACTATGTATCAACCAAACTTGTTTCTTTCTTGAAAACAATTTTACAAACAAGCAAGTCGTCTTGCAATGAGAAACCCGCTTTTCCCGATGCTATGTAACATCTTTATGCACTACGTAGAAGAAAAAATTCTAACTTTCATCCCATTCATATTCCGGACAAGGTAAGTGGTAAATGGATGATACTTTTACTGTACTACCTAACAGTATGGATCCTTCACAAATCACCAACCTCTTGAAACCTGTTGATCTTAAGAACCAGTTTACTTTCGAAGGAGGAAAGGACTCTTCGCTGCATTTCCTCTACATTTTAGTCCATAAAACACCGACTGGTTTCTAAACCAGTGTCTCTCGTAAGCGTAACTCTGTTAGTCTTCTTCCTCACGCTCTATCGGCTCATCCACAAAGCCAGAAAATGAGCTCGTTTTATTGGTTGGTGTCTCGTGCCATCAAATTCTCGTCTACAAGTGACGCATTGACTAAGAAAATCAGCTACATTCGAAAAATTGCCTCATAGCGCGGCAACAATCATTGATCGTGTCTCCAGGAAACTACTAAACCTGCTTGTTCTCTTTCCAGTGATTCTTTAGCACCTAAAGACATTGCTTTCCTTATATTCCAAAAATTTCTGCCAAGATCGCTGCTATTCTGAATAATTTCAACTTTCGTGTTACCTTCATTCGAATTAACAAAATAGTTTTTTTGTTTTTTTTTTTATTTTAAAGATACCATCCCGGCTTCCGACAGCTGGGGCATATACTCCATTTCATGCCAGTGTGCGGCCATATCAATACTAATCATACAAAATATACCAATCATACAAAAACAATTGTATGATTTTTGCTTCTATTGATTAGTGCAGTGTGTCGCCATTTAACAGTACATTTTTTACCCCCACCATCTGTATTCTTTGAATATAACTCCATTTATAAATAATTATGGAATATATGAATGGCAAAAATCCTTTTTCAAGAATCCATGTTTTTATAAAAAGGTATAATAATAATAAAATAATACTTTATTCATGGTTATTTGTATGAAGATACTGTCAAAACTTTCACTAGGGAAATGGAAAAAGGTCAGTAGTGATGCTAGTAAAGGGGCTCTCTTTTCAGTAGGAAGAACGAGAGATTGCTCGTATTCTGTAAGAACAACACTTAGAACTTAGCGGTGAGTAAAACTCAGCATTGTTCATAAAAGTTTCACACGCACTGGGATATCACATTAAAAAGTATGCAAGCACGGTTTACATAACTGAAGACCTCACAATGGAGGCAGAAGGGTGATGCAATGGTAAAGTCTCTGGGAGATGTAGAACATGCAGGCTTTGCTTGTTCGCAGGGCCAAGAAAAAGGAGGGAACGTGAATTCAAATACTACAAATGAATCTGAATATTACATAAATAAATTAAACATTAAGTTAAGAAAAAAATTTTCATGACTATTATATGTGTACTATAAAAACATGTTATAATATTTATAAATTAAATGTAATTATTTGACAGCTAACAATTTTTACGAAAATCTGATTTCCAAAAACCAAAGAATTTTTGTAAACTTACACCCTTTGAGCTGAAAATGTGTCTGAAAGAAAAAAAAAAGGGAGGTACTTCTCTCTTTTAAGAAAATTAAACAAATCAAAATCTTTTTTCAAACAATTTTGCTAATGGAATGCATTCAAATCTCCCCCTCACTCTCAAAACTTGCAATTTTTTATCACTATTAAATGCCTAATATATAAATCTACCGAAACCTATAGATTCTTTAGTTTTGCGATATCTTGCAAAACGAAAATTTTTATAAACCATAATTATGTATGATATTATTACTCTTCACGGGGATAGCAAAATTGTTAAATGTGGTCAACACAGAAAAGCCTCCGGGGCGAGATTTTTGTGAGTTTTTCATGGGGGAATTTATTATACAATAATTTTTGCCACCCACGTATATGTAACTCAAACTAGAGCTATTTTGGTTTTATAGAATGCGTCTCTTTTTCTCCAAAATTACACAAGCTCTAGTTTGAGCTGTAATTAAAACGTGGGTGGCAAAAATTATTGTATAATAAATTCCCCCACGAAAACTCACAAAAATCTCGCCCCGGAGGCTTTCTTGTGTTGACCATATTTGGCAATTGTGTTATCCCTGCGGAGGGTAATAATACCTTAACATCTTTACATACGGAGAAAGAGAGCGTTGTTTCCTGTCCTCATTCGTCTAGCGGTCCAAGACACTCCGGGCTAAACGGAGGGACCCTGGTTCGAATCCAGGATGGGGAAAGCGTCTCTTTTTCTCCAAAATTACACAAGCTCTAGTTTGAGCTAATTAATACGTGGGTGGCAAAAAAAACAACAAAAAAAAATATTGTACCATAATTATCTTTGAGGATATTTGCTTTTGTTTTTACATTTCGACTTGCATATGAATGAATCTATGGCAGACACACTGCGCTTAAACAATATAAAGTATAAAAGCACACATAATCGCAGTTAAATATTTAATTAATATTTAACTATAATCAAACATTTAATTGCGATGATGAGCATTTTTATATTTTATATTTCCACACAATCTTAATTCTGTACCAATCTTCTTTATAAGCTTATAAAGGGAAAGAAAACTCAGAGAGATCGAAGCGACGAAAATGAAAATAGTAAATGAGCCAGGAAATGATTGCTGCTTGCAATAGCAAATTTGCTAAGAGATTAAATGGTTTTCTTAATGGGGAAAATCAGATGCACAGCGATTCTTTCCTATGATCCTTGGTTTGTCACGCCGATGTCGTTTTAGGGATTTAGATACATATTTTTTCATGTCACGAAGCTCGAAATGGGGAACACTTTGCCGTGTGCCCGAGTGCGAAAATTATTCGTAAGCCTCAACAACATTTAATTTGACAAGAAATATAATTTTCTGCATTAGAGCACGAACTAAGGAGGATGGCTTTATCACCATTGCCCTGTTTTTAAAAAATCACTGCCTTTAACTCTCCGCTAAAAAGTTGTTCCAATTTAACAAATAAATCTTATTTTATATAACATAATCATCTTAAACTGCAAAAAAATTTCAATTAAAACGCAAATTTTACTTCTTCGATGATCTTTTTGTGTGAAAAGTAAAAGTATATATAAATATATATTTTTTTTACATATACAGTGAAATCCCTCTTAACGGACACCCCTCAGATACGGCACCCCGCTTTTACGGTTAAATGAAAATTCCCCGGCAGAAACCAATTTACAATAATGTATACCAAACCCCTGCATAGCGGTCACCTTCAGATGCGGACACTGTTTTCATCATTCAATCCATTAGACCAGAACCCCTGTGCTGACAAAATACGAATAAAATTGGACTTCGACCTGCACCGTATTTCTCGCAACAGAAAACTAGAACAAACAGGATGAGAGCTGAGGATGATGTTGTTTTTCGTGCAAAAGAGTTTGGGAAAGTTGTCCACTGCTGGGGCACTGTTTTCCCAGAAGAGGGCTGTTGTAATAACAGGAAATAGAAGGTGAGAGAATAAGAGCTAAGGAGAATCACCTCCCCCCTCCCACACCATTAACGAAGAATGGCAATTGACTTGGATTCGTCCTGATTAAAGTAACTAATGCTTAACAAAGACTTTGATAATAAATAAATCATATGGTGTCACACTGCTCGAAACTAATAAACAATTATCAACACAAAATTATCGCAGTTCAAATTTATTATTATCGTTTCTTCGACTAGCACACAGCCTCTTGTAAACGTTACGACGGAAAAACGGTGAATTTAATCTAACAATTAAAAATACATTTCTAAGGAGAAGGATTGGTGAGTAAAACCTACCAAACAGCTATTGATCAATTTTTTCCAATGTAAATAAATTTTAATATTTAAGGTTTTGTTGTAAATTTTTCTTGTTATATTCAACAAATGCTTATGTTCGTTATTTTAAACTTGTCTTATGTGCTCAAAAATACGTTTTTCAAAATGAAGTATTTAAATGATTGAAATGTAATATTTCAGACACTACAGAATGATCCGCCTCTTTTACGGCCAAAATTGTCTGTCCAGTGAATGACCGCTAATGATGGGTTTCGTGGCATATTTATTTGCTCGCAAATTTTTTATAGTGTGTTTTTCTAATAACAGATGGCGCCACAAATACGTGTTTTTTACTATTTTTGAAATCGTGGTAAATACTGTTTCTTTTTTTATACAATTCCATCTCACTCTCTCCTTTTTTTTTTTTAAACCACAACTATGTTCAACAAAATAACCACTTTTGATTGAATCTGTAAACAAAACTAAGAGTGCCAAGCTTTATTTCAGTTTGGATAAAATTTGTTATCGAAATTTTTTATTTATGATTTGTTCCACGAAGTTTGTAACTTACTTCACGAGATTTGCAACTTACTTTACAAAGTTTTTAACTAACTTTACAAAGTTTTTAGCTAATTTCACAAAGTTTTTAGCTAATTTTACAAAGCTTTTAACTAACTTTACGAAGTTTGTAACTTACCTTACGAAGTTCGTAACCTACCTTACGAAGTTCGTAATTTGCTTTTTAAAGTTTAAGCTTTACATTTAAGAAACTGAAATTGCGATATCTCTTATTGCAAGTGCCAGCATGAAGATTTTTATAATGATTAGGTGTTAAATCACAATGCCAGTGCCGAATTATGGTTTTCATGGGCCCCAATCTGGAAAAATAAAGTAGTCCCCTTCCCTCACTAAAGAGAAATTAGCCCTCTTGATATTAGTCAATAAATCATCAGTTTCTTTTGAAAATCATTATCTTCAATATTCGGGTTTATCAGCAATGAAATATTTTCGAATATTTTTGCAAATAAATAAGATTAAAACAATAATACGGTTTAATAGAGGGACCCCAGTTCTCTGGTCTAGGGCGATGTCCTTTTTTTCTCCGATACATTAAAACCTCTAGTTTGAGCTCAAGCGTAGGAATCAGAAATTACTACCCAAGGGTGTAATCGAGACCTAGCTATGCTAGGACAAAATTTTAGGAAATCATACATTTTAAAAACAAAATTCTGTTCAAGTTGTAAATAAAAAATATGTGGATTCTACAATTCTGTTAAGAAAAAAAATTTTTTAGAGCAATAAACCCTAAAATTTTGAATAAATCAACTAAGAATCGTGGGAATTAAAATGAAATTACAGCTTGGAACACGTATCATAAACTGTGTTTGAAAGTAGAAAAAGCCACAATGTGTTGTTTGACACAATGAAGGCGACAAGGGCGAAAAGGTGGAATTTTGGCTATTTTTTCAATTTTTTTCTTTATTTTATTAGCTCACTTCAGAGGTCATTCCTGGTTTAGTTCGGCTTGGGCTCATGCGTTTGTATCACGGTATTATTATTTTACGCTTATATGCCCGAAGCCATGCTGTAAGCAGTGTTGGGTCCAGAGAGACATTGGGGGTGGTGGGGAGGGGTCATAAACGCCAGCTCACAACCCATAGACAGTGATAATTTCTGCCCCTATCAGATTAATGGGCTGCTGACTGGTTCGGGCAGTGGTTCTTCAACTGTGATCCGCGGACCCCTGGGGGTCCACGAGATCCTCCCAGTACTCCACAAAGGTTGGGAAAATTACTAATTATAAGAAAAGAGCATTTGCTCTTTAATGCTAAGAATAAATTATGAGGGGACGAAAAATTCCTTTCTACCGCAGCCCAGCGGATGAAACACTAGAAATAAATATAGCAATGATGCAAATATTCGGTTTCAAACTTTGAGTTAATTGGGTCCGAGAGGGCGAGTGATCTCGAAGGTCCATGGTTCAGGAAAGTTAAAGAACTGTCGGGTTAGAGGGTTCCTTATCCCCAAAATAGGTCCCTTATCCCCGATTCAAAAGAGCGCTAGACTACTTTTTTAGAACTACACCACTGTTACTACCTATAAAATTTCCAACGAAACAATTACTAAAAATATGGTCCGGTGGCTTTGTGTGGTCACCATTTGGCAATTGTGTTAACTCTGAAAAGGGCATACATAT
This sequence comes from Dysdera silvatica, assembly GCA_006491805.2. NCBI lineage: Eukaryota > Metazoa > Arthropoda > Arachnida > Araneae > Dysderidae > Dysdera > Dysdera silvatica. The sequence goes on from QLNU02015360.1 coordinate 177,350,235, forward strand.
GTATGTATGTATGTATAGATATAGGGTAGAGAAAAATTTAGATTTGATATTGAGTCATTGGGTATTTGAGTGCATTGGAGTGGCAACTACCCCCCTACTCCAACTAGACCTCGAGGCTAGTCACGCCACTGAGATCAGAGCTTTAATTTATTAAAGCGCTGGATCGGAAGCATATAACGGAAGTTTAGATCGGCTAATGTGTGCTCTATTCTCACTTTTACAATTTCGAAAGCCCAAGTTTTTAAATTTCCGTTCAAATTTTCCCCCGAGTTCAAATTTCAAATTCGAGAAATTTAAAATTCTAAAAACCAACTTCAAAACTAACTTGAAATCTTCGATGTTGACTGCAAATAGCAACTTTCGAACGATGACGAATTGTTCCAGACAAGTTTGGGAGTCTTTAACGGATCTCAAATACATCAAAAATCGTTTAAACCGACGATTTCCGAAATTTGGGATCGCCAAAAACGGGATAATTTCTGCCAAACCCATAAATTCGACTAAGTAAACGGGAAATCACGGAGTTGGGTCGACCTTTAGCTATGTTATTCTTAAATTATCCTTAATTGTCCTTACTGCCAATGGAGCAACGGATTATCATTTATTTCCGGGGCGAATTTTCAAAAATTCCGCCTCATTAGCATGAATGACGTAACTTATCCGATCTGACTCGACTTGACTTTCGTTCAGGGTAGTGTCGACTTGTCTTTTTGGAAAAATTTAAATCAATATTCATGAAAAAGAAACGTTATCAATTTCATGTATTTATCGACAAAGGTTTTCCATCACAATTATAACAAAATTATTATCTTGTTTTAAAAGTTTATTTTTTGTTAGAATGACCATTATTATCCTTTTATTGTCAATACATTTAATTTTTAAAATATATAACTATTTTTTTTCAGTATTTGCTTACATAAGCTGCCAAAGCAATTTATTCTCCCATAGTGTCCATTCGTTTTGTTGGCATTTTAGTAACATAACTGGATTTAATTTAGTAACAGTCCACACAGTTCAAAGTCAAAAGAAAGAATAAAAACTTAGAAAATAAATTTTCACTCAGCAAAGATATCGAAACGTAAGAATCAGAAAATACACAATTTTACTTCCAAGCTGGGGAGAAAAAGCTTCCCACGTGAAAATATTCGCTAATTCAACTTTGTTTGGTCAAGTAATAATGTATTTTAACATTATATAAAAAAAATTGTTACAAAAAGGTCACTGATTAAATGAGCATGGAAAATATTGTTAAAATGATATTTCGATATCACATATAAATTTTTAACAATTAATATTTACGAATTCGACATTAATAAGTTGTCATGTGCGTCGATTTTTCGTCCATTATTAAATTGAATACGTTTAAAGTCAGGGCCGTAGCTAGGGGTGGCGAGGAGGGCTCACGCCAGGGCTCAAGCGATGGAGGGCGCAAAATCGACAGAAATAACACACAGGGGAAAATACGTTCGTGACCAGGGGGCGCAATCTGGACGGTTCTGCTAGGGGCACAAGATTATCTAGCTACGTTTCTGTTCAAAGTAAACAGATATTAAACTCTTTAAAAAATATTAAACTCTTAAAAAAAAAAAACAAATATTAAAAATCTTAAAACATATATTATATTAAAATCTTAAAACATATATTAAAAAATCTTAAAACACATATTGAACTCCTTACAAAACTTAAAACGTATATTAAATCCCTTAAAAAATCTTAAAATATACATTAAACTACTTAAAAAAATCTTAAAACATATATTAAACTCCTTAAAAAATCTTAAGACATATATTAAACTTCTCAAAAAATCTTAAAACGTATATTAAACTCTTCAAATAAATGTTAAAACCGATGGCAAACAACTATATATTAAACTTGCTGTTTGAAACAAATTGGATTTTTACCATTGCCATTGTAATTGCTTCCTATAGTAATATGTGCAAGACACGTGAACTTAAATGTGCTTTCTTATTATCTGAAAAAAAAAGAAAAAAAAGATGTTGTTAAAAACCCAACTCCGTGTTTTGTTCGCTCTTACATCTGTCTACACGTTGGCGTCTATGTTTAAAATGAGATACTTCCCGCTGACCCATCAACCTACGCAGACACGAGGTAGAGTTTTTGACCAAGTTCGTTGGGTTTGTGTCAACGCCTACCTTTCAACTGCTGCCTACAACGAAGTTCTTAGTTTTTTGTTCAAATCACCTTTTAAGGCTAGTTCATAGAAAGCTACCTTCCCACCAATATTGGGCCTATGGCTATTCCAATCGCATTTTCCACAAAATTATTCGAATGGATCCATCCAGAATTCAGAACGCATTTTCGAATTAAATACCGTGTTATTGGAGGTCTGGTTTTAAAGATTATAAAAAAGACCGGAGTAAGTTCAAGCAGAGGCGTAGCCGGGGGGGGGGTTAGGGTTGTAACCCCCATTTCAATGAAATTTTGTATATTTAACATAGGAATATATGAGTTGTAGCTCTGTAACCCTCCCATTAAGCCTATAACCCCCTTATGAACTTTCTGCCTACGCCACTGAGTTCAAGGGAAAACAAATACATTTAAATGAAAAATGTGGTATTTTTTCTACCGATATGTTGAGAGACAAATGGGACTGATCTACAACTCAACGCAAAACCAAAAGATAAATATAATTTGTCGTTGGATTCTCAAAAGGACACGTTGTTCCTTGTAGAATATTACACGCGTAAATCAGTCCGATAACGTTATCAAATTAAATGTTTAGTGTAAATAGACTGAGTGCTATGTATATATTCGCATTCGCGAAAAAGTGTTCAATAGAGCGTTCTTTCTATCGCAATGTCCCACTTCCACCGTTTTGCTTGGGTACAGTGTGTTCCTGAAACATATTTACTTGTGGTGCCTTTGGTACTTTATAATGGTACGCATAATTTTTTTTCTATGTATGTAATCTATTTTAGTCACATACCCAGGGCTTAATTTCTAACAAAAAAAAAGTGCAGGAGCCCTAATATTATGATAAATCGATTAAAAAATTGAATGGCTGCAAAAGAATCGATAAATCATATCAATTGTTTATGTCCATTTTTCTGGACAACAAAGTTCATGCCTTTAATCACAAATTTATTACTTTTTCATGAAAGTGTCTATTTAGGGGTTCTGGCTAATATTTAAATAATCGCCAAAAAAATGAAGAAATACCGGAGCAGGGTTCCGATGGGTTCCCACCCAATTAAAGCCCTGCGTATACCATCAATTCGGCCGTATGCAAACGTCTCGTAGGGTGATGTCAGTCTTCTGTATGATGTCCTATGGAGAAACGACTGGCAATAATTCGCCTTCAGCTAACAGTAAGAAAACTGCCAGACGCCAATATTGTTAAATAGCTGCCAATGATGGATACAGGGAAAAAAAAGGGTTACTTCTGTAAGTGAATATGTTCCAGCATTTGGAATGATCACCAGAAAAAAAGGCACGTTTTAGAGGTGTAATGACGGGAATAGGTACCAGAGTAAAGTTTGGACAAACCGTACAATTGAAGTCCAGTGTGATCGGCGCCAGGGTGACAAAATCGGATCTCTCCTGCTTTAATTTTATGCTCACATGGAAAACGTATTTCGCTTCTACCTCTTGTTCATCTTCATGTTTCGTATTCGCGTGTAACTCAGTATTTTATATAATTAATTGGACCTTGTTTTGCTAATATTAAATTTTTTTGTGGTGCAAGGACAACCAAGGTCATGGTGCGGCAGGATCCAGTTTCCCCGCGGAATCCAAAACCTGCATTGCTTAGGACAGTGGCGTAGGCAGAAAGTTAATAAGGGAGGGGTTATAGTCTTAATGGGAGAGGTTACAGAGCTACAACTCATATATTCCTATGTTAAATATACAAAATTTCATTGCGATGGGGGGGGTTACAACCCCCAAAACCGCCCCCTGGCTAAGCCTACGTTCCGAACATGGGGTCCTTGAAAAGCGTGAGCGAACCGTCGTAGTTCGATGTGTAAAAAGAATTTAGTTCTGCAATTTTTTTTTATAATAAAGAGCATGTTTTTTCTTTTTAAATAATCAATTTTAAAATTATATAATTTTTAGAGTTAAATTTATTATTTTAAAAATAATTGTGGTTATAGTAAATTAAAGAACTGTGACAGGTATACAAATGGCAAATTAATGACAAAAAATGCCTTTTGGGTCCTGATGTTTGCTACGCTTTTGGATGAGTGAATTGCAGAATGCTATTGCTGAATAATAATTTCCTCCTTAATGGATAGTTGGGTAGTGAGGAGCAAGAATATAAAGAGGTTGCGAAATTCTGGCAATACTTTTTTTCAAGGAGGACACGTACTGCGAAAGATTAGGGGCCACTGGCCTAGAGAATCAGATTATATTTAATATAGTGCTTAATAGTTATACTTAATATAGTACATGAAATAGTTATACTGAATATATAGTAGATGAAATAATTATACTTAATATATGGTACATTATTAATTGTGCTTAACACAGTACATTAAATAGTTGTACTTAATATCGTACATTAATAGTTATATTTAATATAGTACTTAATAAGTATATATATAATATAGTAAAAAAACTTGAGAGTTTTACTTTATTTCTTGACGGTTATACTTTTTCACTTGATAATTATACTTTTTCACTTGATAATTATACTTTTTCACTTGATAATTATACTTTTTCACTTGATAGTTATACTTTATAGATTTACGTATCAAAATCTCATGATGGGTTACAAAAAACGAGATCGATGGCTTAAATTGATCTCTGAATCACGATACGCTCACACGCAACAAGGTTTGCCAGATCAGTGTTTCTTAAAGTGTGCTTCGGGGTACCGTGACGGCCTTCCCTGGGTTCTGCAAGTAATCTGTACAATTCCATTGAAAATTCGAAAGAAATCTGTACGTTTTTTAATCCCACCCCATTTAACAATTGGTTAACTAACCGTAACCAGTATCTCGTGACAATAGAAAGGTATTTCCTATTTTTATTTGCATTGCCTATTTCTATGTTTATGTTCATATGTTTGATAAATGATCGGCCTTTAAGTTTTCCTTACATAATATTTATAGCAAGGTTCCGTAGCTTACAGCACCGAATTAGATGATCTAGCGCCCCTGGCAAAACCGTCCAGATTGCGCCCTTAGCCACGGACATATTCTCCCCTGTGAATTATTTCAGCCGATTTTACGCCCTTCCTCGCCTGCGCCCCTGGCGTGGGCCTTCCACGCTGCCCCTTAGCTACGGCCCTGGTAGCTAGGTATGTGACAAGAAAAGGGTTCTTTGGAATAAAGAGTTTGAGAACCACTGTACTAGACGATAAAGCCCAGCCTAGAAAGCTCGGAAGTCACAATGGTAACCATAGAATCCCTGGGAAGCGTGATAAGAAGCAGAAAAACCATAAATTTATTTAAGCACAGTTTAGTCACCGAAATGAAGCTATAAATTACTTTTACCAAAGTTACAGTCGTCTGAACAATAGCGGAGATTCTCTAATTACCTCGTGTTGTGCCAGATTAAAGTACAGGAAGCCGCTTTCGAGCCCGAGAAGCTAAAAGATTTTTTTTTTAAAACATAAACTTAAGAGATACAAATAGGAGACAGGAAAAAAAAACTTTTTTTGCCCTGATCTCGGGAATACTTTAACGCTCCGACTGTTTATCCTGTTTTCCACGTGCGTAGTAGAATTTGCTTATCCCGCGATTTCCACAGACGTCAATTCTGTTTAACTGCTTTATTCATTTGCGCACCCCGTTTTTTCTCCGTTTCGCCAACGACAAAGACTTACACGTATTATTAATCTTTTTAAAATGTTATTTTGTCCAACAGGTAATGATAGTGGTCCGTTGCCTTTTCTGTTCTGAACGTGGAATTAGCGAGAGTTTGCAGGTTTAGTTTCATTCGTCACATTTTCTTTTCTAATCAAATTAGGAATCCTCTGTTACTTCACTGATTTAAACGAGATACGCTGTTCCACACCACGATTTGAAGCTCAGACTTCAGAGCTCGTTTGACTCGCCATAAAATGTTGGGGATCGGAAAAAATGAAAATGTGTCGCCTGGTTTAGTTTACCGATTTCATAGCGAATGGTGGATGCGTGTGTAATTTCTTTTTATTACCATACAAATATTTCCAAACAACAGAATATTTATTAGCTGCATGAAGATGATTTTAAAAAAGGTTTAAAAATGTGGTTTTTTTTAAGAAAAGTACTTCTCATTTTAATTCTTAGGTATTTGTATATATATATATATTTGTATGTAATTTTGCTATCCCTAAGAAGTGTCATACAATAAACACTCTCAATAACATTGTCCTAATTGACGACTGCTTCGACGGAAATTTGCGGTCCGGTGAATCCTTCATTGAATTGCACATATTCCCATTGAAGTCCTTTTCTGTTTAACAACGTTTTTTCTCTGTCCCCTGAAAGTCTCTAACGTGAGAGATTGCTGCAACATCCTACAAAACATACATACATATATAAGGGCATAATCTCGGTGATATCTAGTCGATATGACGTTTTGGTTCACATTAAATATACGCTGGTTCGTCATCAGCCTGGGAAAATGCTTGCTTTTTTTTATTATATACGCCCATCAAAGCTTGTGATGGTGGATCGTATATAGCTCTAGGGTGTGAGCTAACAAACGTGTGTTTGTCAGAACATCATATCTCAGACAAAATATTATCGCTTATTTCTACGGACTTCGTATCCAAGCATACGTGGGTGAAAGTAAAGCTGCGTTAACTTATAATAATAATAATAATAATAATAATTAGACGACAAAAGATTAGCATATTGATTTTTTTAACTCAAAAATTGAATAAGATTATTATAATGGATTGATAGCACCTACCATAGGCGTACACAGAAAGTTTATAAGGGACGGGTACGGAGCTATATACGATTCCATATATTAATTGTTTGTTTATTTTTTTTAAAGAAAATTTGTAATTAGTGTAAGGAAGAGAGGTGCGTATCGGCTGCATCAGTAAAGTTTCAAAAAGAAGAAGAAGAAGAAGAAGAAGAAGAAGAAGAAGAAGAAGAAGAAGTAGTAGTAGTAGTTGTTGCTTAAGGGACAAATTACGGCATGCGTGTTTTGAAAAAATGAAACACATTAAAAATTTTAACCTACTATCAATACTGGTTTTAAATTAGTTTGTTTGTTTGGATTTTTTATGGCGCAAGAGCATCTAGACTATACTGCGCCAGTTTAAAGTAGTAAAACAGACGTTAGGAAAAAAATATGAGCAAAAGTCTAAAGGTACCCACAAACTGTTATATAACGAAAAGTGAATTGCTTTTAGACTCTTATCATTCGAAACCCTAGGCTAGTTATGTCTGCAGATCATTATTTATATGAAGGCAGACTGCTGCTTATTTCAGGGAATAGGTAAAAGAAGTTTACCTCACCCCATTGTATAATTACGCATGTAACTGTCGATACGTGATTGGTTGATTTTTCAATAAAACTCTTCCTTTTTTTGTATTATATAAAATATAAAAGCTTAATTGCAATTTGATATATGTTTGTATTTATAACTGATCATAAATGAACTTTACTTGAAAATACTGTTTTCCATATTCTTATACGAATATCGATGTGGTCACTAAACTATAGTAATGACATTCATGAAACTGAAGATCGACTCACTATGCCAGTGGTTCCCAACCCTTTTCAAGCCGCGACCCACTTTTAAGTAATTCGTGACCCACTTTTATGGTATAGCCAAGTAATCCGCGACCCACTTTTATAGTAGCCAAGTAATCCGCGACCCACTTTTATGGTATAGCTTAGTGATCCGCGACTCACTTTTATGGTATAGCCAAGTAATTCGCGACCCCTTTTATAGTAACCAAAAGATCCGTGACCCCCTCTGTCTGCCACCGCAACATTTGCATAATAAAAGCATTTTTAACAGAGTAAAGAAAACACATTAAATAGAAAATTATATTATATTAATTATATATATGTTACATTATGTATATTATATTAATTAAGGTAAATCCAAGGTTACATGCCGCATGCGGTATAGATTCCGCACCACCCACTCCTGAAACGGGCTGTGGCACTGCAAAAATACTCCAAAGGTTCGCCATTTAGTATTTGAAGCGTGTTTGGTAAAAACATCGTGTTCCTGTGCCTTTTTGTTTTTAAATTAACAAATATATAACGTGTAGGGATCACACTTGCACCAGCACCATTCGTATCAGCTTCGTAGTAAGAGAAATGACCTTTTGTATCAGTTTTGTAGCAGGAAAAATGACTTTTGGTATTGGTTTCGTAGCAAAAAAAAAAAGAAAGCAAAATGCTTTTGCATCAGTTTTGTAGCAGAAAAAAGCCTTTGCACCAGTTTTGTAGCAGGTGAACACCAGAAGTTTATTATTTTGTACAAAAAAATTGGTTCGCACATCAGTTTTGTAGCAAGCAAAAAATACTTTAATCAAATGAATGAGCACAATAAAAATGAAAAGTAAAATGTTTCATTGAAAAAGTAGAACTTCATGCACATCAAGTTCTTTGTTTTTTTTCTTGTTTTTTTTGTAATTTGGACCCTCTTCCCTGCTTTTCTCTTGAGATGCTAAAATTATTGAATTACACAAATTAGCTTCTGTCAATAAAACTTTCCCACTTCCCACCGCAGATATGTTATTTCTTTGAATAGAAATTCACAGGAGCAAAAATATGACTAACGACCGCGAATTTCGTACACCACCGGTAGGTGGCGTATCAGGGAGAAATTCCTCTATTTTGATGTAAAAATACTAAAAAATGACCAACAGTCATTAATTACAACACATAAAAGAATTCACAATTTTGCCGTTAGGTGGCGTATCAAGGACCAAATCGAACATCGAAAAAAATCGTAACTCGTTAATTAAAGTTAAAATCTTTTTTAAATGAAATCGTTAATTTAGCTTTTAAAAAAAAAAGTTCCAGAAACAGGCACCAGGTGGCGTTTTTTCACGGAATAGAATTATAAATTACGTAAATTAATTAAATTTATTTAATAGGTAAATTTACTTTTAAATTAATCTACAAGCCTCTGCATGTGTAGATAACGAAAGCAGACGGGGGAAATATCCCGAAATGTATACCGGGAAATTTCGGCGTAAATCGCGCGCTATTTTTTAAAGTATCCCGAGGAAATTTTTCTGAACTTTTAATAAAATGCTGCGAGTAAATGTTATTCAAAACGTGGTAAAACTACGGGTCCGCGTAAAAATTTAAATACTTTTGATGCTTCGCAAAACGGCCATTCCTTACTACAAATATCGCGATACACTTGCAGGTAAATTGTCTGCCCCCTTTTTTTCCCCCAGCTGTTTCACAATCACGGCTGCGTTTCATTTCGTTGTTTTAATCCAAATTCAGAGCAATTTCCATACATAAAGCTAGGAGCAAAAAATAACGGAGAAACAAGTATACAAGTCGGAAGCATCGTGTCCAAACATAGAAGGCACGGGCCATCTGTAAAGTGCGTTTTTTTTTTGTTGTTTTTTTTTTACCAAAAACCATAAAAAATACGAGTTTTTGAGGGGCCAATAGAAAATTGTACGTGAGGGCCTTGAATGAGGTTTTCCGTAGTTTTCTTCGTATCGACCGTGCAGCCGTAAGGTGGGATTAAATTTCGTACAGACTACGGAAAATCCGTATAAATTCTGGACGTGCATGCGCAGAAATGCGACAGGAGAAGCTATTTCCCCCTGTCGCCAAATAGCCAATTAAATATTATTGGATGGAAACACTGGTAGGAATTTTTCTGACGCTAGTGTTTTCTAACCAAGTAAATATTATTGGATGGAAACACTAGTAGGAATTTTTCTGATGCTAGTGTTTTCTAACCAAGTAAATATTATTGCATGGAAACACTAGTAGGAATTTTTCTGATGCTAGTGTTTTCTAGCCAAGTAAATATTATTGCATGGAAACACTAGTAGGAATTTTTCTGATACTAGTGTTTTCTAGCCAAGTAAATATTATTGGATGGAAATACTAGTGGGAATTTTTCATAGAGTCCATGCACATGCGCAGAAGGCGAAGCCGGTCCTGTCTCTAGACGTTAGTATCAAATAACCAGTTCATCAACCGTCGTGTTATGTGCTATTGGCGAGATTAAGCGCCAATGATTTGGAGACGAGAAAAAATTCTAAACAATATAACCAATAATGAAATAAGCTAGAAAAACCGTCCACCTGGCAAAATGAATAAGTGATTTTGGCGCAAAAATGGAAAAATTCATACTTTTGTAGCAGTTTGCGGCAACATTTTCGATTTGGCGCAGGCGTGTGATCCCTAAAGGTGAGTTAGAGAGTTTATTATGAAATATTTTCGTGTGCTACCCTATTTTGTATATTACAGCTAAGACTTTAACGATGTCAGTGGATTCCCTGTTTGAGCGAAGCATAGTCTTAGTATAGAGAGGTTTCATTGTTATTTCGCCATGTTTGAATTCAAGATCAGGAAGGCGTGGGGTGAGGCATCTATACCTTACAAATTGGTATACATGCCGCAGTTAAAATCAGGGACATATGCCGCGCGTATTCTTTCGGATGTTAATTTTAATTTTTTGAATTTTTTGTTATTTTGCGCCAAATGCCGTTAAATATAATCGCAAATCCTAGTCAAATGTCTCCAATTTAATTATAATTTTCTTTTCTTACAAATCCATAAAAATATCATCAAAGTTTTCAAAAAATCCGCCAAATTCATAAAAAAGCTCTCCAAAATTCTTTTTTTTTTCGTCATTATTGAGAATGGAACCATCGCATAAACATGCACTTGAGTCGAAAGCATAAGACCTTGCAGATACAGAGCCATCCACGAGTAAAGGTTTGCCTGAAAAGAATATTACAATTCCATCGAAATATTTGCATGCAATATCTCCAATTTCAAAACTAAATAAAGAAAAAAGGAAAGGCAATGAAGAAATAGGCGCGTGTCTTAACCATTGCAGAAAACAGAAGACCGTTAAAAGAAAGATAGTAGAAGAAAGTTGGAAAAGAAAGAAATAGAAATAACTAAAGAAGGTGGTTAGATTATGAATCAAATAGTCATAGTACTAGTTCTGAAGTAGATGATGTTTCTGGGTTTGATTCCATTGCAATAGAGAGAGACAGAGGTAATTCTAATGAGATGAGTGAAGCTGGGTCATCACAAACTTTGGATGTGAATACATGCAATGAATATGAAGAAAATTATTATCGCACAACAAAAAAATGCGAATGGTTACATTGTGCTATATGTAAGTAAGCGATGGCTTCATGCAGAATGTACGTGCGGCGTAACACCCGACACACTTGGGAGAGATGCCGTAACGAAGGGTGTTAAAAAATAAATTATAGCGGCTTATTGAATTTTTTGTAGATTATTTTTTTCTAATATATATGCTTCTTAAAAGTGTATCGATTATTATGACTAAGTAAATTTCATGTTTGTGCGCCATGGGTCTCAGAATATCGATTTTAAAAAAAGTGAGGCATGTAACCCGGATTTACCCTATATTAATTTATATTACAGATATAAAATTAACAACGATTAGTAGAATATTGCAATGTGTGTAGCCATGTTGAAGTACAAAAGCGTTGGAAACATTTGGTATGAAATTCTTTATAAAAATAATTGCAACTAAAAATAGTTTCGGCCATTCTCCAGAAACCTGTTCACGACCCCCAGGTTGGGAACCATTGCACTATGCGATACATTTGTTTGTTTGGCTTTTTTATGGCGCAAGAGCATCTGGGCTATACTGCGCCACGATACATTTGACAAATAATGAGAAACACAACTGACACAATTGTTTGTTTGGATTTTTATGGCGCAAGAGCATCTGGGCTATACTGCGCCAGGACACAATTGCAACAATTTAATATAGCTTTCAACGGCTTGCTATCTTTCACCGAAACTATTATAACGAGAGCCCGGATTGCATGCAAATGCATATGTGCATATGCAACTACATATTTTACTCCTTTTAGCGTCAGTGCATAGAAATGCATAAAAGCGCTAAATTTCCAGAATAAATGCATATATTAAGGATGTTAGTAACTTTAAACATTTTATTATTCTTTTATCGGAAAAATTTCGCGACAACGCTAAAGCTAAACTTTCCTCTTACTTCTTATCTGAGCGGAAAGGCAATGGAATTTGTAAACGTACACGTTTAATTATGTTCTAGGACGCCAAAAATGTAGTCATGACTGAATTATAGCCACTATTCCTATGAAAGAACCGAAGCTTTTTTTTTTTTCCTGCTTAACTGGCAATTGATTGAAAGTCAGATTAAAACAATTATTTACATAGGGTAAAATTCGACGTCATTATCTATCAACAATAGACGTGGATGATAGTCTCTCACGAATAAACTATCAGTAATAGACAATCCGCAAAATTTTATAAATGCTGTCCAATAACCTCTATAGTCAGGGCCGTACTTACGGCGTTACCAGCCCTGGACAAAGCAAATTTTAGTGACGCTCGAAAATGTTTTAACATAACACAACGATAAAAAGACTGATCATGGTTTAGCACATGTCAGTGACGTAGCTTGGAGGTGGGGGGGAAACGGGCGGAAAATTTCAATATTGGACCGGTGGGAGAGAGAGAGAAAGAGGTCTAAGGGGGTTTTAGCAGACGCAATGCTTAGCTTGTCCAGAGCGCTGGCTGCCCACGCTACCCCGCTGCCACATGCCCGTACCCTGGGGGGGGGGGGCGGTATCTTAAGGGCCGATCCCACCCCCGAAACTAAATTTGTAATATTACGGCAAAAATACGTACACGTATTTACTTGTCAAACTCCGGCCCAACATGACCCCATTGTAGCCCTTGAACCGTAAAACCGCAAACAAACTTATAAAAAGGGGGGGGGCTCTCAAACCTTGAATAATTATGAAAATTCTGACCACAAGATCTCGTTACGTAAACCACTAATTTGAGACACCACAACATAACGTTTCAAAGAAAAAAAAATGTAGAAACCCTTTATTTTAAAAGGAGGGCATTATAAAAAAAAATTAAGTTTCGATGGCAAAACTACAAACAAAAATGTACAATGATGTACGCGAGTATGATGGGCGCGATTCTTATATCTCATGAGGGCGCACTGGCCCGGGAGTCGATTAACTGGCTGTCCAGTCCGCTTCTGCAGTCATAGTAGACCGTTAGCATGTTTTGTTAAGTTTCAATACAGAGAATGAACTTTCTACTGAGGCTAGACTAATAGGGATCGTCAGCAAACTCTGCGAGCAATCACAACGTTTGGTAAAGTATCCTGGAAACTGCTTTCAAATAAGTACTTAAGAATGATCAGTGGTGAAGAAGCTAGTGTTTCCGGAATCGATATGGAATAAGAATTTTCAGTTCTGTGTACAAGTCTAATCTGTTCAAATCGTCTAAAGAAATGGTCAGCTGCTTACAGTAGTTCAATAATTTACCGTCCTCCCGTCTTTTTAACACCACAATATTAAAAATAAATCAAACGTCATGCTAAAATTTTGGCATGCTAAATTTATTTTGACCACCATTTAAAAGCTGCACTTTGGCGCAGTATAGCCCAGATGCTCTTGCGCCATAAAAATTCCAAACAAACAAACAATTAGAAGCTGCAGAAGCATTATGGGAAGTATGACGTCACACGCAAAAGTCAGTTGATCAAGTACTCTGTCGAAAATATACAAGAGTAGCTAAAAACTGATTTCTTGTGACTTGTGTGCATTACAGGCCTGCACAAAAGTTTAGACACAGAGGCAAATTATAAATAAAAGCGAGAATTTGCATTGAACTTCGCCGATATTGTATCTAAATAATCCTAGAACCAATAATAAATTGTGCAACTTAAAAGATTACCAAAAGTACTGAAACAAAATATCCCAACACCGTAATATTGGAATCTGCATGCCACAAATGTTTAGGCACATATGTCAGATTTATGCAAATTAACGGCGCGAAGTTCCCAAGTGATCGAAGGGGCGTTTCCCAGAGTTGTTATATAAGGCCTGAAATAATTTAGAATGCTTAGAACGATGCCGAAGTCAAAGCAATTTACGAATGACGAGATTTTGAAGATTTGGAGGCTGAAAACTAAAGGTAAATCTGTTACTCAAATTTCTGTTGCATTGAACCGTTCAAAGCGAGGCATTTATCGAGTGTTATCCCGGGGTGATCAGTATCAACCAAAATCACGATCTGGGAGGCCTCGAGTGACCAGCATTCGGGATGATAGACAAATACGAAGATTGGCTTCAAATGAAAGCCTGTCTGCAAATCAAATAAAAAACACGTTAGCAATGCGAGTGTCAAGAGAAACCATACGTAGAAGGATTGTAGAATGCAGGCATTTGAGATATGCAAAAATGCGCCGCAAGCCCTGCTTGCAATTACATCATAAACAAGCACGACTACAATGGGCAAGGCAGCACATATCATACAGTGACGAATGGCTGCAGGTGTTATTTAGTGATGAAAAAAAGTGGAACTTAGATGGTCCCGATGGCCTTTCGCACTACTGGCACGATCTTCGAAAACGCCCCTTAAGTCGGTTCAGCAGACGTCAAGGAGGAGGTTCAGTCATGGTTTGGGGAGCCTTTAGCTTCAATGGACAGACTTCTTTGGCGTTTTTGAATGGAAAACAAGATTCCAAGGCATACCAGGCAACTCTTGAAAGTCACCTATTACCTTTTGGCGAACTTTTATGTGGACGAAACTGGGTTTTCCAACAAGATAATGCGTCCATCCACACATCCAGGTCAACAAAAGAATGGATGAGCGCTAAAAATATTACAGTTCTCGATTGGCCTGCTCTTAGTCCTGACTGTAATCCCATCGAAAATGTATGGGGCATACTAACGAATGTTGTGTATGCCAATGGAAAGCAATATCCGTCCGTTTTAGAACTTAAAAAGGCTATAGAAGAAGCGTGGTTTAATTTTGAACCAGAAACCTTTCAAAATCTTGTGCTTTCAATGAACGACCGCGTATTTAATCTAATACGAAGTAATGGTGGCTACATTGATTATTAAAATTGTTCATTTCCTTATGCAAGTGCTAAAATTTATGTTTGTGCCTAAACTTTTGTGCCACATATTTTACTTATTTTAAGTTATATATTGCAGCAAGTTCGCTACTGATGTGATTTCTGTTCTCAAATTTTTAATTTGCATATTACATGTGTTCATACTTCGTAATATTAAAGTTCCTACTTCTTCAGTTTTAATAGTATTTTGTTATACTCAAATTTGTGTTGTGTCTAAACTTTTGTGCAGGCCTGTACATGTTTTTAACAGCCCTGGGCGATCCCACCAGCTCCCCCAAAGCACGGCCCTTCCTATAGCTCTGGAAAATACGTTTTTGGCCATAAATGTGTTATTAAATGATAAAAGACAAAGCTTAACTGTTCAGAATACCGAGAGACACATAATATATTTGGCGCAGTATATCCCAGATGCTCTTGCGCCATAAAAAATCCAAACAAACATAATATGCAGTGATAAAAATTGTGTTCTCTAAAGCATATATAATTTTGTATATATCGAATATTTCTACTCAGCAGTTAATAAAAAACCTATTAGTTTTAAAACGCTGGCCATACGTTTTCAAGTACAGTGAAAATCGTTTATAACGACGCCGGTTATAACGACCAACCGCATATAACGACGGAATTTTTACAAGAAGTTTGGTTTGCTATTCTACTCCATACTAAATATATCGGTTATAACGACATCGTATATAACGACGAAACTTGCTATAACGACGGCGATTTTGTAGTCTACGTAGATTCTAACTAGGGAAATTCGTATCGGATATAACGACGCGACTTGACAGTCATAAGTCGGAACAATGTGGGTTCGAGACAACGCTAGAATCACACATGCGTTATTAAAATTTAAGCGTTATTTTAATCTTGTTTATTTACAAATGTCCGAGAAAAATTTTTACTGCTAAACCTGAATATTGAAGAGAATGCACTTAAAATAAATTGTGATTTATCAATTGAATATCACAAGGGTAGGATTCCTCAGGGGTCCAATTATTTTTTCAGTCTAGGGCTCATGAAACTTTTAAACAGGCACTGTTCGGAAGTCATTGGTATAATATAATAAATATTTTTAATACATTTGTTTTCCATATTATATATTTTACATAGTGTTTTTTACAATTTTTTAATTCAGAAAACTACAAAAATGTGTATTTAGTATGGTTATAAATATAGTTTAATGCAGCGGTTCTTTAACTTTCCTAGACCGCGGACCCCCTTCAGAGATCACTCGCGGACCCCCAAGAATTAACTCAAAGTTTAAAACCCAGAATTTGCATCATACATATTTATTTCTAGTGTTTCATCACTAATTTTCACCATTTAAGGAAGGAATTTTTCGTCCCCTCATAATTTATTCTTAGCATTAAAGAACAAATGCTCTTTTCTTACGTTAGTAATTTTCCCAACCTTTTTAGAGCACTGAGGGGATCTCGCGGACCCTCTGACACGGTCCCGCGGACCACAACTGAAGAACTACTGGTTTAATGTATATCGTAATTAAATTCATTATAATTAAGTATGTTTTTATTTAATTTTGAAACCAAAAAGTTTATACTTTTTACTATCAAAATAATTTATAAAACTCTAGAGTGTATTACTGCAGGCTATTATGATTTTAAAAATATATCTTTTATAACGACTGAATTTGCACGGTCTCTTGAAGATCGTTATAACCGATTTTCACTGTACGTTAAAAATGTTCAAGTGCGTAGTTTTCAATTTAGTTGCACGATCACTAGCGTACGCAGATGGGTATTGATAGAAGTTGTAACCCCCCTCCCCACGTTGGAATGGAATTTTGTATATTTAACATAGGAATATATGGAGTTATGGCTCTGTAACTTACCCCCCCCCCATTGTGCCTATAATCTCCTTATTAACTTTCTGCATACACCTACGTTTATTCATTTTAAGTGCATATACAATTATACATGTGTGTCAGTCCGCCAGCTAAGCACAGCTGCGGACGCCTTAATAGATAAGAACTGTACAAACTGCAGTCGTTGAAGTTACATCTGTTTTCAACCCATTTGCGTATGCTAAACGACATATCTTTTATAACAACCTCTGTCGAACTCAGATGGGTCGTTACTCGATCGTTTTTGTAAAAGGTTGTAAATTGCAAACGGAAATACTTCTTTGGCGGAGATCGCGTATCTTACACCGATTGTTACCATGCCCTACGTAAATTGCCGCTTAGAGCAAAAGAAATGGATGTTTTTAGTTAGCATGACACAACTGCTAACATAGGCACCCATATGCGAAAATTAGAAAACCAGCCTGAAGTAGTTGGTGTTCCTTTTCTTGGAATAGCGGGGAGCAAATAGGCTTTTTTTTCCCGCCTTTATGTTGATTGGTTATTTTTAGCATAACGTGACCATTAGTTGTACCCAATCAAAAGTATAGTTTAAAAAAAAATGGGAAAAATTGAGATGAGGGAGAGAGCAGAGAGGAAAAAATGTTAGGCATTCTGGTTTTAGCTCGGGAAGGATTTGGCTTTTTTTTTTTTTTTAAGTTCGAATTTAAAATGTGAAAGTCTGTAGGAGAAGGCCCCGTGGGGCCCACTGTAGGCCTATTTCTGGTGAGATGTGTTCTGAAGAAGTTCCGTGTATGAGAAATTAATAAAAAAGATATTAATGCCCATAGTATACGCTTACGTAACAGGAAGATAATGGAGAAAGATGCTCCAAACGCCCATGTAAGGCCTTTTAAATTATTGTCATCAGAGACAAGATCTTGAGTTAGGGATTACGCCTTTATTTAACTGACAATTAATATCATATGTTATAATTTATTGATAAGCCGCCGATAAGAGAAAAAAAAAATAGCATAGAAGTATGCGAAGTAGGAAATTACTGTATTTTAATGTAGTCATATCATTATTTGTTATAGATGTACTTGATTAATGTAAATAGTTTTAATAAACATTTTATTTTGTTTTTATATTTATGAATTCCAATCTTATTCGAATTTAACATGTGTGTTTTATAATTGGGAAAGAGCCACGAACTGGGTATTGTTATTTCACAATGTACTAACAGTGATAGTATACGATATTTATTTCGGCCACACCAATCTTCCTTCCACTATTATATGTGTGTTTTTAAAAAATTGTGAAGTAGCAAAAATTCACCGTTATGCATGTATGTTTTGAGGTTTTTTGTGCATACTTGGATGCATATTTTGCTAGTTTTTTAGTGCGTATAATCTGGGCTCTAATTATAACACTAGGCGTGGATTCTGGTACAAGTTAAGGTTATGGGTGTTGTCCGTGAGTTAGTGCCCTCTAGTGGCAGATAACAGAAGAAAGGTTAAGGAAGGAAAACTATATGAATGCGAGACGGAAGAAAACAGAGAATAAAAAGGCGGAAACTGAATTATGAAGGAAATTAAAGTAGTATATTGATATGGAGAAAACAAAACTACGGGACATAGATATTAGCCGTAATAACCGTGCCATTGACCAAGCGGCCAACGTTTTGATGTATCAGATAGGCTTCAAAGAAATTTAAGTATACAGGTGAAGTCGATTTAAAGATTAATTTACCTTGATCAAAATTAAATTTGTGATCTAATGCCCAACAGTGTTGCGCTACAGATGATTTTGATAGTTCCAGTTTTCGAAGGTACGCTCGGTGTTCCTTAACCCGGAAGCGGAGTGCACGACCAGTTCGGCCAATGAAATACCACTTCAGACACGAACATAGGATTCTACAAATAAACCATTAATTGTGATTCGAAATCGAGTACTAATACTAATTTTGAATACTAATCGAATGCTAATTTTGTTGATGGGAGAGGAAGTGGGCTTGAAACTAAACTTCTCCAAAGAAGAGAAGTGAACTTGGTATTGACAATAGAAATAAAAGGCAAGCAGAGATGATCTGCAATTTGAGTTTTATGCCCGAGGAAAGGCAGGTGTCCGGTTTTTGGAAGAGAATTTTTTGAGGGCGTGATCGATAATAGACGGACTGTAGCCTAGGAATGTAGCAATGTTTTTAATATACAGTCGCACCTCGTTAACACGAACACGCTTAACGTGAACTACTTTTATAACTAACCGTTTCCTGAATCCCCCATCAAATTGTATAGGAATTTTTATACTTTAGCTTTTTTTTTAACACGAACACGGTTAATACGAAACACCGTTTAACACGAACTTATAATCAAGGGCCCTTGGAAAATTCTCCCCTCTTAACACGAACAAAACGCGCTTTTTCAAGTCTTTCGATGCATTTTTTTTCTAGTTCTGTTCTTCCTTGGAAATAGAGAATTCCAAAGAAGACTAATGTACCATTACCTTTCAAAGGTGAGTATATTTTGTTCTGATAGCATTGGAGGGATGAGGTAACCACTTTTACCGGCTTAGAACGGTTTCATCGTTCGATTTTCATGAGCTAACCAACAAATATATAATCCACTCTAGGAACAAGAATTGTTTGTTTGGCTTTTTTATGGCGCAAGAGCATCTGGGCTATACTGCGCCGAACAAGAATTGGCAGCTGAAAATGAGTGAGTAGAGTTGAGAATTACCAGGGCTGTCCTGAAGAAAATTATTGAGAGTATGCAGTGTTGTCTTAATTAAGGAGTATTGTAATTGCGGAGTTACTGGACTTGGTGACCTCACAGCGCCGAGCTGACTGTCATTTGACTGGTCGTCTATCGTCTGGCCAAGTTGAAGGTGACAGTTTCCACCAGTGGTGTAGCGTGGTGGGGTGCAACCGGTGCGAAAGCCGCGGGCGCAACATTTCAATGCTGGACTAGTGAAAGGGAGTGCTAACGAGTTTTAGTGGGTGCAATACTTAACTGGCGCTGGCAACATACGCTACGCCGCTGGTTACCACTTTCATCAGTTTTTCATTCCTCTCCTGGTCGTACGCAGGATATTATTTTGAGGCTTGGGGGATTCAGGGGTTTTTCCTCATTTGTTTCCATTCAAGTTTGTAAATGACTAGGAAAAAAAAGGCTGAACTTTGTTGAAAGTTGCCCAAAAACCAGCAAATACAAAAACGTTCTTGAGACCTTGAGAGTATGCGGCGCGTACCCTGTATTTTTCAAAATTTCTTGAGAGTAGGCGGAGCAAATAGCGCGTATCCTCTGGGGACAGCCCTGACCATTACGAGAGTTGGGAAGGGTGGCCGCCGAAGGCAGCTCTGTAATGAGAACTTGGAATGCCATTTCCGAAACCTTTAAAAAAACACTAACGACGGCTATACTATCAATTTGCTACATATGCTTGCGTGTCGTTATTTTCCGAAATGAATTTGGTAAAAGGTAATTTAAGAAACAGTATAAGTAATAAATGCATTTCGGTCTGCAGAATCAGATATAAAGCATTTGGCATCCAATGTACAAAGGCAAAAATCTCATTAATTTGTACGACAATATATATGTCATGTTATGAGATCATCTTTATGAAATTAATATTAATTTTTAAATTTATCTCAATAAAATCCTGCAATGATACGTTTTATATTAGCCCTCATTACAAGCTGCTCACGTCAGCAATATCATGAATCGTATTGGTAAAATTTGGCACGCGCATATAAAAAAGTTCTCCATCCAGTGTTGCGTCTAGATATTTTGCCGCCCGGGGCGAGTGACTGTCATTGCCGTAATTACTGTGCCTGTCATTGTTTCTTAAAGGCTAATTGCCGCCCCCAAATTGTGGCGCCCCTTCCCCCCCCCAACAACTCTACTGTCTCCACCACTGACCTAGGGAATCAAAGCCTAAACTACGGACCAGTTAGAAAAGCGGGAAACGTTCGTTACAACTTAGATTTAATCTCATATTGTCTGCATTGTAAACAAACGCATTACCACTACTTCATAGTAGTTCGTTATAAAGTATTAAAATATTGTGTTATGCGTCTGATTGCAGTTATATCAGAGCATGTGTCGCATTTTTTTATCACCTTTGTGAGGCATAACTAACTACAAAAGCAAGGTATAAAACGATTTTAAAATGTCTTTGAAAGGTAAAAAGTAAAGCAATTTTTAAATTATAAAGGTATTTCAGGATGTTCTTAAGGATATAAAAAAAAAATGATTTCAACATTCCCTACTCAAGAATAATAAAATAATGCTGTTAGGAGCATGAAACTGAAACTCTTAATTCAAAAAATAGTTTCTTCTTTAGTAATGAATTTTCAATCTAGAGGCACGATAATCAATAGACTTTGGGGGTATTGGGAAACTTTCCCTCTTGAAGCAGCCTTTGATCTTTTTCTCGTTCACCATAACATTATTTATCAGAATCTGTAAAATCACTTCTGGAACTAAGAAAGGCGTGGCAAGTGTTTACAAACATGGCAAAAAAGCATCTCTAAAATATTATCTCTGATTCTGACTTCTGTGTCTCATCTTTTATCGAAGAAGTCAATCAGTCCTGAAGTAAGAACAACATTTGCTTCTCTGATTATTATGATGAGCATTTCTAACAAGAATATTAAAAAATATGTAAAAGGATTTATTCTCGCGATTATTAACAGAAATATTAGCTGCCATATTCTTTTTGTATCACGTGACTTTTCTGACATATTCTAAGACTACGAAATTAATGTTTGATCTGTGATCTTTTCATCAAAAAATTGACCTTTTTTTGCTGACCAAATATTTACTTGACTAGCGTATTGCTGATATCAGCACTGTAAATTATGTTCTAGGAAAAACATTTTTTTCTATACAGCTCCGGGTTCTATACAACTCTCGTTAGAGTACCGAAGATAAGTTTATTGAATAATCTGTGTATTGAAAGTTGTGAAAGAGCAAGTAAAAACAAAAAATTATCACACTTAAAATTAAATTCAATTATATCATATTATATATTAAATTTAATCAATGTTAACGGCGATAGTTTGTTGTTTTTACTTGCTCTTTTATAACTTTACGTAGCGTGGCGCAACAACTCAAGTAAAAATCTGCCTATTATTATATACTAATAAAAAAATGCGTGATCAACATTTCTAAACTTTGTAAAGCCACGTGCAGTGAAAGCCTAAAATTTTCAATGTGAGAAAACCGGATTTCTTGAAATCTCAAACTTCGAAACACCCCTAGACTTTCATCAGTGAAAAGGCATGCTCTTTATTGTTGCATAGCGACATCATGGATGCCATTTTGAAATATTTTATGCTTATTTTGATAAATAAAGCATCCTGCATTTGCGAAAGAATAAGCCAAGAAAATTTATCAATTCATATCTTCTTTATTCTTGCTTAAATTTAAATTTTAATGGTATTGCTGGAGAATCCGGACTAACCGAGTCCTCAAGCAGTCCGAATTTTTGAAATTTTTCCATAATAATATAACATTTTTAAAAAGTTTCTCATGTAGGAAATTTCTTGATCTAACAAAGATATTAGTTGCAAATGTCCAGTATGAATGGGTACGAGATTTGTCGGAAAATGGCGTTTATATTAAAATAATGGAGGCCTATGGAAACATTATTCCACTAAAAATAGTACAAAAATGGTGCTGAATATTCATGAATGACAAATAAAAGCATGTAACGAACTTTACAGCGATCGTTCTTCAACTGTTCTGATGTCCAAATTATACAAGTGCAGAGATGGATTAAGGGCGGTGCGACGGGTGCCATCGCACAGGGCACTAAACCAAGGGGGTGCGACAAAGTAGTCTAATGACCCCGCAGTGCAAAAACATTTTATGCCCTGCGGTGGCGCAGTGTGGTAACGCGTTCTCCTAGTGCGCCGCTAATCCGGGTTCGACTCCCAGCAGTGCAAAAAGAACGCTTACTCAGAGATCTCATAAAGATCGCACTGCTCACTGTAGTCCGGGGTTTGGTTCCCTAGGCCTTAAGAGGTTCGGATTCCTCGGAAAACAGTAGGTCCCGGCGCAGCATGACCACTGTAGTCTTTGAGCCGTAAAACCAAAAAGAAAGCGAAAGCAAAAACATTTTATAAAAAATGTATCATAATAAATTCATTATCCTTCTTATCCCTTGTTCAATACTTGAATAAATTATTCTTTACTATAATAGGTTTAATTGAGTCAGTGTGTGAAAAAGCTTTTTCCAACAAAACGACAATATGATACTCCAAGTAAGAAGTTAGGAAAGTAAAAATTACATTAAAATGAATGAACTTATTTTTTGATTGTATAGAGGACATTTCCAGATTATTGAAACTCATGTAAAGCTTTAATTTTCGTATTAAAACAATCTATTTTTCGGCTCATCAGAAAAGTATTTGTTGTTTAGTTACATGTTATTTGTAAAAGGAAATTTGTATTGTTATCCGGACTTTCTACCTTGTAATAATAATATGTTGCAATAAACATCACGTGCATAGTCTACTGATGTTAATGCATTTGACTAATAACGTGTATATTTATTTTGACCACCATTTAGAAGCCTCATGAACATTATGGGTAATGACGTCACACACAATCGGTCAATTTAACAAATACTCTGGGAAAGTATATAAAGGCCGCTAAAAATGTATTTCATGGTGCTTGTACTGCATTTTTTTAGCGGCCCTGGGCGCCGCTCGGCTCGCACCCGCCCCCAAGCACTGCTCTGATTAATACATACATAGATTCAATTTTTTTAATATCAAATACGTGTTGTTGATAATTACGTTATTTTTCCGTTTTGTAGATTGTCAGGGAAATGAATTATCTAGTGAAATCATTTTCCTTATTACCCTGATGAATTGGGAAACTACCGTATTTATTTTTGTTAATCAGATTGCATGCTCCACTGAATATGCTAACTTATACATGCAATACGGTGGAGTAATCATAATCAAATGATTATGATTCAAATGATTATAAGATTCATATTTTTAGTGACCAAAATAATTTAAATATTAGCCAATACTACGAACCAAGGAATATAGATACATAATCGTGAGTTCTTCGTAAAGCAATAAAACTAACGGGTTTTTATTTTATTGTTATTTACCGTCACTTCAATTTTTCTTTCTC
The DNA here is from genome assembly GCA_006491805.2 of Dysdera silvatica. Classification (NCBI taxonomy): domain Eukaryota; kingdom Metazoa; phylum Arthropoda; class Arachnida; order Araneae; family Dysderidae; genus Dysdera; species Dysdera silvatica. The sequence continues at coordinate 177,374,224 of QLNU02015360.1, forward strand.
TTTACCCCCCCCTTTCTAATCATCTCTATATAATATTATATAGATATAAGATTTTTCTATAGTAATCTATTAGAAGGGCAAAGAGAGCAACATAGAATTTTAGATGCGTACAGAAAGTGGGAATCCGCTGGTTTCCAGTTTCTAAACCTTTTTATCAATATTATCCCTGTCGACATTAGTTGAGGTTCAGCCCAAAAGATGGCGCTACTGTACACTTGACCTTTGAAATGAGAAGTTCAAGATGGTAGCAGATGATTATTATGATAGTTTTTATACTTACAACCTTTTGCCTCTTAGCCGTTTTCGCAATAAATTTTGCAGTCGCGGAGCACATTTTTTTAACAACCTTCTTCTCACGTTCTGCGTTTTCAAAGTCGTCGCGCGTTTATAAAACATTCGCCGTAACGGCGTCTGACTGAAAGTTTATGGATGTCTGATGGCAAAGATTTTTTTTTTTTTCCTTTAGGGACATTAAGGTTTACGTGGTTGGAATTGGAAGTAGAATAAAACTCAACAATGAGAATAAAAAACAAGATATATCACACATAAATATAATTTATACATAATTCTAGGGAAGTTGAAAGAGGGGCGTAATAAGGATGGGGGGGGGGGCGCTCTGGGGACTCGAGCCCTTCCATTCGATAGCAGAACACATCGTTCTGCTTAATGTCAAATCACATGGCCTGTTATAAAGCGCCTTGATTCCCTCATAATTATTGAATTGCTACGCCCCTGGATGAAAGCAATGGCATAGAAGTCTCTGAATTAGCTTTTAGGCAATTCATATAGAAAAATCTAAACAATGTTAGATGTATTTTAAAACATTTCTAGCTGTAAACTTGAAAAAAGTTGGCAACTTTGAGCACTATCTTAAACATCAAGTAAACGACTATTTAAACTCCGTTTTAGATTGTTTTCTCCCTATCATCTCTCTCTTTACCTCTCTCTTTCTCTCTCTCTCTATGAGTGAATACATAAATACTTCAAGTATATAGTAAACTTTAAAAAATTACTTTAAACGGAAATTATGTATGGTATTAAATCATGGGCGCCCATATAGGGGGCAAGGCGGGCTTGAGCCATGCCCGTATCCAGGGGGTGTCGTCGCTTTTGCTGGGGATGGGTATCGTGTCGCTTTTGCGGAATCTACTACAGGCTTCCCCTCAGATTCACGTTTCAGCTTTAGCCCTCCGTGTTCTCTTAGAGGTTGTGTACAAATTTATTAAATTATTTAATTTGAATACAACTTTATTTTTAATATGTTACGCAATATTATTTAATAATTTGTTATTAGGAATGTAAATGGGCCTAGATCCCAATAATTACAAAAAGAAAGAGCAACAAATCACAATAATTGAAAAGGAAAAAGCAATAAATCGCAATAACTGAAAAGACAAAAGCAATAAATCATATTGAATTCTGATTTAATCAATTCAAAAATATAATACTGTATGTGTGTTTTGGCTACAATTATATTAATGAAAAATGCGTTGAATACGGATTTATAATATGTCATTTTAAGAAATTCTGGTCAAGTCTTGTTAAAAAAGCAGTGACGGCATTCGATTGGTTTAGAAGTTTCTAACCATAGTTGTCGTCTTTCTTGTCTTTGGGTCAGACAAAGCCATAAAAAGTAATTGGTTAGGCAGACAGTATGTCGAGGCTTGGGGATGCTTTGTTTGTGGGTACATTTTCTTCCGGCAAAAACTGAAATTTAGTTTTTTAATTTATGTCATAAAACTTTTAATTTAAATGGGATTTGTCCTGTGGCAAAACTGAATGAAACAATTGGGATGTTTAGTTATTTATTTTTGTTTATTATATAAAAGTTTTTGTACTTTTTTTCAACCATATGCAACGTCATTAAAAATACAGCGTTTGGGTGAATCTGTATATAGTAATAATTTACAATACAGATTTTGACACTCCGTTGATGCCGAACAATATTGTGTTCGCGAATGCATTGGGTCCTAGACCTAAGTAATTCTCTTAGTGTATACAAGGCTTTAAAGAATATGAACTCTTCCATAAAAACAGAGGTTTATTTGCATTTAGAAAGAGTCATTAGCGTTCAATAGTTGGCACACCGACAAACAGAGGCAGATTTACAATTTTCCCGCTGTAAACTTCAGCCTAGTTAACATATAGGGAAATCCTCCATTGCCAATAAAAATATAGCAGTGGAACAGAAATAAAACGCGATGAAAGCAGAGAAAAGACGAAATATTTGATGGAATCACCACCTAGCTGAACTGCCGTAGATGCTGTTAAATGAATCGAAATATTACAACATTTTATCCCAAATGTATATCGGAATTTCCTAGATTTAAGAAATATGGCGCCACTACTCCCTGGACAAACCAAACAAATGCAAATATCAGATTACTTTCCTTTATCATAAATACTATTTTTTTTTTTAAACTTGGCTTTTCTAAATATTTAATGATGGAACATTCTATTATACGTCTATATAACTTAATAATACATAATGTTTTCAGTTTTTATATATTATTTATTTTTAATTAAAAACGTAATTTCCGATTTTAATTTTATCATTATGTACATGCACTTTTGGATCAACAGAATTGTAATTAAAATACACATATAATATTATATTTGCGAATTAATTAAATTAGGATTAGATTTTTGTAATTCAAGCTTATTTATATGCAATATTATTTAATAATTTGTTGAATATATTAATAAAAATAGTGCGGCATCCAAATTATAACTGATTTTCATAATGGACTGTAATCGATTCAACCTTGTTTTCCAAAAGTTTTCTAAAACCATTATTGATAATTTATAATGACATTATTGAACAGGAAAAGATACCAGATGGAATGAAAATTACAAAAATTGTTCCAATATTAAAACAAATTACAGGTCCATCTCAATTTTATCAGTATTCGCTAAAATATTTGAGTGTTTATTATATAACAGATTAATTGATGTCACAAATAGATTTAGAATTTTGGATAGAAGCCAACACGGTTTCTTGAAAGGCAGATCCACATAAACTGCCTTGATAAATATAATAACAAAAATACAAAAATCTCTGGAAAATGGCTTTATTAGTATGGGGATTTTTTTCGATTTAAGCAAGGCGTTTAATGTAATTAATATGAACATATTATTAGACACATTATCACATTATGGTATGAGAGGCAAAATTAACAATATTCTAAAAGACTATCTTCAAAGAAGGCAGCAAATAGTACGTATTAATTATATAATATATGTTTCACTTAAAAATAAATATGGTGTTCCCCAGGGGTTCATTCTTGGTCCCCTCCTGTTTTTATTGTATATAAATGATATAGCGCAAATATCTAACAATGGCTATTTAACATTATATGCAGATGATACAAGTGTGTTTATTCAGGGTAAAGACAAATATGAGTTAACTAGAACTGGTCATGAAGTAATAAAAAAATTTGAACTTTGGTTTAAAATAAACAAAATGAAAATAAATGAATCTAAAACAAAAATATTAATTTTTAGTACAAAAAATAAGAAAATTGATGGAATAGAAGATTCAGAAAAAATTTATTTAAATGAGAAAGAAATTGAAATTGTTAAGGAAATTGATTTTTTGGGGGTGGTATTGGCAAAGGACTTGAATTGGAATAGGCAGACAGAAAGAGTAGAAAAGGAGGTGAGTTTGGGAATAGGGATTTTGAGAAAATTGTCGCGAACAGTCCCCGGAGATATATTACTGGGTTTATATTATCCATTTATATACAGTCACTTGACCTATTGTAATAGCATTTGGGAAAATCTAAATAAGAAAAATACCAGACTAATTAAATCGCTACAGATTAAATTTATAAAAATAATTGAAAAAACTAAAAGTTTAAATCAAATTATATTGTTTAGCAAATATGGTATTCTACCAATAGATAAGATATATGATTATAGTATATTAAAAATAATGTTCAAAAGAATAAAAGGAAATAAATATATAGAGAATATTGAATTAATAGATTATGGAAACAATCGAGCTTCCAGAGAAAAGGTCAATATAGACTACCAAAAATCAGAACGGAATTTTATAACAAGGACATTGAATATTCGGGCTTAAGGAGTTGGAATAAAATACAAACACTCTTAACGACATAAATAATATTAATCTATTTAGAAAAAAAAATATTAGATTATTTGCTAAGAGGTGATTTTGCGCCATTACATTGTTAGGGTCCTCAGCCTGTTAAATTATTTGATTTTTACTGGTGACTCGTCACGATGGATTGTGGTTATTTGTGTTTTTTTGTTTGTTTTTTTTGAATTGCAGTGTTATTGTATACGTGTGTATTTTCTAAGTGAAATGGAAAGTTGCTACAACCATTGTGACAAATAAATAAAAATTGTTTGATTTGATTTTGATTTGTCTATAACGATAAATTGTCTATAATGGTACCCTTTCCCGGTTCCTAGAATTACGTTAGAAGCAGATTTCACTGCTGTACGCTTTATAAATATTATTCTCTGATTTGTACATTACTGTTAAAAATACTCTTGTTTTTAACTATAATTAGCAATTATGGGTAATAGGACAATTAAAAATCAAAGTTATTGGATATTATAAGAATTATAAATCACAATATTGTGATTTAACCAATACTAACTTAATAATTAATACGATGATATTATTTCATGAGATACAGAGTAAAACCTCCAGAGTAACCACCCTAGGTTCCATAAAAAGGTGACCTCTTAATGGAGGTCTATGGTAAAGCTGGATAAATATGTAAATAGACAGAAAATAATAAAACTTGCATACATAATTGGTAAGTTTTTATTACATTAGTATGCAAAATATCAAATTAAAGAGTACAATTTGTGGTTTGAAATTTTACACAACTTTTTAAGAATGAACTACAGTGACGGATTAAAGCGGTGCGACCGGTGCCGTCGCACTGAGCGCCAAGCCATGGAATGCTGGTGTAGCAGGGGATGGTTATGGGGTTGTAACTCCCCCCACGTGAAATTTTGTATATTCAACATAGAAATGCATGTTGTAGCTCTGTATCCAACCTTATGTAATTTCTGCGTACGCCAATGCGCATCAGGGCGCCAAAATGGCCTAGTTACTCCGGAATGCAGACAAGGCTAAGTCCAATTTGATAATCTAATCGCTTATTCTTAAATAGGTTTCAACAAACCAAATCGATGTCAGGGTCTTAAGCGGGTTATGCTGCAGCATTTATTCGGGACCTACACGTGTGATGTGATATTTCCAATTTGTGTTACTATATGCATTAAATGAAAACATAAAATAAATAAAATGTAATATAATTAAATAAATTTAATGCGTACTTCACATGTGTAAATAAACTTACGTAAATAGGTAAGTTTTCGGAATGCAATATATAATCATGTTTACTTTCATACGTTTTCTGAAACTGATAAGAATAAATTCAGGCTAATAAGTGAAAACTACTTCAAAAAAGATGAATTTACTTGACTGCACATAAGACATTCCAGTTACTGAGGTGTTCACATTTTTAGAACGATTTCAATAGAGGATTAAAAAATGAAAATATTTTGTAAAAAATGGATCTGACAACACGTTATTATTCAAATTAAGATTATCGTCTGCTACTTTCAAATTCATTTTTCATTCAAAATGGCGCCTGTAAACAAGCTGTGGTCAATCGATAGGATACGTGCTTTCCAAAAGGAGAAATATTCTCATTCCATTATTAAAAAACGTTACGAAACGCATAGGCATACACATTTCTAAGTGCAAAAGACAAACTTTTACTGAGCATGATGATGGGGTCATGCTCAGGTCGCTGATGGACATACGCAACTACAGAGAAAGAACTTAGGATTACTAAATTGGATGTACGTAGTTTACTATTTCTCTTGTTGCTGTTGCTTCACCGATATTGCTCTTGCGACATAAAAAGGTAAATGAAATTAACAGGCTAACCTTTTATATGATCATGATCCTGGCGTGTTTTGAGTATGTTCTTCATGTCATAATAGCCTATTTATCATAAATCGCATTAAATAACTTATAATTTTTCTAGGCTGTTCTGACCCTTTTTTCTTTTGTCCTTGCGCCATAATGGATCATGATTGCATCTGAGCTGTAAACGTGTTCTTGTCAAACTAACCTACTCATTATAAGCATGTTTCATAACTTGTAATTTATCATTTCTACGCCTAAACTGGTCAATCGAATGAATCTAGTGTTTTCAGTCAATTTTTTCATATTATATTCGATGTTAACTTACTTTATATTTATCAATGCAATGTCTATATTTCATATCAGATGCTTCTATATATTTCGTAAGACACCACACTGAATACAAGTATTATTTTATCCTTCAAGTGAACAGCGTTCAGCTTGTATATTACATGAAAATTGTTTATCTAATTAAATAATCTGTAAAACTTATATAGACGAATAACACGAGGACTCAGTTTAGATCTAAATTTCTAATCTGCTCTAACCTTCTTCCTTTTGTCCTTGCGCCATAAATGATCATGATTTCATCTGTTTTAAACATTCCCTTGTTTTCCAACTAGCCTACTAATCACAAAACGTATTACGTAACTTATAATTTTTTTAAAAATTTTTACGTCTAAACTAAACAAATGAATCTATAGATTTCAGTCAGTTTTCTCATATTGCATTTGCTGTTGATAACTTTGTCTATCAATACAGTGTTTATATATCATATCAGATGCTTCTGTTTTTTTTTTCACATGATACTACAAAGATATACTAACTACAATTTTTATTTTATCCTTCAAGTGAATGACGTTCAGTTTGTATAAAATTATATAGTTATATTGTAAATTTTGTGAGCAGTTCCCTATTGTAGGATGCATAATGACATGGTAATCCATCTTTTATTAGAGATTTTTCTGAGATGAATTTACAGACATTTAAAGCAAAGTTACAAAGAGTAAATTGGAATAATTTATATCTCTTGGATAATCCACTACATGCTTATGGATATTTCGTTGATACCTTCAAAAATAATTATGAAGTTTGCTTTCCATTAAAAACAATAAGCAAAACCAAACGTATACGTAAATCATGGATTACAACTGAAATTTTTAGAGAAATAAGGAAGAAAAATAAACTTTACTTCAAATTTTTAAAAGATAAATCACCAACAAAACTTGCTGTTTTTAAGTCATTTCGGAATGAATTGAATACTAAAATAAAACGTGCGAAACAGGCATATTTTTCGGCACTATGTAATATGAATAATAGGAAAACATGGTCAGAAATAAATGAACTTATGGGAAGATCAAAATCCAGAACAAGAGAAATTGATATACTAATAACTCCTCATAAAACGATTGCTAACATATCACAGATTTCTAATACATTCAATGAATATTTCATAGAATTCCCTTATTCTTTATCTAGTAAATTTAATAATGTATTCCAAAGATGCCATGATTATAATATCGCTAATTCCTTTTTCTTGGATGGGGTCACTGAACTTGAGACAATTCGACTAATTAATAATCTTAGTGCTAATAAAGGACCAGGCCCAGATAACTTTCATCCAGTTCCCATTAAATATTGTGCTCATGAGATTTCAGGGCCTTTAACCTACATCTTTAATCTAATCTTTTCCACTGGTGAGATTCCGCCGGAATTTAAGACGGCAAGGGTTGTTCCGATTCATAAAAAGGGTTCATATACTGACGTTGCTAATTATAGACCGATATCAATATTATCGGTGTTTACAAAAATACTTGAAAAACTCATTTATAATAGATTATTAAAATACTTTGAACATAACCACATCATACAGGAAAATCAATTCGGTTTTACTAAAAATAAATCTACTGAACAAGTATTGTTAACGGCAACAGACTTCATATATTCGGCTTTGGACGGTGGTGACTCATCAATTGGAATTTTTTTTGATTTGTCACGGGCATTTGATACCATTAACTATGATAGACTTTTATATAAATTACAATTGGCAGGTATATGCGGAAAGCAAAATCTTCTTTTCAGAAATTACCATTTTGGAAGATCTCAATATGTGCAAATAAATGAAAATCAATCTATCGCCAGATCACCTCTATGTGGGGTTCCTCAGGGGTCGACATTGGGACCTTTGCTTTTTATTTTTTATATTAATGATCTTTTTTTTCTGCCAACTCGATCTAGAGTTCTATGCTTTGCCGACGACACAAGCATCTTTTATAGGGAAAGGAATCTTGATGTGCTGTTTTCACTTGTAAATAATGATATTGATATATATATAAAATACTTTAGAGATAATTATCTCTCACTTAATACAAAAAAAACCAAATGTATTCTGTTTTCAAATAAACATAACAAAAGCAACTACTTATGTAATACCATAAAAATAGATAACGATATAGTTCCGTTATCGCAGGAGACGAAATTCCTTGGAGTTACTATTCAAGCCAATTTAAAATGGGATA
>QLNU02015360.1:177382759-177395580 GCA_006491805.2 Dysdera silvatica
TCTGGTAAGTTCCAGATTTGGTCCCATGTAATCGACATCGTCCCCTCTTTTTGAAGTTTAAAATTTGGGTAGATTTGATTTCCTCCCTTAATCTTTATTTCCTATTTCTATGATTTCTATTACTTTTATATATTTCTGTCTAATTATTCTTTCGTGCATTTCGTTCGGGGTATACAAAACTCATTGATAATACACACAGGTTCCTAGTTTTTTCCCCTAACAAGCTCCATACAATATTGGTAATCTTTGCTTATTACCTTTAACAAAATTCTGTAATATCTCTAAAATTTTTAGGTTACCTTTTTTAAAATTTCCTCAAATACTGAAACTTTAAAACTGAAAAACATTATAACATTTCAATGATAATATACAAATGAGTAATAATTAAATTATAAGGGCACAGATGCTACAAGAATCTGACAATATATGACTTGTCGAGCTTTCTCACTTACAGAAAAGGAGTATACCACTGTTCTTCGAGAGTTGAACTCTGAGAACCTACTAATGATAAAATTCTCTACTTTGTTAATATTGCTATCGCAGAGATATACTTTTCCTCCGTTTCTATCGTTACTAGTGCATTGGAAAGTCATTTGACTAATTCTCCCAATCTATGCAAGTTGTGTGTTTTACACATATCTTCATTTATTTGTTGTATTTTATTTTAAAGTTACGTGAGTTTTATTTCATGTATATATATATATATAAAATAAATTACACACGTTATCTTTTTTTCATATTTTTAAGAACATAAATATTACTTCACCGTTAAGAAAATTAACCTCACTCGAAGTTTTTTTTCATTCGTATTACCAGCAACTCGAAGCGATTTTAGTGAAAAGATCATATTCACATGTAAGTTTGATATACGCATTAAAAGAAAAGTCATCGTTATATCTTATTTTTTTAATTCTTTATGAATACAAATGTTATGATATATAAAAAAAAACAAAAAATTATAAAATTATTACATTTTGTAATCGTCCAAAGTGTGATACCTCTCGAAGCAATTGCCAATATGTAATCTTGGCTTTTCTAGACAGGTATCACAAAAGTAATGGGTCTGCCGTCTTTCGCCCGGAATTTTTCTATTGGAACACACTACACAATCTTTCTTGGTTCCAGAACGTATAATGTGTAGGTGGTTGTTGAGCCTGCCCTCCGTATTTGATGTGTGAGTGTATTCTCGGTATGTATCGACGTACAACAGGAAATATATTACTATCATTAGAATCGGATTCATGGCTTAGTTCAATATTGTCTGCGTTATCACGGCTAAGAGCGTCTATATTATTTATGTCATGTTCACTATAAACTTCAAATTCTAATTCATCACTACTACTTTCAATATCACTATCATTTTCACAAATTTTTCTTTTATTTGCCATATCGGGGATATAAATATGAATTCAAAATATAAAAACAGCAGATAAACTCGAATCTGATACACTCTACTGCTGAATAACAGGACTTAGCTCACTTGCATCCAAGTGCGGAATGCGGAGTGTTGAGCAAACCGCGATTGTTTGCTGTTATCGAGAGTATAACAATCCGTGACTCGCAACCATCCTTTTTTCACCAACAGCGAAACACCCCATAACTAGTTTTTACGATTTGTTTTTGTTCTTATGTTAAAAACTGAAAATTATTTGCATTGTCTCCGTAGCGGAGCCCTCGAGTTTGAAGACAAATTTTAAATGGCTCCGCTCCGGAGCCCTCGAGTGCAAAGGGTTAAATGCACCATTTTTATTTTAAATCGCAAAGTTTTGTAACGATGTGTTATAAAGGAGAGAAGGGAACTTACAAATTACGTACGAGAGTGAATTACTCTTATATTGTGGTAATAGAAATTTTACTGTTGATGGAGCCCAATAGTAAATTTGTACACAGCCCTTGAAAGGAAAAAGAGGGATATGGCTGAAATCGGGGTAATCTTAGCCTGGAAGGAGACTAATTTTAATCAAGATAAGCTGACCCCGCAAAAGCGACCACCGCAAAAGCGACGGCTTCATCCAGGGGTGGGTCTTAAAGACCTCCTCCCGATACTAAATTTTTAATGGGACTTGGTTATCGCCTTACATGTTGTGATTGCATGGATACGTAATGTAAAAATTTTTGAATCCCCCCCACCCGAAATCAAATCCTAGTTGCGGCCTTCGCTCGAGCCATAAGCGTACGCAGAAAGTTCATAAGGGAGGAGTTATAGGCTCAATGAGATGGGGTTACAGAGCTGCAACTCGCATGTTCCTATGTTAAATATATAAAAAAAAAAAAATTCATTGCAATGGGAGATTAAAATCCCCATCAACACCCGTTGACAACCAGCCGCTGTTTAAAATTTTGATTTGCCCAATTCTGCTATCAGGCACGTAGCTAATGGGGATCCTGAAGGTCCAGACCCCCATTTCAGGAAAAAAATTGAAGAGAAAAAAAAAAGATCATGAGAAATAATAATGAAGTGAATTCAATTTTTAAATTTTATTTTCTTTAGCCACCTTCCGTTTTATTTCAACGCCAGGGGTGTAATAGAGGCCTAGCGGCGCTAGGGCAAAAATTTTTGGAAATCCATTTTACGAACAAAATTCAAGTTGTAAATAAAAAATATGTGGCTCTACAATTCTGTTAAGAAAAATTTTTTTAGAGCAATGACCCTAAAATTTTGAATAAATCAACTAAGAATCGTGGGAATTTAAACGAAATTGCAGCTTTGGTCAGAGCAGCTGTCACAGCACCGGATTCGTCGTTATCAACTATCCAACGTGTGGCCCGCACACATGTGTCCAACATGACCATCAGCGTACACTTCTCAAAATTGTTGGGGGGAGGGGGGTGTCTAAACACATTTTATGTACATTTATACATTACAGTATATGTAAAATCGCAATTTATTTCAGATTATTGGGGGGCTTGGGCCCCACGAGCCCATATAACTCTACGCCTATGAACATGACCCTCTGCAGATGACTGAGAGAGCGGAATTTACGCTCGCGCCGACCGTTACGCCGCTTACCTCTCACGCCTTTACACCGTCAAGTCCGATTACAGTGGTGCCGGGCTCGATCAACTTGGAACTGCGCTGACTGGGGACGTATAGTCTTTAGTGACGAGTCCCGTTTCCAACTGTGTCCTGACGACAACCGCAGACGTGTCTGGAGACGTCCAGGGCAGCGTGGGGATCCTGCCCTTACTATCGCACGCCACACATGCCCACAACAGGGCGTTATGGTCTGGGGTGCCATCTCCTTTGATAGCCGGACCCCTTTGGTGGTCATTTCTGGCACACTTACAGCACAGCGGTACGTAGACGACATTCTACGACCGGTTGTGTTACCGTTCCTTTTGCGACACCCTGGACTTACGTTTCAACAAGACAATGCCCGGCCGCACACGGCACGTGTTGCTATGAATTGTCTTCAAGCTTGCCCAACACTTCCTTGGCAAGCTAGGTCTCCTGATCTCTCTCCCATAGAGCACATTTGGGACGCTATGGGAAGGCGATTGCAACCATCCCGGAATGTTGACGATTTAGCCCGACAGTTGGAGACAATTTGGCAAGAAATTCCGCAGGACACCATCCGGGATCTTTATCAGTCTATGCCACGCCGGGTGACAGCTTGCATCCAGGCCAGAGGTGGACCAACGCCTTATTGACTTCCTCCCTTTGTAACGGTCAAACTCTGCAATAAATCATTCAATTGTTCTGAAATTTTAATCGTTTCTTTTTCTATGTATGTTCTTCACATCCACCAATTTTTATCGCAATCGGACAACTCCTTCTTGGTGCGTCGATTTTTTTTTGTTATAGGGTGTATATACATTGGCCATATCATACATAGAACAAGAAGTTGTGGACGAAGTAGATCCTGCAAAAATAATTGATGAATCTGTCAAAGAGAAACCAAGACATAAATTTATATACAAAACATTTTTAAGCACTAAGGTAATTTATTACTATTAAATTTTTTGAATAAATATCTGATTTTTCTTGAAACGTTGAGTTTATTATTAGTTACATATTGCCGGTTTAAGCAACCCACTAAAAATTTACTACTGAAATCTTTATGAAAAAGTCCTCAGATCCTTACATATTTTTGTTTTGTTTTTTGGAGGTTGGGTCTCAGGGCCTCGAAATTTTTACCACCAGGGCCCCAAATAACAATCCGTCTCTGTGTGGATGTATTTAACATAATATTAATTTTAATAAAGGAAAAACTAAAAAGTTTTGCTCTGAGCCTCTTAGAATACAGGGGGTCCCTGGGCACTTGCCTCCCACTTCCATGGGCCTGCCCTTTGGGCCAAAAACTCGAAAAAATTACTAATGATAACTTTCATCACTGTACAAGTACTATAATTTGAACATAAAGGGTAATTGCTGGAAATGTATATGATAAAACATAATAAATGAAGAAAATATCATTTGTAACACAAACCACTATTGACTGTTCTCAATTTTTTGATGAAATAAAATCTTTTTTAGCTTATTTTTGTCTACAAATGCATTGATAATTGAAGAAAAGTTGAACTTTCGTGCTACATCATAATTTATGTTGAGCATAGCCAGTCCGTTCAATCTATCTTGGCCCATAATTTAGCGGTGAAATTTTTTAGCTTGATTGAGTACATGAAATGTTCTTTTACCTGAAGCCACTGACACTGGAAGGGTCAGAAAAATCCGCAGTGCAAGAGTTTTATTGTGGAAAATTTATTTTTTCTTTTCTTTTTTTTTTTAAAGTCAAAATTTGAGCCCCTCCGATAAAGCGAGGCGCGGGCCAAATGGCCCCGCTGGCCTCCACCTCTCAGAATCCCTGGGTTCGAGCGTAGCACCTCATGTATGACCTTAACTCTGTTTGCGTTGTAGAACACAAATAATCAATCGCACAGGATTACGGTCTCGTTCATTATTATTATTATTATTATTATTCAATTTGTCAAGTACCAATGCGATTATAAAATACTCCAGTCCAACTGTTTGTTGTTTTTTTTCCCCTTATTTAAACGCAGATTTTTATCTAACGTATTTTTTTTTCAATAGTCCGATTGGTTGTGCTACAGAAATTCGTGATATATTTAGTGAAAAATAAAATTTATTTGTATAAAAGTGTTTTTTTTTCCTCCCACGAATTTCCAATAATCGTTAAAAAAAAATGTCTTTTCTTAATTGTTGTGAGTTGCAATCATTTTTTAGTAGTGTAAAAGTGTCTTTGGCTTTTCAGATTATCTATAGTACATTTGCACTAACTAAAGTAGTTTTAATCTAAGAAGTTTAATAGTAATTAATTAACTTGGTAATTGTCAGTACTTCTGCACACCAAGGGCTTTTCGGGGAAGAAGGAAGGGTGATGGGGAAGACATAACTTATTAATTATCAGCAAATAAATGACAATTTTAATTTTTTTTTTTTCCGCATTTGTCTTGAAGACTCCAGAAATTACCCTCAACCTCATATGAACCAGAGCAGCAATAGAATTAGATATTAATGTATAAAAACAAGAAACGTGTTTAAACCAAAAAAATTAAAAAATTAATGTAAATTTTCTCAAAACGAAAAGTTTATTAAACGTAACAAATGTGACATTTTCATGTTGTTGAGAGACTTTAACAAAATACCGACAATGCCGTATACGAAAAACAACCACGAGAAATAAAACGAACGATATTATATCGTAGCAAGATTTTTCCTGGAGGGTCAAATCGCCCCCACTACCGCCGCCCCTGCTACATACTACTCATTTTCTTATTCATTATTTCAATAATGTGACGAAAGAACATACGTAGAAGGTATTGAGTCTGTTTTCACTGTAAATATAAAACTTTTTAATATTGCTTGGATTTAAATCCTTATAGCTCTTTTTGCACCTTAAAACATAAACGTAAAAGCTTGGTCGTATGTTAACTCATCAGAGTTCAAAGATCACGTTAAACTGTCACTATTATCGTTCGTCCCAAATCAGGGCCGCCCTTAATAAGCATGGGCGAGCGGGACTCATGCCCCAGGCCCCGCGAAGCGTAATTCTCAAATTTTTAATTTTTGTAATATTAAAAATTTCCAAAATATGTTTTGATTCGGCTCTCCTATTTCGTGCTATCTAGTGATCATACATTATTCCGGTTTTTTTATTATCATTTCTTACTCGTATGTATGGGCCCGCCGAAATATGTTTTATGAGCCCCGCATTGAATTAGAGACAGCCCTGTCCCAAATGATCCAAATCGTGTAATCTTGAACCTTAATTTGCCTGAATTATTTTCCTTGCTTATTTAAAATGTACATATATTTCTTAGTTTTACTATTAAAACAAGAAAATGAAAATAATACAACAAAAATTGTATTTTCAATTCCCAAAATATGTATTTTAAAATTTTATATGAAACAATAAACCTAGATATATGAACTTTATGCAAACTCGTGCCCCGTGGCTAAGTTGGATAAAACGTCAGCATTATTGCTGGTTTTATATGGTTCCTGGCAGAGCCGGAGAGCGTGGAGTTCGAACCACCAGGGGGGCATGTCTCACTTTTTTTTTTTTAATTGAATGATTAATATGAAGTGATTTCTGTACTCCAATTGTAAATTTTTGTATTCCACTAATTAAAATAATAAACTTTCTTTTCATTGTTTCCATTAATTTGATTAATATTCATTAATATATTAAAACACACATTCAGAATTAGTAAAGTGATGTTTTCTAAAATTATATATTTTGATAAGAAAAAGACTACGTGAAAATGATGTGTTGAGACTTTTTCATGGAAGGCGGACTACATGTTTATAGTAATGAATTTTGACAGTTTCAGGCACGTGCCAACAGTGGGGGCAATGGTTTTTCGCCCGCAGTTTTTGAGATTACCTCTTAAAACATTACTCTTTTAAACATTTACATTACAAACTCTTTAAACATTAACGTTACAATTAATAATTAAGCTCCTTATGCTCATCTCACCCCACTTGGAAAAATCTTTTGTACCTCACGGCTAGAACGACACTAGAATACTTCTCCACCCAATCAAGTTTCCAACCGACGCACAGTGGTCTAGATCGCGATCGTAGCGCGAATTAATTATACGTGTTGGTGAAAACATGGTAATCAAATAAAATTCGCTGTTAATTTTTATAATAAGAAGAATAAAATGTAATCATTTTTGCACATATTTTAACTATATTTAGCAATCACATTTTGAAATAATCGAAAACTTACCGTTAAAATAACAATTTTATTTACTTATTTGATTTCGCTGTGGTTTACATGCATGTGTCATTTCACATATAATTACCAATATGTGCATCATATCCATGTGCACACCTCATGTTTATCGTACATCACCAACTTCTTGTAATTATGCTGATATTTTATACCACTTATAAAGCATATATTGATTTTTTAATTTTTATATAAGTCTACAATTTGCAATATGTGTTTCATAATATACGCTGCATTACAATATATATTTACAATTGCGACATTTACAATATGCATTAATTTTATATGAACTTTATAATTTTTTGTACACGATTTTATTCACAGTGCGGAGTATTGTGGAATATTTAACACTAAATATCAAATTAATCAAAAAATACCTTGTAAAAACGGTAATTAACATCTATATATCTATTCGCTTTCTGAAAATAAGGAATCATTCTCTGCATTCCAGGGAGATTTCAGCAAATTTACAGTTTCAGTGTGTAGCTTTAAATTATTTTTGTGACATTTGTCGTAAAGGGATAAATATGATATAAATGGGTTTGATGAAAGTAAAAAATAGTTCAACAAATCTTCGTTTGTATGCTCAGCCGAATCCTCTCTTCTGCTATGCTCTCTGATGAATTTAAAATCCTTATTCTTCACTTCTTGGCCCTCCTTACTAAGCTGTCCTATTGGAAAATTATTTCGTTACCATGTGTTAGCACCTTGTGGACAATAGGTGGTAAGTAAATCCATGGATAATTTGTTACAAAAAATTTTGCAGTTTCCATGACGTAATTTTTAAATTTCTCATAATCCACTTCGTATCTACAAGAAATTGTTTGTAAGATAATATAGAATCTCTTTATGAGTTCCTCGTCCACTCCAGTTATTTCTGCAGACTTCCTTGAATTTCGGAAAAATACTTGAGCCATATTTCCTGTGTTGGTCGATCCATACCCAGGTTTCGGCTGGTCAACCAAAATTCCCAGTTCCTGTCTAAACTCTACAATAATATGTTTTTTTCTTATCATTTTTCTTTTATTTTCACTCTTTGCTTGCCCACTCTTTATTTCTAATTTATAGCCCACGTGTAGACAACATTTGAAGAATCGAATCCATGAGTAAAGGAATGATAAACCAAAACTGTAGTCCTCTGTTCTCTGCAATTTTTTCCATGTTTCTGAAGTCGTTTATTTCTGTTCGTGTTGACTTTTTGTCTGTTAAGGTGTGGCAAAATTTGCCATCCACCATTGTTAAAGTAAGTTTGAAACTAATAATATATTTTCCCTGATAAATGAAGTCATTTAATTTGGCAATTTGTGCCTGAATACCTTCTGGTTTTTGGAGTTAGAGCACTGATCGCTTTGAAGAAATAAACATTACTGCCCTACAAAACCTAGAAGACGTTATTGGATTTTGCCACACAATTTTCATCTCATCCTCACCGTCATGTAATTGTAAAGGGACAAGTTAAATGATCAATACAAATTACTTCTTTCGGCATTTGTAAGTTGTCTATAATTAATTGCTCTGCCCTGATCTCCCATCTAGATAGACCCCATTTACACACAAGAGTCAGTTGGGTGCTAGAAAGTGAATTTAAAACCTCTTCCTGTAGTTGACATGAGTGTCTTGCTGTCAAATTTAGAAGATCTTGGAGTATGATTTCAACTTTTATTTTCAATATCATTATACCTTTTATTTCAATTGTACTTTGATCTGGATAATAATCACGCTTCGCCGGCAATATTTTATTCTACGAGGGATTGATATTTCCGTTACAACTTTTCTCAGCCAGTCCATGTGCCAAATATGTCCACTTACTTGATTTCGTATTAACAATCAACGATAATGCTCCTTCTGGTGTTCGATGTGTCTGTGTTTGTTCTTCTGACTCCACCAATTTTATGCTATTCGATATTTCTTAGCATGTTTTGGGGGAGTTTGATTTAGTAATTTGGTGAATAACTGCAGCTGTAACACGTTTCCCAGCTTATCTTAAACTCATCTGCGTCGCAAAAGCAAGTTCTTGTATATTAGAAGTGGGTACCAAATTTTGCACTTTCTTCTGTTTGGATCTGGTGCCACACAATCTTCAAATTTTTATGTGGCCTCACGGATCTTAATGGTCCGGGGATTTTGCACTTTACTCTCTTTTTTTTTTTTTCAGAAAACATTATTGATTTTAACCATATCTTATTATTAGATTGAAACCTTTTGTATCTATAACTCATTTTCCAACGTAATTTTTTGATAAATTTCAATAATATTTCGTGCATATTCTACTAATTTTGTTATTGACAAGATACTTTTCCAATTTATTGCAACAATCATTTCTTTTCAAATCTGTCAATTTCAGCCATTTATTGACAAGCGCCTAACGGGTAATTGAAGATACGGGCACTGAAAAAAATAAATAAGAATCACAAGAGCGCTTATTAGCACTTAATTTTACTCTTAACTTGAAATGTATATTACAAGATACTAAAACACAAATAATTCTAACACCTGCATATACTTGCCTTTTTTTTAATTCTTTGAAGTATTTCACATCATGGTAAAAAATAGTCATTCCAAATTTAAGTCTTTAGCTCAAAATCGTAAGTTGAAATATTTATAAAAAGGCTTAGCTTACCTTAGCTAATATCGGTCATTGTGAATATAGCAAAATTAACTCACAGAACATAGGATAGGTACTGATTTAGCGAGAAACAACAGCGACTAATCACAGCGTGTTCTCGGCTACGTATTTAAACAGTGTATTTAAAGTGTTGCCACATTGCAATGATACCATTGTTTCCTGAATTTTCGCTCGCGTTTTTAAAGTTCACATATTACACGTTAAGTGAAGCTCTTCCTGACGGGGCTTTCCAGCCTGTTCACAGTCTGCCCAGAAATGTTTATTTTAGAGTTTTTACCGTTTCATCGTGCCATACTTTTGCCTTCGTATGACTGAAATTAACCAAAGTTTCGTCCATATAGTAGTAAATTTGACGACCTTCAGATCGGAAACGGCGAATGTCGCGCAAATACTGGCGACTCCACTGCTGTATATCGTCACGTTCGATCAACATTGATTGTCGTTTTCTCTTGCAATATCGAAATCCCAAATCATTCATCAAATTTTCCACTATTCGCAGGCAAAAAAATGGTAGCTGATGGTCTTCATTTCTGACGTTCAAAACTTTCTGCACGGTTGGAAGTTCATTATTTAAAAAGAAAGCTGTGGACCTTTCTTCTAATCGCTGATAAAGTAAATTCATCATATTTTTTAATTCTGGTCCGAGATCCAACACTTAATGGCCCTTTTTTTTCCAGGGGTTGTAAACTTGCCGTGTTCTTAAAATTCCGCTTTCATTCGCTCAATGCTGCGCAAAGACACGCCCGTTAAATCGGAAACCAAAAGTATTATATCATTATTCGATTTTTCTGGATGTCGATCCCGCAATTTGCAAAACACGTTGAAAACGATAGCCTTAGCCAAACCACTTGCTTAAAGGATTTCCAGCAGCATGAGAGTGGAACGCAAGGGGAGAATGTTCACTTTCCGAAGCTGACGCCATAACTCGGGAGGAGTAGGAGACTGACCGACGGCAACTGGAAAAGCTCGAAGCAGAAACAGTAACTAGATGTTAAAAGCTGTCGATCTGCTGCAAGGATCAACCCTCCTCCGTCTTCTGCGCATGTGCATGATCTTCGCAAAAATTCCTATCAGTGGTTCCATCCAATAATACAAGGTGTGACCAATAAGTATGGTGAATAATGAAATAAGTTTTACATTGAGTAGACCTGATATGGAATCTGTTTACAATCCTTCAAAATAGACCTCATCGTACACTATGCACCTCTAACAATGTGTGTTCAAATCACCGAAAGCTCTTGAAAACTCCCACCACTGGTACAGCTTTCAATTTTTGTGTCACAGCAGCTTGAATGTGCGGAACGTCTGTAAATCTTTTCCTTTTTAGAGCCACTTTAAGTTTAGGAAACAGAAAAGAGTCCGGTGGTGACAGTTCTGGGGAATACAATGGGTGCGACAGTTCAGTAACCCGATGTTGAGCCAGACACTGCTTTACAAGCGTAGCGATATGCGGCCGTGCATTATCGTGCAAGAGAAACCAAGAGCCAGGTTGCTTCAGATGTGGTCATACACAACGAATACGAGCCAAAAGTCGTTTGAGCACCTCGCAGTAAAACTCATCGTTGACAGTTTGACATGCAGGAAGAAATTCATTGTGAATTATGCCTTGACAGTCAAAAACGGTTATCAGCAGTGTCTTTTTTACCCTTGACTTTTCAAAACAAAAATTTTTCTGTTTTGAAGAGTTGGGTCCGCACCACTCCATACTTTGGCGTTTTGTCTCCGGATCATACTGGAAACACCAGATTTCATCTCTGGTTACGATGATTTTCATGAACTGGGCATTTTTATCTGCCATGTCGATGAAGTTCCCACAACATTTCATTCGTTGCTGTTTTTCTTCTCCCATTAAGTGATGAATAAATCACGAACAAACTTTGCATTTTCTCAAATCCTGTGTCACGATTTTCCGAACAGTTTCCTCGAGGGTTATCCAATTCGTTTGACAGCATCTTGATGGTTAATCGCCAATCTCGTTGCAATATTTCACGTACTCTCTCGATGTTTGCTTCTGTTCTGCTGATGGTGGGCCGCCTATTGCGATGCTCGTCTTCGAGGCTTTCACGCCCATCATTAAATTTTTTAAACCACGCGTATACAGTCTTCAAGGTAACGGTTTCATCTCCATATACCTGCATCAGCATTGCACAACATTCACCTGCTGATTTACCCAATTTGTACAGGGATTTCAAATTGATTCTCTGCTCCATGACACGCCACAAAACCACCGCACAGACAAAAGTCGATAATAAATTTAGCAAGACTCACAGCCGCACAAAACCACGCACTACTGTTAACTGAATATTACGAAACACGACAAAGGTGCCGCTGATAATCGGGGTGTTCCCATTTTCGATTTGAGGGGTGATTCACCCTACTTATTGGTCACACTTTGTATTTTCTTGGCTAGAAAAAGATGAGAAAATAGCTTCTCCTGTCGCATTTCTGCGTATGCGCGTATGTTTGATAATACGTATGTTTCATTATGACGATAAAAAATAATAAAACGTATGTTTCATTATGACGATAAAAAATAATAAAATGTCTGTTTGATTATGACGGTAAAAAATTATAGAGTATAACGATATAAAATGCAATAAAATCATAAATAAAATTATAATTAAAATATTACAATTATAAAATTAAATTAAAAAATTATAATTAAAAAAAAAATTAGCAATACGTAACTGAACGAAGCTTGATAGCCACGTATTGGTTGTATACCTTGAATTTATAAGAGTATACCTTGAATTTTATAAGAGTATACCTTGAATTTATAAGAGACACCTTGAATTTACAAGAGTATACCTTGAATTTTATAAGAGTATACCTTTGAATTTTATAAGAGTATACCTTGAATTTATAAGAGTATACCGTATCTTGAAACTGTAAAGTGGCTCTGCTTTCATACAAATAGAAAATAAAAATGAGAAAACGAATATGAAACATACCTTGGGGCATACGACGCAAGAAGACTATAAACCGCTCGATAGATC
>QLNU02015360.1:177411901-177422605 GCA_006491805.2 Dysdera silvatica
TAAACTTAGGTCGGACCGCTCATTCAAATCTTCTCTTACTCTGTGTGCTACCATTTTTTCCTTCTTCTTGCTTTACTTTCCCAGCCCTCCTTCAATCAGGGAACCGGTTTATCGAAATCAGCTTCTTTTTTCCTACGTTTGGTAACTTTCTTTTATGTTGTCATATTCGTTTTTGGGGTACGAAATTTTCACATTGATTGGAAGGGAAGGCGCTTCTCATTAAATACGTTTTGATGGAAAGGCATATTTGGAGTTTCGTATGAGGTTATCATCTAAAGTTTCTGCTCATGCGAATTTCATTAGCATCCGATTTATCGTCATTTTCAGTTACCTATTTACGTAGAGGTAACGCGTTCCTCCAGTAGTAGAAAGTTTGGCAGATAAGTTCTTGAGAAGAGTGGCCGCCAAAGGCGGCGCTGTATTCCCAGAGCTCGTTTATCATGTGGTTAACTCGGGTGCGAATCCAATGATATCGTAGAACGCGTATCCTTTTTTCTACCTACCGTAGTCCAGGGTTCGGTTCCCTAGACCAGTGGTGCGCAAAACGTGGGTCGCTAAATTAAAAATGTACATAACATATTTTTTAAGTATAGGACAGTTCATCCACGGGTCGTAACAACATTTTACATAAAATGAGGGTCGGCAATGAAAATACTTTACATACCACTGCTCTAGACGATAGAAGTCCGGATTTCTTGGAAAACTGTAAGTCCTGCCGCAGAGTGACCACCTTTGCTCCTTAAAGCACAAAACAAAGCCTCCAAGTTCCTTCCATGTTCTAGCCAATTTGTTTGCATGTTGTTTCAACCTGCTTTTTGGTTTTATTTATCCCGTTGGAAGACGTTTCCGTTGTCTTGATGACCTCTGGGGATCCAGTTGAATCCAGAATTTAGGTTGTCCATTGTAGATCAGTTTTCATGACCGGCTCCATTAATATTAAAAAGCTTTCCTACAATGTCTAGTTCACTTACTGCAGTAACAATGCTTCGGTAATAACAGTAACAATGCTTCGGTAATAACAGTAACAATGCTTTAGTAATATTAGTAGCAATTCTGTAGTAATATTAGCAACAATGCTTTAGTAATATTAGTAACAATGATGTAGTAATATTAGTAATAATACTGTAGTAATATCACTGACATTGCTTAGATAATACCAGCAACACAATGTCTTGTTCGCTTTCTTTCATCCCGGTGTGTGTGTGTTGTTTTTGGCACCGCGTGGCCGTTGCGTTGCGCCATAGAAGTCCAATTAAATGCAGCCAATCGTTTGGCGTTTTCCTAGTTAATCCAGTCATTTCCCATACTTCTTCCAGTTGTTTATAATTTCTGTATTTATTTTGCTTTTAGCATCCATGAGCGTCTGAGAGAGGACTGGTAAAAAACGTTAATTAAAATACTCTTTTCTTCAAACACATTCGCTATCCGGTATCGAAGTTTTTTTCCAAATACCTCTTCATGCATTTGAAAAATATTATATAAACATACATTTGTAAAATATATAAAGATAATATAGTATTTACAGAGTATATAAAGATAACAATATAAGCAAAATATATAAAAATATATTTGCAAGACACAGTAGTCTCTCTCAATGAACGTTATTCTCCAATTAACGTTTGTTTAACGACCTGTTTTGTGGTCCCGACATATACTTCATAGTGTTAATGTATTTCTGACTAACGACCCCATGTTTTGCCGACGTTTAACTTTGCTCTTCTTTTCTCGCCATTCCTGTTTTTTATCGCGGAACACTTCCTCTCGTGGAATGTAAGTACGCCGATTGCCTGTCGGGACTGATGAGGGTTCGTGTTAGTTACTTTAGTTGAGAAATGGCCGCGAAAAGAAAGCGTGCCACACTTTAGGATAAAGTTAAAAATTATTAAATAATGGGAAAACGGTTATAGAGAAAAGAAACTAAGCCATGTCACACAAACAACATTAACGCATGGATGGCCACAAACTTTCACCCATTCGATTAGAAAATAGGATGCTAAATTGTGTTATGAGAACAAAGAAAAGCTATTGCCAACTGTGACCATCGACTTTCTTACCCATCCGATATTCCTGGCCTGAATGATGTGACTGTCCAGTTCTTGCTGGCAAACTGTGCTAGCAAATTACAACCGTTAGATTTGGTCATTCTTCACTGTGTGAAACGTTATTATAGAAAATCTTTAATCCGAAAGTTATCAATCTGGGGTACCGGAAAGAAGGAAACTCAGAAGTTGACGCCTTGGGATCAATGTTTATTAAATTGTAAGAACGTAATTCAAATAATAGTGATTTCTAAACACGCGAATGCGTTTATCAAATGTATTGATATTCCTAAAATTGCAAGGGTGAAAATAAATCAACTAGAACATTGAAAGTCAGTCCTTACTTAGTACAACATTCCTTTTAAGGACCTTTTTACTCGTTCTCTTGAGAGTCGGTATTGGGGAGTTTACTGTATATAGGGATGACATGGAATAGTTTACATATCGATGTTTATTTTCCACTTTCTTTAAAACCCAAGTAAATTTAAACTGCATTACGTATTGTTTTCTTTCTTTCGAAGAGGCGTTGCCTGTGTAACCGATGCCTCAGTATAATTCTCTCACGTTCTCTAATCCATTGAAATAAAATACTGTATTTCGCATGCAAGGATGGCAGGTTTTTTTCATACGAAATGTTGTTTCTGGAGGAAAAAAGAAGTCGTATTTTGTATTATATCGATCATAGTTATTATTGGATTTTTTTATGCGACATCAGTAATTACTATTTTCAAGGCCTCCCGTCTCTCCTACCAAATTGTCGGGTTCCATTGCTTGGAAAGCACTTGCCTCGATAAAGTAATACTCGTTTTCTATGCATATGCATTTATACATCGCTGTTTTCGCGCAAATAGGCTTATCTGTCTCCACTAATTACCAAGACGTATACGTAGCCGCCACATCTTGCTTTTGAGTGATCAGTTTTGTACTTCGCTATTTTCAGCTGATCCATGTGTTTAACCCTCTAACTGCTTATCCCTCGATTTCCACGGGCAACATGAATGTAACAAAATTTGCTCAATCCCTCGACTTTCGCGGGTATGAAATTTTTCCATCTTTCATCTCTCATTATCTTTGGTTACAAAAATGTGCTACATATTTTAACTCTCAAATACATGTAGATTTGAAATATGTAATAAAAAAATATGCAATTTTTGAAGCGATTTTGATAAAAAGAAAAAACAACCGTGCAGTCAGAGGGTTAAGGAGAATGTGCGCCATATGTGGATCAGATTAGTTCCACGTTTTCATTTTTTAAAAAATAAATTATCTATCTCAAACTATTAAAAGTGGCAAAATAATCGTTTAGGAAACTTTTATTGGTTATGGACGCTCTGAAGATGAAAATATAGATGAAAAGAGTTTTAAAAATATTCAGAATGTGGAAAGGTTTGTTAAAAGATTTCTTCGCTCTTTGTCTTTCGGGCGATTTACGACGAGGAGGAAAGGGTGTACTTGTTAAATAAAATTAATTAATTATACACGCAAAAAAGTTAGTATATGAACATGTTGTCAGTACCTTGTAAAACTAACGAATCTGCAACGGTCTAATACCGAGGAAGCCGCATTTAAACATTTATTTGCGTGTTTCAAATGTAGCATATATGTGGTGAACCCGCTATTATTTTTACTTTGCCTGTTTGTCCACAATAAAACGGGTAAGGTAAAGGGTTTCTATAAATACAGCAATAAAAGCTATTATTGTATCTACATCTATTTTGTTGGCAAGCTGAACATTTGTGAATGTTGGATTTGGCGAGTTGGAAATTGAAAGTCGAGAATCTGAGTTGCAATTCATTTGTTGGGAGTTAATGAGTTGGCAAATTGAGAGTTGAAAGTTGGCAAGTTGGAAATTAGTCAGTAGTTAACGCGTTACAGGCGCAGTGAAGCCTTTTTAAGGTGATACTTTTTCCCCTGTCCCAAGGGTATCTTGTTATGGACAAGGTTGAAACTAATACACACTATATTTGTCTGGACTAAGGGAAAATATCGTTATAAGCAGTTTTATATATATTATAGACCTATTTCACTGTACTTATGATGGTTCATTGTAATTTTAAATTTCGTTTAGAGGTTTTCAAATAGTATGTATTAAGGACTACATGGCTATTTGATATTTACATACATACACATGTAAAAAATAGAACGAGTCATAAATCTAGAGAGATTGAAATGGAGGTTTGGGCTAGCCGTTGACTGTCGCGTGGAGGGTGGGGGACGCCAACGGCCCTAGTATATATAGTGATTACTAGGGCTCGGATGTTGATGACATTTGCATTTTTTTTTTGCTTTTTTCTATTTTTAGTGTATTTTTTCTGACTTTAGGTCATTTTTTTTGCCAAGTTTTTCATAAAAATTAAATTTTCGTAAGAATTACAAATAAGTTGCAATAACCAAAATTAGGATTTCTAAACGAAAAGAAGCTTCAACAGCTTTCATTGTCAATAAGCTACGTATATGAATCGCAACCTTTTTAACTTTTCCTTTAGCGCTATTCCCAACTTTTATTTCAACGCTGTAGTCACACTTCCCAACTATTACCTTATATTAAGTATTTTTATCGAATTTCGAGGTACTTGAAAAAGTTAATCGTTCAACCATCTGTCAGCTACTTGAGAAATATTTTACTCTTTTATGGCCAAACGGAGTGGAACATAACGTCTTACCCCTTTTAACGGATGCTACACCAAACATAGTGAAAGCCAGAAAAACAAACTTTTTATCCAAAGCTAGTGCATGTCACTTGCCTTGATTATGCCTTACATAGGGATGCTGAGGAAATTCAGGCAAATTATCCGTATGTAGACTTGTTTCTAATGTTAAAAAGACTTTCTTGAAACATCTTTATTATGCAGAAGCCTTTAAAACGCAAGCTCGTAGTTTAACTTTGCTGCCAAATTCTTTGACAATGCATTAGGGAACATGGTTGGATGCTCAATGAATGCATATTTGTTACAGTGAAAATTTTGATGCTATATAGGCGACAGTAAATGAGTTTCAGCCAGAAGGATGTAACATCTATTCAAATTGACTTTTTTGATTTCACTCTCAATTGAATTCTATAAATCTTACGAGCATTTTTTCGACTTTTTAGGTCATTTTTCCATCTTTTTAAGGGCATTTTTTTAGGAAATTTTAGGTCATCAAGATCCGAGCCCTAATGATCACAGTGATTATGTAGTTCTATAGCTAATATGTATAACTGAATTTGAAACCCGCTTACCGTAATTATAAAACTTATTCGATCTTTAAAATGAGGAGTGTATGTGTATTGCCAGTATGCTTTAACACCGATGAAAACGCGGGTAAAATTTGCTATCATTTACGTGTATGTTAACAGCACATCTTCGTGTTTTAGTCAGAGCATTGTGACAACCTGAAAACTGTCAGATAAAAATGTCTCAAATTTTGCCGATTTATTAGTTTATTTACCATGGTATCGACGATATACTATTCCGGTAGTTTCTAAAAGAATAGGGTTCTCATGAACCTGGAAAATCAAGAATTGTCAGGGAGTTCGTCCCTAAAGTTAAGGGGAAAACGAGATTACTTGGTCAAACCTGGAAAAATCGGGGAAAACCACCTTAACTTCTGTTTTGAATAGCTAAATCTCCCTAAGCGTGAAGCCATTTTCCCTGCAACCGAAGTTTAGTTGAAAGTTGCTTGTGATGATTGGTCAGGGAATTTTGCTGGAAGAATAGGGAATTTTTCTAGAAAAGTAGGAAATTTTTTCTCCGATGTAAGTTGGAATCCTGAAGAATAGTCGTAAGGTGGCGTTAAGGGTCATCCTGAATAGAGAGCCTGTAAAGGAGCTCTATATAGGCTCGCTAATCCTGCAAAAACCGGGATTTGAATTTTTCTTGATGCCCAATGCTTGCTGTTGTTTTTACAGATCCGTGTCCTGGGATGTGATTTCCTAAGCAGTAAAGTTCCGGATCTTCATGCGAAGTATGATCTTGCCTGACCTTGCACCATAAAACAATCAATCTAAAAGAATAGCAATTGTGTATAAAACGTTTTGATCAGACCTCTAGACGTTGCATAGTAGTCCCATCGTTTTTATTTCTTAAGGTACTTTTCTACACTGTTCACTGCAGTACTCATATTTAATTCACTAACATGTTCAAACTCACTGACTTATTTAAGATGATTATATTTGCGGTATTTGCTTATACGTTTAAATACAAAGGGCTTATCTCTTTGCAGCATTCCAACCCTTTTAAGTTCCACATCGAATTCAATGGTTTTGTCGTACAATTTGGAAACAACTACCCACGGTAGTGATACTAAAAACCGTAGGTCGCAACCTCTCCGAAGGTCGTGTAAATCAAAGGTGTGGAAAATTCAAATGCAATTGCATTAAAATCGCATTTCATTCCACATTCAAAAGTAATGAAACTTAGGGTATCAAGGCATTAAATTAAAATTCCTATTTCAAAGTATGAAATTTATATATGGAGATATTTAAACTTCATTTTAAAATAATTAACATTGAACAGGGAATAAACCTTTCTTGCCGGATTTTAGTCGCCATGAAAATAGATCGCTTGCCGATTTAGAAATAGGTCGCAACGGTTGCGAATGTTACGGCGGGTAATTGATGTTTTTAGTCGCCAGTCTTTAATTTTTTGGTAACACTGGAGACGTGCGACAACAAATTTTGCGTTCCGATATTCATCACTCATAGAATATTGAAGCATAAACATCTCAGATTTACATTAGACTAAGAGTCAAAATGTAACATCGCTTTTCCAATTGATAGCGACCACGGAAGGAGTTGAGGGAAAAGTCGCGAAGGTCGCAAACAAATTGTAGATTTCTTTTACTATAGGACCCACTTACAAAGACGAGTTTCTGGATTTAACGAAGAACATATGAATTTTGTTCGGTATGATAATTGTGATACAATTTTAATAGTTCTTTTGCAATAGAATAAGTCTTTTTGCGGTCCCCGTATTTAACGAGAAAAACAGTGAGGTGTTTTAAACAACATGTAGAAAATTCCAACTAGTATTTAAAAGAAATCAGTGACCGAGGGGGTCGTCGTTTTTTAAGACAAACGTGATGAAACAAATTTTTCAGCACTCGAAATCACAGAATTTCCGATAACTCATCCTTTTCACAATACGTATTGTCCGTTCGCGGAAAATTGGCGGCTTATCCCATTAGCAGACGGCTTGTTTCATTACAATAGAGAGTAGAGCGTCTTCAATAACTCGCTTTTCGCGAGCGATTTATGGATTTATGTAAGGCGCTTAACCCTCTACTGCAATGAAACAAGCCATCTGCTAACGGGGTAAGCCGCCAATTTTCCGCGAACGGACTATACTAACGAGCTCACGATAGATGTTTGTCTGAGGCAATGGATTGCACTGATGACTATGTATTCAACGCACTAGGTATTTGACGACGAAATATATTTCAAAGAAAATTAGCGCTACAAAACGAAGTAAACAACTATGGGCCCTCTGTTTTAGGTTCTCCAAATTAAGTTTATTTTGGGAATGATTATTAATGTACAAATTCCTTTATATAATTTTTTTTAGATTTTTTTTTACTAAAATTCAAATTTTAGGAATGGGGAATGTATTCAATTCATATGCGATTAGCAGTGATACATCTGTTCCGATGTTTTTGATGTTACAATTGGTGTCTTTGAGATCTGGAGAATATTTACATGATTAGGCCAGAAGTGGTGGGAGAAGAAAAAGCAATAACTTGTTACGAAGCGGATTGGTGATAAAATACGTTTCTCATAAATTTTAAGCAAATGCAGAGCTGAATGTTATTGAAGGCATGTGTTGTACATGTACATATCTGACTTCTACAAAAGACTATCCGCCCCCATTTGAGCAAAATTTTTGGCTATAAAATTAAAATTTTTACGGGAGGAAAAATCGTTTAATCTACCCCACTTTTTTGAAATTCAGTGCACGGGCCTGCTTATACATACAATATTTTAAAAAATTTTAATTTAACATGGATTCAGTGAGCGACGGGATTTGGCGAACGTTTTCGATGGTCCTGAGCTCCTCGTTGTATTCGGGTCCTACAGTAGTATTTATATTAATTAAACGGTTATTTTTCGCCATTTGTTAAATACTTATGCTCCTACTATATAACACCACCTGTACGTATTGTAGTAGTTGAGGGGTTCTTACTAAATTAATAATTTAATAAATAAGGTCGTATCCTGCGAGAGAAACAATTTACACCGCGCAGCACTAGAATCTCTCGCCATTACTGATTGCGGCAACCCTGGTTTGTTCCTTCTGGGAAGAAAACTAGATCCGAATTATTTGCACTGGCTTAAAAAACTTGATTGACTCGGCCTGTTCTTCTTATGATTTGGCGACGATCCGCCTCGGGGCACTACTCATAATTGAAGGTGGTTTGGCATTCTTGGCTGCGACGTTGTATCACGAGTTAACGTTCTTGTTAACCTCCTTATAATTCACAGTTTAAATATTTTCATTGCCGAATTAGCATGTCACACATTATTTAATTGGCGTGTTAAGCGCCAGTTTTTGGATGAAATAACGTCACAAATTTGACTGACATAAAAAAAAAAAAAGTACTTCCATACGACCTTCGATCGAAAAAAGAAAAATATTATCTGTCCCTTTCTTCGTTCCTGTTTCCAATTGTATTTTAGAGAAGGCCATCGGTTATTTGTGTCTATTTCGTTGTCCATTTCTTGTGGTTCGGAACTAGTGAAGAACGAACGAACGGTCTTGTTCATCATTAATATAATGGCCATGTAGCGAAAGCCTATTGCATTGGGCCTGAATCACGTTGTCGAAATATTGTTTACTTAATTAATAACGACAGAGGGAATATTTATAAACAACCATTGTTTTGGAGGATTAATCTGTGTAATTATGATTGTATTTCGTGATATTTGCAGAGTTTTTTAGTGCATAATTTAGTTACTTTTAGGCGTTTTGTCCCCAGACCTGGTGGTTATCGACGTCATGTTCTTGATCCAACTGTGTAGACTTTTAGGCCAGTGAACGTGTGTTGAGGTAATGAGCTAGTAAGCATGATCATGTTTAAATGAGTAAGCACATCGTGCTTTGGAAGCCACGTTAAGCAGTCGGTCTCGTCCCGGAGGACGACTCATCGGCATAGGTGTAGGCAGAAAGTTCATAAGGCGAGGGTTATAGGCTTAATGGGAGGGGTTACAGAGCTACAACTCATATATTCCTATGTTAAATATACAAAATTTCATTGCAATGGGGGGTTACAACCCCCAAAACCACCCCCTAGCTACGCCTATGCTCATGGGGCAGTGTTGGGACTTAAAGCATACCGATAGATCTCCGGAATCGAAACGGTTTTTGTTAAGATAGGCAAACCTTGACTTGTAATTTTACAATACGTTCGAAAAGAACTATTTTATTTTCTATAGGTCGCAGTGGCATAACGGAAAACTACGCCCCCGCAGTAATTTTGGGGACCCCTTTTACGAAAATTAATTTGTATATGATGATATATATATATCATCATCATCATATTCAACCATTATCTATCCACTGCTGGATGAAGGTCTCTCCAAATGCTTTCCACACAAGTCTATCCTGGGCCATTCGTTTCCACGTCACCCCAACCTGTTTTCTTATTTCATCCACCCATCTAGTTTGAGGACGTTTTCTAGGTCTTCGGTGGTCTCTTGGAATCCAGTTCAGAATTTCTGTTGTCCATCGTTGATCAGTTCTTCTTGCAATATGCCCAGCCCATCGCCATTTCAGCCCTTTTACTTTAACAATGATGTCCTCTACTCTAGTTTGCTCTCTCACCCAAGTGTTTCTTTTTCGATCTCTCCTAGTTATTCCAAGCATGCACCTCTCCATGCTCCTTTGCGTTGTCTGTAACTTTCGTATTGCTCCAACTGTTAGACTCCATGTCTCTGATCCATAAGAGAGGACTGGCAATACACACTGGTTGAAGACCTTTCTTTTTAGACACAAAGGCAATTTCCCCTTCAGGATAAAACTGTTTCTTCCAAATGCACTCCAGCCAAGTTTAATACGTCTGTTGAGTTCTTTCATAATGTTGCCATCCATTGAAATCAGCTGGCCAAGGTAAATATATGAATCAGCAATTTCTAGCTCAATGTTGTCAACTTGTATTTTTGTTTCCTCTACAAAATTATTGAACATGATCTTAGTTTTTTGTAGGTTCATCTTGAGTCCAACTTCTTTACTTCTAGTTGAGAGCTCCTGTACCATGTCTTGGAGTTCTGATGGGTTCGTTGAAAAAATAACAATGTCATCAGCAAACCGCAAATGATTTAAATATTCACCATTTATTTTTATTCCCTTGTTATTCCAATTTATCTGCTGAAAAATCATCTGTAAAGCTGAAGTAAAAAGTTTTGGAGAAATGGTATCTCCCTGCCTCACCCCTTTGCCAAGTTTGATAGTTTTGGTATCTTTATGTAACCGAAATTTTGCACTTGCATTTTTATACACACGTTTCACCATGTCAATGTACACATCCTCAATGTCTGTTGATCTTAAAGAGTTGATGACTGCTGATGTTTTAATAGAGTCAAAGGCCTTCTCATAGTCAATAAATGCCACACACAATGGAAGTTCATATTCATGTGTTCTTTCAATTAATTCTCTTAATACTTGAATATGGTCCACTGTACTGAATCCACTTC
>QLNU02015360.1:177422705-177447652 GCA_006491805.2 Dysdera silvatica
TTTATTTTCAAGGTTTTTCTCTGACTTCCATAGCGCGTTGTCACTAATTTTAGCATTTCTAATCGTACTTTCCCATTTTTTGTTTTTATGCTCCTTGATCAACTTATTGACTTTATTTTTAAGTTCACAATATAAAGATTTTGCCGAAGGAGTTCTGTATTTTTGGAAAATGTGCCTATGCTTCCATTTACTTTTTATTAGTTTGATTATTTCGGATGGGATTTGGAAAAAAATTTTGGAGGAGTTTCGGTAGAGGAATTTTGAAGAGCATTTTGCAA
This sequence comes from Dysdera silvatica, assembly GCA_006491805.2. NCBI lineage: Eukaryota > Metazoa > Arthropoda > Arachnida > Araneae > Dysderidae > Dysdera > Dysdera silvatica. The sequence goes on from QLNU02015360.1 coordinate 177,422,984, forward strand.
GGTGTCTATTATCTTCTTAACTTATTGTCAAGCTGGATTTTGCAATGGGAGGTGGGGGAGTAATTTTAAAACCTCCTTCGTGTAAAATTCCCATCAGTGATTTTTGACGGTTTTGGAGGAGTTTTTATGGCAGATTAAGTCGAGCTGATAGCCAATGGGCACATGGTTCGATGCTGGGGCATTTTCGATTGGTTCGGCTATTATTTTGCCATAGAATTTCGAAGTTATCATGAAATCGATTGTTGTGGCTGCGCGTTTTCCAAAATAATGCGTAGGAGATTTGGACGTTTCAATTTATAGGTTATTAATTTTAACATAATTAAATATAGTCTTACCCGTGGGGCCGGAGTAATTAGAGGCTCCATAGTTCCATGAAGAGTGACGAGCGTTCCAATCGCACCCTTGCAATCAATAACTGTTTCACAGCATTTAAAAATTTCGTCAAAATCACTGACTGGGATTTTTTTATGGGGAGGTTGGTGTATATTGAGATTAATCTAATGTTGCTACAGCGATTATTTTTGACAGTAACTTCAAGGGCTTCGATGATGTTTATTTAGTTCAGCTATCGGGATGAAGGTGTGTAGAATAGTGCTTTTTATTATTAGAGCAAGGCCAGCAGAGGTACGATTTGTATTGTCATTGAACCTATCCATTCTGTGGCATGTGTAATTTGGGAAGCTTAAGTTAAAATTGCTATCTATTTTAGTTTCCTGAAAGAAAACTGCGTCGAGATTGTTTTCATTTAGGAAAATTCTAAATTCTTCCATTTTTTTGCACAAGCCATTGACATTGAAGATCTTCAATGTCCATTGGCTTTGAATGCTACTGTAAGCCGCCAGGACCAAATAAGAAGTTTTGTATTTCAGACATTGCATTGGTAATAATGTCAGCGCAATCTGCTGGGTTTGGTAAGGCTGCTATTTTAAGCATTGTGTTCATGAAGATTTTTAATAGCTCTATGGGAATTGCAGTAATGCCATTAAGCTTTTCAGATGTGGGGGTAGTAGGAGGCAGTTGATTTGAGGTGGTGGTTGGGGGCAATGCAGATATTTTGACGGGGGGGCAATGAGGGTTCCTTAGAAGATGGCAAAGTGTTTGGATGGGACTGTTTGCACTAAGAACTGGGGCCTCCTTATTTTGAGGGAGGGAGGCTGTTGAATAAAAGGGGTCTAGGAATGAGCTTGATAGGGCTGGAGAGATCTATAGATCTGCCCTGCCTGGGTGTGCATGCTCGTGTAGTGGTGGGGCTGCTTGCCCTTAGCACATCGCCATACGGTCTACCATCGACATTTGCAGCCCTGAAAGTTCTTTTGAAAAAGCCCCTTTGGGGAGAAGTTTTCTCTAGCAAAGCGATTTGTGGGGCGATACTGTGGATTTTTTTTTGCAACCACCATAGTTTGCAGTATGAGGCCCATTGCAATTGGCATATGTGGAGGTAATCTTTCGGTCCTTTAGGCAGAATCTGGTAAAGTGTTCTTTAGCGCATTTTACGCAACGCGATTTAGCGTTGCAGTATGACGCCGTGTGACAGAAATCCTGGCGCCGATTACATTGAAGGGGCGCGCCGGATTTTCTAAAAGGGCTGATTTTAACTACAACGTGGTCAATGACGGAAATTTTGAGTATGGTGTTCATGTAATCGCTTGTTGGGAGGCCAACCTGATACACAGGTATTCTGTACCTTTCACCACAAAATGATCTAGTTAACTGGTGTACATTGCAGTTTACGAACCCTAAATTTCCTAGTTCTTTTGGTAGGTTGTCTGTTTCCATAATTATTTGGAAGACCTGAAATTGCATAAAGCGTCCTTCGTTCGTCAGCAAGCTGAAATCGATGGTGTTCTACATCATTTTCGAAAAGAAGTCTGGTTGCTTGCCTGTAGTGAGCTACTGAGAGCACTTGGACCTTGTCTCCATTTTTGACTTCAATGGTGTAATTTGAAGTGACTTTTCCAAACATTGTTTTGATCGCGTGGTAATTTTTAAAATGAATTCCTGCATTTGCACTGCTGCGTATGTAAGTAAGACTTTTGTGCTGCATTCCCCGGAAGCTGAAATGCAGGAGTAAAATTCCATAATTTACAAATTTTCAAACAGCTGTAAAAAATTCCGTTTTGTGAATATCCAAACGGATATATGTTACGCATCAAAAAATCTTTCTGTTGCGCTCAGTAACTACTGGGTTTGACTTTCATGTGGGATGGTTCCCTTGTTAGAAGAGTTGAAGAATTCTACAAAAAACTATATGAAAGTAACAGTGGATTAAACGAAGACTCTGAGATAGTCGAAGGAACAGCTCCTAAAATCTTAAAAGAAGAAGTTTCATTTGCAATAAAAAGTATGAAGAAAGGAAGAGCCCCTGGTGATGATGGTATTACATTAGATATCCTAAAAGAAGCTGGAGAATATGTAGAAGACATACTTGCAAAATTCTTTACCAAATGTCTTAACAGCGGTAACATACCAAACCAATGGGATTCTGCAACAGTAATTCTTTTGCATAAAAAAGGTGATAAAGAGGATTTGAAAAATTACCGACCAATTAGCTTGTTACCTGCTATTTATAAAATCTTCACAAAAGTGCTAACACATCGCCTGCAGAAAAAATTAGATGCAGCTCAACCAAGAGAACAAGCTGGATTTCGAAGTGGATTCAGTACAGTGGACCATATTCAAGTATTAAGAGAATTAATTGAAAGAACACATGAATATGAACTTCCATTGTGTGTTGCATTTATTGACTATGAGAAGGCCTTTGACTCTATAAAAACATCAGCAGTCATCAACTCTTTAAGATCAACAGACATTGAGGATGTGTACATTGACATGGTGAAACGTGTGTATAAAAATGCAAGTGCAAAATTTCGGTTACATAAAGATACCAAAACTATCAAACTTGGCAAAGGTGTGAGGCAGGGAGATACCATTTCTCCAAAACTTTTTACTTCAGCTTTACAGATGATTTTTCAGCAGATAAATTGGAATAACAAGGGAATAAAAATAAATGGTGAATATTTAAATCATCTGCGGTTTGCTGATGACATTGTTATTTTTTCAACGGACCCATTAGAACTCCAAGACATGGTACAAGAGCTCTCAACTAGAAGTGAAGAAGTTGGACTCAAGATGAACCTACAAAAAACTAAGATCATGTTCAATAATTTCGTTGGAATAAACAGTTGGAGCAATACTAAAGTTACAGTCAACCCAAAGGAGCATGGAGAGGTGCATGTTTGGAATAACTAGGAGAAATCGAAAAATGAACACTTGGGTAAGAGAGCAAACTAGAGTGGAGGACATCATTATTAAAGTAAAAGGGCTGAAATGTCTATGGGCCTGGCATATTGCAAGAAGAATTGATTAATGATGGACAAATGAAATCCCCAACTGCATTCCAAGAGACCACCGAAGACCTAGAAAACGTCCTCAAACTAGATGGGTGGATGAAATAAGAAAACAGGTTGGGGTGACGTGGAAGCGAATTGCTCAGGATAGACTTGTGTGGAAAGCATTTGGAGAGACCTTCATCCAGCAGTGGATAGATAATGGTTGAATATGATGATGATATATATTAATAAATATAAAAGGGATCTGTTTTGAAAATAAAAATTCATATAAAAGGCCGCAGAATAGGACATTGACCTTGCAAGGCAGATTCACTTTTGAGAAAAAAAAATTCCCGACTAATCGCGAACACAATTTTGAATTGAACTTGGGTTTTGGGGAAAATCGCTTGACGTTTGTGCGAAATTTAGGGATTCCGAATGATAGTTATAAAAGTTTTCCTCTGACTTTTCCAGGTTTAGCAAAAAATAAAATCTAATTTTCCCCGACTTTTAAGGCCGATTTCAAATTCCCTGATAATTCCAGGTGCGTGAAACCCTGGCAGGGATCCCTTCCACCCCTGTGCTATGTACGTGCTTAAAAGTATTATATTTTATAAACGTACAGCATAGTAGGTTGGGTAATGGCAGATTACTGAAGGAAGTGAAAGGTGTTGAAGGGGGATGGCGACCGCTGGAGTACAAAGTTAGGAAGACTCAAGGGCTCGATTCTCTCCACACACACCCATTAGATATTAATGCATAATCTTCGCTTTAATGCCGCATCATATACACACACGTGCGTATGTTTGAGAGAGGTCTTGAAGGATACTTGAACCATAGCGTAATTTTGTATGCTAATAAAAATAAAATTAAAAGTTAAACTGCTACACGACTGATGGTGTCCTAATCCCCAGCCATATAAAGTTATTCAGCCTCTCCATAAAAAGTGGGCGCTGTGCGCCCAAGAAGTGTCATGATGAAAAAATCATATACCCTACCTTTTTACATTGAAGTCAAATGAATCCCACGTGTATTATTATTCAGCACATCGGGAAATGTAGTACTGGGAATCTCTACTGAAATTATTCGACGATCCTTTTTTTTTTTTTTTCGAAATAAACTAATTAAATTAGTACTTTCCAAACTAGTTAGAACCCAATCATCCACCTAGCCTAAATGGATATTTGGTGGGGGTTCAACTGTTTGGCTTTTTTATGGCGCAAGAGCATCTGGGCTATACTGCGCCGGGGGTTCAATCAATCAATAAGAAATTTATTTACATATGTAAATGACATACATCCAAAACGTCAAAACGAAATGACAGATTATAATTTTTCATCACATATGAATCCCGAGTGAGTACTGTAGTCGAGACTATACAATATATATAATTGAAGCAAAAATCAAATCAAGTAACACCAGAGCGATATGTTAGGACATTTTCAACTTAAAAATCACAGTATTAATTCCGCTCCCCATTATTCCCTCAATAAATTCCTTTTCAATTGTATTTTTAAATCGTTCAACGTTTCTTATTTTTTATTGCATTTTTTAAATTTAATAAATTTTTGCCAGTTTTTAATTTATTATTGAATATAATGTTTCATACTTTTCTCTGTGGTATGTATAGATTTTCTGCTTTCAAGTGATTACAAAATTTTCGAGATCAAAACAACAAATCGGCTCGCTATTCGCAATCTGGGAAGCGCCGAACTAGACACAGGCAGTTCCGGGAGCCCCTCAAAACCATCAAACACTTGAGCGCATTCTATCAGTTCATTCCCTTGCTGTCCTTGCACCATAAAAACACAAGGAACCATCCGTCATTTCATCCGGGTAAGTTCGCGCGATGATCTCGCAATACAAAAACGAAGCCAAAAAAACTATTGTCATATTACAGTGGAACTCCGTTAAGACGAACACCAAGAGGGAATAAAAAACCTGTTCGTACTAACAGTAATTCGTCTTATCTGGGAAGAATAGTATGCTATACAATCTGACGGAACTTCAGAAAACGGTTCGTATTAAAAGTAATTCGTTTTAAGCGTGTTCGTCTTAACGAGGTTTGGCTGTATAAGGTAGACGTGTCTTTTTTCCTCCTTCCATTCATCTTTCCGGCTCAGTATAGCCCAGATGCTCTTGCGCCATAAAAATCCAAACAAACAATTCATCTCTACCGATGATGATTGTAATTTTACGGCTTAAAAATTACAATGGTCATGCTGCGCCCGGACCTACTGTTTTCCGAGGAATCTGAACCTCTTAAGGCCTAGGGAACCAAACCCCTGGACTACAATGGGCAGTGCGATCTTTATGAGATCTCTGAGTAAGCGTTCTTTGCACTGTTGGGAGTCGAACCCGAGTTAACGGCGCACTAGGCGAACGCGTTACCACACTGTACCACCGCAGGGCTCTCCACCGGTGACTTCCCCGCGTTAGCACAGCGGTAAAGTGTTCAACCAGTGTACCGTTAATCCGGGTTCAAGCCGATGGTACCCAAAAAGAACAACACGTATCGACTAGATGTTCCCTGTAGTCCGGCGAGCAGTTAGTTAAAAGCAGTTAGTTAAGGGTGCTATTAACCCAAGTTTAACTTAAAATGGCAGCCTGTTTTCTGCCCCACCGCGGTTCGGGATTTGGTTCCCTTGGGACCAGAGATCCATTTCCTCGGAGAACTGTAGGTCCTAGAGCAGTCTGATTTTTGCTGTCGTTGCGCCGTAAAAAACCTTCTTAATGGTCGTGGGAGATTGGCATTTTTCATATTAGGGCGTCAGTAAGCTAAAAATCTAGTAGGAGGAGGCAGCAGCCAATGGTCAACTCTCTCCCTACTACGTATCAAATATAGTACACGAATTACATACGTTTTCTTTCTTTCTTCAGAGGGAAGAGGACTTTGCCTTGTTTAGTTCCGGGGGCAAGGCACTGAGTCTTCTCTAGTTTTATCTATGGGCACTTCCTAATTCCTCATCTACATCAAGTTACTGCCTTAGGTAATTTGCAAGCTTTCTTTTCTATCCTTTTCTTTACATTACTTTATATACCTTAATTCTGAGCAATACACACAGCTTGGATGGAAAACTTGCACGTCTTACGACAGTTTAACGTTGAAGTTACCACAACTACGCATTTACACATGATGCATTGCTGTAGCTGTTTCTTGTAAGTTGTGTGTGTGTGTATGCGCGTTTGTACTTTTCTTCGAAATAAATTACAAGCAAATAGGCTAACGACCCCTACCATGCATGGCTTCAAAAAAGTCACTTGTTTCCGTAAAATATACAAAACACGAATAACGAGTTTAGAGAAGCAGCATCAATAATAATTCGTACAGGGACATTAAAGGAAGATCAATAGAAATATGCTCCATCAATGTCAAGGTGTGGCAGAGAATTTCTGGGATACAGGAAACCATCACAATTTGCATACGTTACTATAAATAGAAAGAAAAAGGGGATGTGAAACACTTCCCACACCGAAGAATGCTATTTACCCAGTACAAACTAAACGTAATAGCACAAAATCAACCAGCAATCCTATAACCCGCACATTTCAGCAACTGTACAGTGGGAGTTATTTTTGTAACTGTACATTTTCCAACGTTAGTCCATCTCTGAAAAGCAGGAACCTAACGGTGACAAACGGCTGTCTGTAAGACTTGACACGCACGAAAGAAAAAATTCGGAAAGCCACCGACAACGTGATTTTACCCGATTTGAATGACCTAACAGCATGGCGCATCTGCAGCAAAACGAATAATTATTATACCACGTCGTCTCACAAACGTCACTCCAAACCAAGATAACAAAACTTTACACTATTTCTGCGAAATTTCCAACTGCTTATGATAAATGGGATCTCGTAATGAGATTCCGAAAAGACGGTTAAATATTATCTGCCAGAGCTGGGCAAAGTAACACTTCTAAATAAGGCTGGAGATTTGGCTGGGAGCCCAGACCATCTCAGAAAAATAAACATGTGGTGGCATATTTTAAAGCGAAACTTCAAGCACGAGGGTACGAACACGTTAAAGGATGAGAATCGATTCAGAAAAAAAAATACTTCAACGCAACATTAAAATACCCCTAGAAAGATGATACAAAGTACTGTACCAGGGAGGAAATTTACATACAAAAGGTTAAACACTGGTAAAATTACATTCACTCCTGATGAAGAACTACTGCTGACGCCTCCGAAAGCTTGGGTCTTCTTTTCCATTTGCTATTTTATCAGCGTTTAATCTTTTGTATGTAAATTAAAATACTCGCTGCTCAGTTGGAGAAGGGAAAGGAGGGAAAAATCAAAGGAAATAAATCAATTCGTGTTAACAGAAGTTCGCGTTATCCAGACAGGATAGAATGATATTACTAATTTATTTTACCTCCGGTTACCATATCATATGGTACTGTTTCATCTAGAAAAAATAGGACAGGGCGGATGGTCTGTCAAATGGCTTTTTTGGGGTAGGGACTCTAAATACACGGATACACTGAAATGATACAGAAACTCGTCGATTTCTAATCTATTATACAAATACACTGTCACACAGAATGTGTTACCACCCTACCCTAGGACAAGAACGCGCCATCCTCCTCCGATGACAGTTCAAATTCCAGTATTAGAATCCAAAACGCGTGATGAAATTTGTTGATTTATAAAAATTTTGTACTCCAGCATTTCATTTCCGTAATAACACTGGTAATAGTAGTAGACTGTGCATGATATTAATCATGCACAGTCTACTACTACCAATGTTAGTCACGCGTTTTGGATTCTAATATTGGAATTTGAATTTTCATCGGAAAAGGATGGACGTTACTTTTCGAGGGCTGGGCAGAACATTTGGGCATAAGGACGGTCAAGATGAAGGGCAGGGCGCTTAATTAATTTGGCAGGGTGTTGCGCCCTTCTATTTCACTTTAGATGAAACTCTATCAGATACATACTCTACCATTATTGTGTATATTTTATTTTACTATTATACGATATAATAGTATAATTTATACCACATACATATTTTGTAACAAAAATAAAGGTAGTATAGATGTACCTTTAAAAGTCCATATTACGTACATTAGATGATTCAAAAAAATCGTTGTTTTGCGATATGTATATTATTATGCTATATTAGAAACAGATTAAAAAAAAACGAAGAAAAACTGCTTGTGTAATTAATCTTTGGTAAAATATTCTTTGCGAGACCGAAATTTAAGGTAATTTCTGTTTTATTCAACTTCGCATAATCCGAATCATTTAAAATTTTAAACTTTTTTCTCCGCTAAACACGAGTTCTGCGCTTTGAGATTCATTTTTACACTTAAACGCTGAAGGAGTCTGACATAAAAACCGTTCTAACATAAAATGCACGTCAAAATGAACCGGCTTTCAACTGTCATAATGTGAATTTAGGGGTGCGATGGAAATGAAACAATGAAATCGTCGTATTCTGGTGAAAGTGACCTGTTCACCTCAACTCTCGAGAGCTGCATATCGAACAAAAGATATCCCCTTTAAAAGGTAACATGTTTACCTTCTTTGGAACTCTACTTCGAAGAAACCATAGAAAACTGGGGGGAAAAATGATTGAAGAGACTTGGAAAAGCGCGTTTGGTTTGTGTTGAACAGAGGACATTTTCCAAAGGCCATTAATCGTCAGTACGTCTATGTGTGTGTTAAACGGTATGTCTTGTTAACCATGTCCGTGTTAAAAATAAACTAAAAACACAGGAAATGCTATAAAATTTGACGAGGGTTCTGGATTTCGCCCATGTTAGGCGCGTTCATGTTGAAAGTTCGACTATACAGAAACAGACGAGGCAAGAGAATCATTAGATGGAAATGTGCAGCTAGTGTCTTGTTATTTCCGAAGTAGCGTTGACTTCCAGTAAGGTGCAAACGTCAATACATACAAAGACCTAACTCGCCTGACTCGGAAAAGGACAAGATATGATTTTCAAGACCACTGCGGGGACGCTGGAAGCAAACGTAAAGCCAAAAGAAACAGATGAATAAATACATATGTTATGAGGTTACGAGCAGAGGAAATAAAACATGGAAGGCATCACAATCCAAGAGAATCTAAGATAATGAATTTTGAATAGCCTGCTTTCAGATAGCGAATCTTATAAAAGGTTCTTTCCATTGTACTTAAAGAAATTTTAAACTACTCTGTTTTGCATATGCAAGTCGATGCTCAGAATAAGAAGACAGAATGCCAGCAAAATTTCCATACCACCTATAGGAAGAACAGGAGAGTTTCCTTTAAAATCAAAAGCCTAAATAAAAAAGATAAATGAATAATAAACGAGACACAAAGCATGGTTGCAGCTAAATGGACTAAAAATAGAAAACTGGGCTATTTCTTGAATAATGGAAATAGTTAAACAGCTGTCCAATGTTCATTTATCACTACAAAGCAAGTTATTCTATCAAACCAAAATTGCGTTCCTAAAAAAGAAGTCCGCGTTATAGAAAAAATAAGATTTAAGAACCAACGGGACTCATGGGGAAAAATACGGTCAAGAGGAGATCTCAAAAAATAGTAGCATTTGTAGTTAGGCTATTTACACAACTTCACAAAATTGTTAAATTAGTATAATTTAATGACAGAGAAAAGCAGAATTAACAGAGAAATAAAGAAGAAGAAAAAAAAACCCACGAAGACAGAACGTCGCAATTTTCGAAGTCACACCAAGTTTCCACAATGACATCGAGCGACGGAGATCCCATTTTTTACTGTTTAAAACCCTCCCAAATTTAACCGCACTTTCATTTGTACTTTATACGGTTGCAAGTAGCTTTGCAACTACAGACCGTAAGTAGAAGAAGGCTTTGTCAGTTCAGTGGCGGATTTAGAAAACCGCCACCCCTAAACACGGTTGCACAACTCACAACTGCATAGCCCTTCCTACACACACACATTACAAAGAAAGGAACACAAAAACGGTCGCGCCCTATCGTCGCACCCTCTGCATTTTATATGTAAAGCCGATTTTCACCTAGTTGTTCAAACTAACATTTTAACCAAAGCTTTTACGTAATAACTATTTCTCGTTTCCCGCCCCTAGGCATGTGCCCACTTAAAAATAAGCTATCATAACTCCTAATGTATAGGCTGTAGTAGAAAGGCTGCATTTAGTGGTAAAAATATCACCCTGATATGTGATGGAAACTCAGCAATAGCGGGGTCAACGATGTATTGTCCAAAAGCAGAAAATTTTAAAATGCACATTGTTCTGTACATCCATACAAAAACATCCCAAGATCAACCTTCCCAAGCAAATGCGATTTTGACCAAAAGTGAGAGCTACCGGTAATAATGGAAATTCATTAATAAATAGAACTGCAGATTTTAGGGCTGTGGTCAAATGTTCGTTGAAGAAGTTGGAAATTTGTAATTCTCAAAATGACCATAGTCTACAGGATTTTGATGCTATTAAGTACATATACAGCATTTTGATGCTATTAAGTACATATACAGAAGTGGTCAGCTATCTCAAAAGCTATCTCTGAAAGAGATCAGCCAAAAACACTGAACGTTCAAAAAACCGTTTGCTGATTTCACCAAAGCAGTTTCATTTTTCGCCAACGAGAAACTTGTTATCCTTGACAGCAAGCGAAAACAACTTTTATAAAAATAATCAGAGTTAACAGAAGAATCGTTTTTGTGTCAAAATCCCCACGAGCTGTAATTGCATATTTCTACGACTGTAATTATACATTCGCCTACAAATTATATCTTCTATGGGAATATATCCTATCCACAATATCCTGCGGAAAAACAGGAATGTAGTTGCCTTCTATTTCAGATAAGAATCGACGCTAGAATTAATGGACAGTTTTCCAATGTTTGGCAGCAGCACTAGATTTGTATCGAAGCGTCCTTTCGGCTGATAGGAATATAATTATAATTAAACGTGCATAAATAATGTTCTTTATTAACGCATTTTAGTATTAAAATTTGCTTATTGGATTGCTTCTTTCATATGTTAGACGTGCCATATCCCACGACAAAAGAAGTAAAACGCGACGTTGGTTTCATGACTGTAATTTAAAAAATGGCGAACTTTGATGCACAATTTAAATGTATAGTAGCTGGAAAATATTTACAATTTGAACCTGATTTTTACTGCGCCGAGTCTGCTGAGCATGATAATATTAGTTCAGTGGTAAAGTTTAGAAGTTAACACGATGAAGCCATACTTTGATTTTTAGGAATTACTTTGTAAAGATAATAAAGAAAATCATAAAGGATCGCCTTTGTGTACGAGAAATCACAAAAGTACGTACGTTACGTAATCCTCATTTTACCAGCCAATACATTCTACACAGTAGTAAGTTTTCCTTATTTCCGTGTGTCCACATTTGGCCTTCTATCTCAAATGTGCCGCTTTTTCACAAAAAAGCGGTTTTGAAAATTTATGCTTTAAACTGAGACATTTTTACAACTTCTCGACTGTTTCGTATAGTTCAAAATACATTGAATTTAATAAGAAATAAAAGATGAGACAATATGAGGAAATAGCTTTATATGATCACTCCTAATGTATATGTGAGTCATAACCTAGTTCAAATTAAGGCACATAACTCAGATATCTCTTTTTATATATATATGACATAGAAAAAGCTGAGGTCACAGAGTGGACATACTTTAAATAAAGCTTTCAGAAAAAGAATTATTGCAAATTTACATGACCTCCTGCCGGTCGATACGTCGTTGACGACCCCCCCATTTTTTCCCCTAGCTTATCCTAGTCATTTCTCCTTTACAGAACATGAACGATACCGATATAATAAATTCAGTTAAGTCGGTCTGAGTTTTGGGGGCGTACGGACAGCAATATATTCAGTTAAACCTTTGAATAATGTGTAAAAATAGAAAATATGTCTCGTTCGAGGAATAACGCTCGTTTTAAGTCCGAGATTTTAAACTGCACAACAGCCTAGGCAAAAGAAAAAAAAACGTACGACAGAAAAATTGGTACCCGATACCCCACGGTAAACGACCTTCAAAACTTGGCGTAACTTCTCAATCTGGAATCCTTTGTCAATGCCGTTAATGTTTAACCATTCGGAACACAAGTCGGGCGTAAGGATAAACTACAATTGACATGACAAGTAGTATATTATCATAAACACTAGCAGGAAATTAAATTGCATATATACTAGTACGAACGTTGGGTTGGGGCATAAGCCGCTCTAGAACCCTATAGCCCTCAGTAAAACTTGGAGCTAGTAGAGCCAATGGCGAAGTTCAGTGATGGACAAAATCTAGTTCCAAATATAAGAAATTTAAGCTATATAATGAACAAGAGTTACATCTGAAGAAAAAAAAAATTTTTCATAGAAATTTCGGAATGGTTAGTGGCATGCCCACCAGTGTGGATCCATAGAGCCACCAGTGTGGGTCCATAGAGCTTTGTTTAAAGTATAAACGCCCCTCCCTCTTTAACTTGTAGTTTTAGTTCAGAAATTTGTGCGTACTTTACTAGCGAAAACCCTTGCTGTGTACTACTGCGAGGTAGCAGCCCTGTTTTACAGAGGAGAGGGAGGGTTATCAGATCCAAAAACTTTTACTGTAGAAGTGATCCCAAATGGGAGCGCAAGGAAGTGACAGCTTCAATCCATTAAAAAAAAAGAAAGAGGTGTCCCGAGTTTTCTATTTTAGTGGAAACTGGCAACCCTAAATGCTGCCTTTCAATAGGTACCCCCGCATCGTTACCTCCCCATAAGAAAAAGCCCTCATGACCCCAGGAAACTGACAAGATGTTTCAAACCGTTTGTTTACCATTAAAAGCTAACAAACATGTGGAAGAATAAATTCGATCATGATTTAAGATCTCTGCGAGAATTTACTGTTCCAAAAAATATTTTGCGGCATGGTACTTATATGCGATTTAAGGCAGATATTATCAGGAAATATTTTTCGAAGTCTTAAACTGCGCACAGGACTTTGTATTATGGTAAGAATTCTGCATCTGCAGATTTCGTGAATTAACATCTAGCGTTTACAATTTACATTTAAAGAACGATTTCCACTTCGGATGGAAAATCCCCATGGCAGTGATCAAAAATCATCAGCACTAATCAAGAGCATTTTTGACGCTGATCACGAACATGGGCGGATTTACCATTTTGCCGCTTCCGAACTATTTTTGACTTACCTGGGCTATTTTTGCAGCCCCAATGCTACTTTTTTGCCGCCCCTTACTACCCTTCCGCCTCCCCCAATCAGTAGTAGGAACATAAAAATCGTTACATTCAATATGCGTCAAAAATTTTGCATTAGCAATAAATGTGTAGAAAAACAAACAAACTCATAAACTGAAACATAAACATTAAACAATATTAACTTATATTGAAGTATTATCTCTTCTTGGTATATAATAAATCAAATTCAATTTTATTGAAATAAATTTTAATTTTAACAAAAAATAAAAGCCCATCGAACACTTATATTTAAATGGAAAGCATGACGTCTAGCTTTCTTCTCGGCAAAACATCTGATTATATCATCGTCTGGTATTGATTTTGTTCTATCAGACTTCATACACAAAATTTTGTCGCTCTAATCTATAGCCTATTGGGAAATACGGCACTGATCATAAATCGGTGAAGGTCTGGACAGTCAAGTGTTGGGAATTGACTTTTTTCGAAACTAAATTGCAATTTGAGTCTATGGAAGAAGTATGTTTTCAAAATTTCTGTCAAGGGGACAACAGGTGACCTTAATTTTATCCTTAGACACGAACTTAGAAGCTATACTGCATCTAACGCACATACATTAATGTTCAGAAAGCATCGGGAAAACGACCAAATCCAAGTTCACAAAAATGTTTTATTTTTTCAAGTTGAATTTGAACATGTTCCCGATTCTTCTCGAGCATTAATTCAAGTTCATTAAATGCAGCACAAGTTTTAGTTTCTCGTCCAAAATTAGAATCTAGGTCACATGGGGCGTACTTTGCAGAAATCGTAGAAAGTGTTTTTACTATACACTCATCGTAAGAGCGGTAACCGCATCCCACAGAAATCCACCACACACACACACGCATACACTCCCGGTGTGTTTGAAAAGTAATAGCATTATTTAAGAGGCTTTTAAACGCAGATTAGGAACGTGTCAAGATTTTGAAGGTGCAAAGTCAGTGTGTTGACTTTTTTCGAATTACATGAGAAACATGTTTTCTACGGTGTGGAGTTTCAAAAACGTCACTTCCCAACGTCGCACCTTCAAAATCTTTACATATTCGTAATCAGCGTCAAAAATGTTGTTTAATTAATGCTGACGACTTTCGATCAATTCCAGGGGGTTTTCTACGGGAAGTAGTCATCGCCTTTGGAATGGGAATCTATAGTAGAAACAAGTTTTCTACGAATTTTTCAAAAGGCACCACGGGTGACCTCAATTTTGTTTCTGAACTAAGAAACAAGAAGCTATGCGACACATCACGCATCTAGATTAATACTTACGAAGTGTCAGAAATACGTTTAAATTTAACTTTAAAAAATAAGACAAACTACTGCTACTTCTTTTTTTTTACATTAATCTGGGTGCGTTGGACTGATGCTAGTAGTTGCAGTTAATTTTTGCAGTTTTTAATTTCTTGTTCAAAAATGGAATTCCGAGTCACTTGCAGTTGTCCTTTGCAGAAATTATCGAAAAAAAAAAGTGTTTCTCGTATAGACCACCATGGTTTTTAGAAATTGAATTTGAACATGTTCCTGATGTTTTCTTTCTAAGCATTAATCGATATATATATATATGCAGTATAGCATTTTTCTTGTCCAAAAATAGAATTAAGGTCACCTATGATCCTCTTTGCAGAAATCATAGAAAAAAAAAAAGTACTTCTCCTATAGACTACCATATTTCTGGAAATTGAACATGCTCCTGATGCTTCCTAAGCATTAATCGATATGCGTTATATGAAGTAAGCATTTTTCTTGTCTAAAAATAGAATTAAGGTCACCTATGATCCTCTTTGCAGAAAGCTTTAAAAAAACGTACTTCTAATACGAACTCATAATTTCTCTTAAACTAAATTTGAACATGTTCCCGGAGGCTTCCCCCAACATTAGTCCATATGCGTTAGATGCAGCATAGCTTCTAGTTTTTGCCTAAAAGTATAATTAAAGTCACTTGTATTGTTCTTCACAAAAATAGTAGAAAACACATTTCTTCCATAGGCTCTCATTGTAATTTGAAAATTGGGGGGAAAAGTCACTTTCCAATTGCCTCACCATCAAAATCCTTACAGAATCGTTATCAGCTTTAAAAGTACTCTTAACTAGTGCTAATGATTTTCGATCATTTTCATCTATGTTGTTGATGATCTGTTGTTCTATGGGAAATGCTTTTAATGTAGTCTCCATAAGGAGTCTTTGTTTAAACTTTTTTTGACAGAACATCACATGAGGATCTAAAAAATACGAATTTGGAATTTAAAACAAGGCGAAAAATACGAATTTAGAGTCCAAAAATATGAATTTAGAAATTAAATTTAGTATTTGAGGGTGTGTGTGTTGGTGAAAAGCCGTCTTTGATCAAGAATTTGTGTGCGTGAATTTTGTGGATGGCTATTGTGGAATTTTAATGAAATCCTTCAATTTTTGAATTCCCCCTTTAGACGACAGAACTCACCTGTAGCCCCGGAAAATATTTTCTGACACAGCTTCGAAATCGAATTCCCCGTTTGAACTTGCCTAGTTTTTAGTAGCTTCGACTTTCCACGCTCCTTTTTTTAAAGGTTTTTCAATCAAGCCAAACAACTTTATCGAATAAAATTATGAATTTCATGCGTCTTAAATTTGGTGTTTTTTCGTAGGGAAAAAAAAGGGGGGACACCACACGCTGTGAAATTTAAACGTCCATTTTCTCCTCGAGGCCATATTTAATTGAAAACATAACTCGACAACAAATAAGAATCCATCAACGAAACGAATAGATGAAGCCATATTAAGTCCCGCTTAGACGACGACCCTGTCAAGAAAATTTACTAGTAGAGGTTCTTTTGAATCAGCACAGCATAAATACGGGGCGAGATGCCGTCAGAAAAACAGACTTTTTTTCACCCACAACTGAGTTACTCTTGGCGTCAAATTTCGCGGAAGTTTGGCGTCGATTGGCGAGCGATAAAGACGAAGAAATGGCACATCGTGAACAGATGTATAACGGCACATCCAAAATTCCCTCCTTGAGTAGATTTCGTTGTTGACAATTTTACCCTCTCCTGCTGACTCCTCCTCCTCTAACTTCAAGAAAAATCGGGAGAAAGAGAAAGTAATAAAAAAGACGGGGATATTCGACCCCCTTCCCTCCCCGAGACTGTCACATTTCAAAAAAGGGTCCTTGCCTCAGAAATGCCAAATGTCCCGTTTCCAATTTCGGCGTCGCTCTGGGATCAAAACGACCCACGATTGACAAAAATGCTCTATTATTAAAAAGAAATTCTAATGAGGAATGCTAGACGCATGCTCTCATGAAATGGGGGAAATTCGGTAAGAGGGTTGGATGAAAAGGCGTTCACACGAAATAACAACGGTCCGTAAAATAGTAAAAGACGCAATATATAGATGACCGGAAGCCATGCGACACGTCCATCAAGTGATAGACGGGGGAAGGGAGGTTGGCATAATCATCTTAATGGTTTTGTAAATGGAATCCGTAGATATTAGGTGGATAGGACGGTTTTCCATGAGCCGTTCTTGGTACATTACGGCATCATTACCCATTTATTAAAAGTGCGAAAGGCCTGCTGAAGCGACCAATTATGCCCGTTCTGGCCATTCCTAAGGGAATAACGACCGCTCAAAGCCGAGACGACGTTTTATGCTGCGCAGAATGGAACTAAGATACTGAAAATGGACTCAATGAAGCGGAAAAAGAGGGTTTTTTTCCCCCTACATACACAGAGCTCCATTCCACGGCGCGTGTCTAATTAGAAAATTGGAAGGACGACAAAGGACGCTTCGAAAAGCTCTATTACATAACCTCGAGCATTCACGGTAAGATGGAGACATTCTCTCCAATGAGCAGTTTACCCAATGAGCATTTGACTTTTATATGCACAGCGGGAGAAACTTAATCTACGTCGCCTTTAAATGCTACTACATGAAATAAAAGTACTCTGGTACAGTGTTGCCCGAACTCTTTTGCCCATGGACACCCATTGGCTTTGCAAAATATCCGAAAATCTTGGAATAAATGAAACGTAGCAGGGTGATAAAACACATTGAAATTAATAGTACAACGCATTCGTTAAAAGCAAGTGAAATTCAGAGTAGACTTTATATTAACGACTATTTGACACTGACCCCTTGTGTACTGTTCATGGACCCCTCAGTATCCACTGACCACAGTTTGGGAAACACTGCTCTTGTGGAAATAAGGTATAGAGGGAGCCCACACATACACATTACAAAATAAAAATGCATCACTAAAAACTGCATGCTGAAAATAAAAGAGCTAATACACTTAGCTCACATGCGAAAGTAGTATATATATATACAGGGAATTATGATTAAAGTTCACTTTGAAACGCCTATAAAGTGGAAACTACTAGACCAAAAGTCACCAAACTTGGAAATATGGTAAAGGGAGTCATAGAATTTGTCTGGGGAAAAAAAAAAATCACCACCAGGAGAAAATGGCGCTGCATGATGTAAATCAGGACCAGGGGTTTTGGGTTTATGACAAACCCCAATGTCATAATTGGGCCATTCTTCTTTAAACCCATCACATGCTCCGTAACTGCCGTTCGCCATGAATCTACATTAAAACGTTTCGTGGTACTCGATCGTCAACATTGCAGCGTCTTAGGCAGTACGATTTTTATGTATGACGGGGCTCCACCTCATATTGGTAAATGCATGAAACCGTTACTTACGTAACATTTTACGGACAGGGTTATTGGTCGACACTTTCCCGTTTCATGGCGACCTCGGTCACCAGACCTCAACCCATGTAACTTTTAGTTATGGGGTTATCTCAAAGTCCCATTTATTTTTGTGATAACGTCAGAAATTTGCCATAGTTGAAAATTGCGATTCACGAACATATTCTTAACATTCCGGCTGATATGCTTCGAGCTACCGTCGAGAGCGCAATATTGCATTTTAACCTGGTTTCAGAAAATGGTGGACAGCATATTCTAAATGGAATGTCATGACTTATTTGGGAAATGTGTTATGATGTCAATACGAGAAATAAACCTTGAGGTCGGCGACCACTGCTCTAATAAGTGTCCACGGTGAGGCTTTCCAATTGGGCAGATGAATAAATATCTTGGAAGTGAATTAGGAAGAATTCACACACTAGGGCCAAAGCAACCGATACGTCGAAGTCTTCAGTTTCCCACGTGAGTAATCTGGTGGTAAAATAACATTTCTTGCATAATAGATAGTAGCAGGCATAACTGCATAGCGAATATGGGTAAATGCTAGTATAAATTACGACTAAAGGAATAAGGTCATCACTTTGTATGAAAAGATAATCCGTTTGTGGTTTTAAGGCTCAAGGATTACAGTGGTCATGCTGCGCCGGGACCTACTGTTTTAAGAGGAATCCGAACCTCCTAAGACCTAGGGAACCAAACACAATACTACAATGAGCAGTGCGATCTTTATGAAGTCTCTGAGTAAGTGTTCTTTGCACCGTTGCGAGTCGAACCAATTACTAAATATATTACGTGGTTTTTGAGTTCGGAAATTCATAATTTATGTGATGATGCCTATTCAACTACTAGCAGAGGGTAGACGTCGTTAACACAGTACACCGAAACCGTACAGACAATGCCATAAAATAGAAAAACACGCGATTTCGATCTTAATAAAAACTCGCCTAAACATCATTTATTCATTATAAACATGCAGTAATGGCTTCAATGTTTCTTGTGTCTCAGTGATGTCAGGATTATCATGAATATAAAAATCGACTGTTTAATAATAATTAAATTTCAATTCAAAGGATCCTAATTAAAATAGAAATCATCCAAAAGCCATTCTAGTCAAGTCAATGAAAAAAAATGCATATTACACGTACCATCGTTTCCAATACTACCAATCTTCTGTTATATCGGTTTTTCTCCTATCCAAACCGCTTTTGCCTAGAGGCATCTATGGATCCAATCCAACAACAGCAGACTAATGATACTTGTTTTCCTTTCCACTGTAGCAAATAGAATTTAATGCATATGCATTTTCCATGTTAAGGAAGGACAAACGACTTGCTTGTCCTCCTGTAAGTACCTACTCATTTATGAATCGGGCAAGCTTTACTCCATATTACTTCAACTAGTTTTCTTACTTTATCGCCCGATCTTAATCAGGGCCCGATCAGGTCAAAGTGGGGCCCAGGACCTAGTATTCACTCGGGGCCCCTTCCCTTCGCACTCGCAACAAAATTTATTCAATAAGTAACAAAGGCAAATTGTTATATATATCTGCATAATTGTTATATCATCTGCATAACCGATAATTTAAAAACATTTTCAATGACGCCTAAGTTATAATTAAGAAAAATGTAATATTAATAAATTAGTTAAAATTAAAATATTTGGGGACCCCAATAATATGGGGCCTAGAGCCGTGTGTTAATCGGCCCCGATCTTAATTTCTCTCCTCGATCGAGACAGATCTCTGCATATCTGATACGAAATGCAATTGCCTGCACTTAATCTGTACTTGCAATATGGCCAACCCAGGCTAGTAGCCAAGCTGGGGCAAGGCCCCAATTGCCCCATCGAGCTATTTTTATATATGGAATCTACGGATGCCCAGTGCCCCACATGCCCTTTGACTTGCACCAGCTGCCCCTTCATCTTGCTACAGGCCTGGGCCAACCTATTGTTAATTAAAAAAAAAAAAACAGTTTAAACGATGCATTGATCTTCGGGTTAAAAACTGTATTGCAGCTTCCACAGGAAAACTCCAGCCAAGTTTAATTCGTTTCTTTATTATATTATTCTTGCGGCGTATAATTTAGTTTTTGTAGGCAGAAACTTGCGTATGCATAGGGTAAAGGAAAATGGGATACTTATACTCACTCCAAAATTTAAATCAACACATCATCTGTACATTATATAGCCTATTGATATCTTCTTCAAAATCGTCAATACTTGATGAGCTCACTGATTGGCGTGTACAAGATATAATCCAATTACCGAAAACGTACCCTTTTCATAAACAAAGCATATCTGATACATATATATGCCAACAGCTTTTTACATGTTAATGATTTGCTTTTTTAGATTCCCGAGTGAGTTCGTCCCCTTTCCTGGACCAAGGGAACGCCCCAGAAACGTTTAAAATTCAAATGACTTCGTAAGCGAAGACGAAGTTGGGACCCTCTTTTTCGGAATTTGAAACTTCCCACATGTAGAACTGGCCTTGAAGGAGGTCGTAAAAGAGGGAAGCCAGGAAGAAAAGGAATATGCTATAATGGGAGAGGACTGGAGAGAGGCATATTCACTTCACAGCTGCTACGGGGGTGTAAAATGGACGACACAGGGTAAAGGACAAGAGAAGGGGCAAACCATTTTGCTAAGGTTGGGGTGCGTATTCATAACTTCGTGGTGCAGGCAGCCGCCTACTCCAGAAAAAAAAAAAAAGAAAATCTAACGCTGGGGAATAAATGTACAGACTTCACTGATCACAATCTATCAGCCAACATCCCCTTCAGAGACAAAAATCGGCTTGGTCGAAAACGTACCCTACAGGTTTAACTTTCTTTATCCATTATTAAGTCGGATTGTAAATGACATCGATCAGAGTGCCCTTGGCAAACTGAACATATCTTAAGCGAAATTAGGCGAGTTAGACGCGACTGTTGTTAATTGCTATGTACAAGTTATTATTAATAAAAAGATGTATGTAAAAAGGTCAATAACTTGCCAAGATCCATAATATCAAAGATAAAACAATATCCACCGCACGATATGCAATACTTCCAGTTGACAAGGCAATGCGTCTTTTTTTAACCTCCTGTCTACCCTTTCTCTCTCTGTGGCAATAACCCCCAAGGAAGGAGTAAAATTAAGCTCGACGTAATATGACATGTGCACGTGTGTGTGGAAACTGTAGCGAAAATATATTTTTAGATTAGACATTCGGAGACAATTTTAATTTGTGTAACTACTGGAGTAAGCTTACGTAGCATCATGTAGCTCTGATTTAAAGGAAAATGAAACTGGCACAACTTCTTTTAAACAATCTGTGTTCAAATTACAGGTAATTCACGATTTGCGACACTCGTAACGGACGGAGGTTTTGGAAGTGGAAGACCAAAAATATGAGAAAGTATCATAAAAGATTTTCTAATGTGCATGTTTTACGTGGGCTTGGGGCGTAGTTTATAAGCGACATGTTTCCACAGTAAAAGGTTTTTGCTTTTAAGGGGATCTGGCACTACTTTTGGTTCAAAAAACGAATTTTTCATTTTTTGCATAAGAAACAATTGGAGGTTCTTCTGAATACAATGGTGTTTTTGATTTTCTTCTGAGGAACTTAGATCCCCTGCAAAATGTCTATTATTGTAAAGCTGTAGCAAGAGTCTAGATCGTACTTGACAAGCTTTAAATGCGTTTTTTCTCAAATCGAAGTTTTTGAAATGTTACGATTTCAATTTTATATATCTTCAAAACCTTTTAAGATATATGTTAGAATTTTTCAAGGTGTGTTGTTGATATAGTTTTCTTTAATTTTTCTTCGCAGAATTTTCACCCACCAACAAACAACTTTTCAAAATTTCCTAAAGATAATCTTTTCTTCATGTTCTTATTTATAAGAATATATGTTCATTTTGCTAAAAGTCAAATAATATCTTGAGTTATATCAAAAATACTGGACATTAGCGTTTTCACATATTTTGAATTAAAACAAATTAACAAAAAGTAGTTTCGATTATATATTATGCTTACGATTATGCTGTAATTACTATAGAAAAAAATGGAAAGCATATCTTCAAGAATAAAATTTTTTTGAAAAGTGGTACCGGACTCCTTTAGATGTTGTATATATTTTTTCTTGAAAAAATTTCTTTTTTGTTTCCAATGTAAGTCGGTTTCATATATTTCCCAAGAAACGCATAGCTACAAAAATTCTTCGATTTATTAAAGAAAAGAAAAATGGGCACACTTATAAGTTTTCCTTTGGTTCACAAATTCTCTAAACGCCCCACAAAATATAGAAATTGATTTCAACGGAATCCATTAGACAGATAATATAAAAAGCTTTAATGATAAATATGAGCAATTTTTACTCACATGCATAATTTAGGAAGAATATTTTGTAAATTAAAAAAAATAAATAGATCACTGAATAACCATTATTCATCATTGCGATTTTGGTTAACCCTAAAATCCAATTATGAGAAATCCCTTTGTTGTTATCATTCAAGAGTTAAACAAGCTTTTATTTAATCTAAAATTAGAATATCTTGACGACCTTAAACGCTTTACCTTATAAACGTTTTTAGTTTTAAAATATCTTTCAGTTCACAACTGCGTAAGTACTGAAAAAGGATCATTAAATCATAAGATTTTTCAATTTTCTTCTAATAAATTGGTTGGTTGTATTTTTATGGACAGTAAGGGTGGGTCATTCTGTGACAAAGAAGGTGAAGATTCTGCTAATAAAGAGCGGACCTTGTATTATATACTTTTAATAAAACATCTTGTTAAAGCAGCAAAACAGAAAAATGGTAAGGGAAGATTGCGCATATTGTTCTTTTTCCGCATTTCTAAACCACATGACAAGGTGGAATTTTACTATAAATTTTTCACCTAATTACAATTTTAACATGAATTACAAATTAGACGAGTACATGCAGGGGCTGATTGAGTCGCCGGCCAACCGGCCCAGTGCTCCCCCGGATAATCCAAGGTAGGCGCCCTTTAAGAGGTCTCAGTCCGCCCCTGGGTGCAGGGAGGCGGTAGAAGGAGTTACTCTCAAAAGAGCGAGAGAGCTACAGGGTCTACCCTTTTTCTCCTTCCTTAAAATATAAAGTTTTTCTGACTGTTTAGCTGGTTAGGGGGGGTCGGTAAGTGTAACTGGGCCAATACTTCAAAACAGAATTATTGAGACTATCTCCACTGGGATTACAGCGCCGCCTCCGGCGGCCACCCTTCCCAATGAAACCCTTGCACAATTCCTCCTAAGACTATCTCCAGTAAAGATGAAACCCACCCCCTCCTAAAGCGTGTATTATTTTAAACTTCACCTCAAAGAGAAAATCCAGAAGCTTAGATGCAATTATATAACTTACAATTTAAATAAATTATTTCTATTATTAATTTAAATAAATAATTTGTGTAAGCGTACGGGGAAAGCATGGCATTGATGTAAACGTTTTTTAATTTAATTCTACTCATGGATGGATAAACGACAGCTAGCTTATAATATTCACTCATAACAAGAGTTTATTATATGTAAAGACAACCTTTAGATGTCTTTAAGTTATAATTTCGATGTTGTCGTCGCTCACCGTCAATCTTCCTTAAACATCCTAATGAACTTCCAAGGCATTTTTGAATATTTCATTGGCGAGTTTCTGTTGGCGACAGAAGTCAGATAGAGAATTTTACACCCTGGTTAAACATGTAGAAAAAAATCCCTATTAATAGTAAAGTCTGTGTACATTGTAAATTTCTGGAACCAGGCTATAGAAATCAGTTTATAGGCTATTGCATAGACATACTTTAGGTCAACAACAAAAAAATACACTTTTTAAAATATACCATGCAATATCATAAGAGCAATTAAATTTTAAAAGGGAAGGGGGCTGTCCAAAAAATTATCAACCTATAAGAAAAGGGAACAAATTCACTGATCTGGAACTTTTTTCTAGAAACGAGGATCAGACTTGGCTGATGCAAGTGAAAAGTGCCACAATCTATAAATATATTTATTGTAGGAATGGAGATAGCCGCTTTAGAGAAGTTCTCTAAATCTTGGGAATGTCAACATGAGTAAATCTACGGATATTTTCTTTTTAAAAAACGCAATATCACTACAAAGCTGATCGATATACAACAATGGTCACTTTATAAAGTTTTACAGCACACGTTTCTGCGGAAACTGATTAGCCTGCATTGAAACTGACAAAATATGACGTTACAACGCCTAAACACATTCTTGACATAAGAAGAAAAAGCTCTAATGCAGGGGTCGGCAACCTTTTAAAGGTGGTGTGCAAAAGTAATACGGCAGTCTCTTTCCGCATTCAAGCCTACACTCACTGAAACTGTGAAAGTTTAGTTTACTAACCATTAATGAAAATCAATAGATTAGTTAATTAAGAGAATAAAAATTAATTAGTATTTAAGATACAAATTGATAATTAGTA
>QLNU02015360.1:177447752-177461097 GCA_006491805.2 Dysdera silvatica
CATTCATTGAACAGATGGAGAAGTCATAAGAAAATTCACATTGCATAGCTACTAATTGCTTACAATATGGTGATCCGTTAATCATACTAATTGCTTATAATATTATGATGGATTAATTCATAGTAAATGTACCAGGAACCTGGCGGAGGTGTATTAAGTTAGATCGAACAAAATGGTGAATGCATCTAAAAAGAAATATGAAAACTGTTTAATAAAGGCTGACTGTTTAATAAGACACTGCAAAAGCAATTACCAATCCGTGTATACATAAAGACTACTGACCGTATTACAAATAGAAAACACCAATTTCCCATTCCCTACATTCATAACCATAAATCTAATAGCAGTGGTAGTTTAATGAGTTTGTTTTCCACTGATCCGTTAGTTTTCACATTAAAATAAACCAGAAGGAATTTAAAAGATGGTTAATACCTCATCGGATATTACATTAAACATTCTCATTTGATTTTTATATTCCGTAATCTAATTTCTGGACTGCAGCCACGTTTACCCAATTGTTTGTTGACTGTGTGTATGTGTTCACAGCATATAAAACAGAGGAGGCTGGCCAAAACTAAAGCAGTTTAACCAATAGAATGCAAGACCATTAAAATACTTTAACCTGGTTGGTTGAGTAAAAAGGAAAGGAGGGGTATAAAAATATCAAAGCCATTAGAAATTTCGAAGTCTTGATAGAACTAATTTAAGACTATAAAAATGACAAAGCAAAATCGTGTGTTATTGATTGAATTATTCGGACGTGTTCGAAAATGTAATGAAGGGTTTTAGAAGAGATCACAACATCAACCTATAATCAGCGTCCTTTCTACAACTAAACAAAGACAACGACGCTGTTCTATAATTGAGGATTTGTGTATAATTATACCTTTTGCATCTAAAGTTCTGTCTAAAAACAGCACTCTTCTTCGAGGTTCTGCGCATGCGTGCCTTGACCTCCATAGACATAAATCGCATCCGGCCATCGCATTTAAAAGTCAGCGAACAAGTCTTCCACTTAACTCACATATCCTATTCCCATTCATTATACCGCTTGGAAACTTAAAAAAGAAACGAAAAAAAAAAGATAATCAACCGTCTGCTCAGATTCTCGTAACCGAAACCTGGTAACTGAGAATCGGGAAAAAGAGAGGGACAGGGTGGAAAATAGCGTTATTATAATAACGGAATAAAAAAAGGGGGGGGGAATATGAACTACTATCCCCCCCCCCACTAATCATAACCAATTTCGGACCTCTAGCATATAACAAAAGAATCACCCATTTCCAAGGCATTTTTGGCGATAAGGAGAGATTTGGGGGCTGATTTTAAAGCGCCAACGGCAAGCTAAATACTGTAGAAACAATACGTGTAGAAAAATGAGTGTGCGTGTGAAATTGGCTTGATAGCACCTAATTAACCAATTTACGCTTTTATTTGGCGATTTTCTTGGGGCGAAGCGGTGCAGGAGGCGGAAGAACTGCAGGCGTATTTTCATTATAAATACAGGCAAGGCGTTGTTCCATTTAGTAACATGTACTACGTAAGCGTGTTTGGTCATAAGGGCAGCTCTGTCTATATAGATATGTGGGGCGATAGCTTTAAACGCGATTAGCTAGCCTGTGACTGGTCCAAGGTAAATTTTATATAATGATACAATATGGCAGACCAAACTAAATCAAAATTACATTTGGCTAGGTTTAAAAATACACAGAAAGAATTGTTTTATTTGATCTTCAAGTTAGGGATTTGAAAAATTAATGCATTATTCGACATATAAACTACTGTATTTTTAGTATGCTAAGATGAAAAGTTGTTAATTGTTTAATGAGACCATATTGTTAGGAATTTTTGTGATCGGCGATTTTTTTGATGGGTCCTCTGAAACGGGACCTACGACTTAACGTGACTTTTAAAATGACCAGCTTATTCTTCAGAATCAAGTTTGATGCTCTGAGACAAAAGATGATAGTGTCATCATAATATCTAAAACAAAAGGACACTAACAGAAGTCTTGGTAATGCGATTCATCCGAATTTCTCCTTTTTTTTTTTTTTAAATCCCAAAACAGGTTCCAGTTGCTATACATATATATGGCTTCTATTAGAATAAAGCGTTATACCCAACTTAGACATAAAATTTGCCCCTCAAAACGGTTAAATTTATGAATGAATTGTTTGTTTGTTTTTTGGGCTCAAAGACTACAGTGGTCATGCTGCGCCGGGACCTACAGTTTTCCGAGGAATCCGAACCTCTTAAGGCCTGGGGAACCAAACCCCGGACTACAGTGAGCAGTGCGATCTTTTATGAGATCTCTGAGTAAGCGTTCTTTGTACATATGAATGAATTAAGCGTCAGTTAAGCAGCACTGCTGTGCTCTTAAGAAATAAAACAATTGCTTTCTACAGAAACAAATGAAAAAGTTATAAATTTTGCTTCTTTTTCTGATCCAGCTATATTTCCCCCTGTTAATTAAACTGCTAATTAAACACTCATTTTACAAAGAGTGGGTTTTGAGCCCTCATTAAAATTACAAGTTGTCTTAACCGATACAAAAGATGTTAAAATGTAAAGTTTGAATAATTTGCTCCGGTCGGTGTACTTCAAGCACTTGACCTCGTCTTGCAAATAATGAAAGTGGAAGACATCAAAAAAAAAAAAAAAGTTGAATCGTCTAATACGAAATAGCATTACAAGGTTGAGATTTTCTCAGTAGGTAGTTTTTAATTATGAATGTTTCGCAATTAGTAGAAGGAATTTAAGTAGCCTAAAAACATCGTTGGCATTGAACGTTTCAAATGCATCCAATAAGGAAAGGCGCTGCGAAGAAATTATTCCTTTTATCTGGCGGCACCTCAATATTTTGACTTAATGTGTGTGGCACTCCTTTTAATATGACAAAGCAGAAACAATGGTTCTCCAACCGTTTGTTGAGGCACCTCGGGGTGCCGTGGCACACTTTGAAAGTCACTGCCGCAGTGACACAATTCAATGCGACGTCAGTGGTTACACTCGAATGTTCGGAAGTACAATGTGGCACAGTGCCAATACGTCTGGCACACGTGCATGAAGCAAACCGCCTACCAACGTTATTGAAACATTGAAAAATGTGCTTTATAGAATTGGAGTTTTTGTGTGCCCTCAAATCAGGTGCATATACCGTTCAGCAATACACAAAATGCGGAATTTTCTATACATAACAGCTTTTATTTGAATCATGTAGAAAAGGATGAAAATCGACTGCTACATAGCTCACTAACCATTTGGTCAGTGTATGTTCAACGTCACCAAAAGGACATGGTATACGCTGAGTAAAAAAAAGTATTGGGCCATACAGATCCCGCCTCTGACTGAGGTAATCTTTTCTCTCCTTAGTATGTTCTTTCTACGACAGGCCCAACCGAACGGGTCCTTTACCCCTTATGTGTTCAATCTAGTCCTGCTAAACTGCATGCAAAGTAGAATAATTAATTCTAAAAACGCAAATATTATGAAAACATATTCTAAAAATGAAAAGAAAGCCATTTGTATGGAAATACATTGCATCCACAAGCCCGATTAATAGCTATAGATCACTAGGATAATTTTTACTATTAGTTTCAAATGCATATCTTAGTATACGAGTTTTAATTTTATACAAGATAGGCAACAGGAATTTTATATATACGTATATATACAGCGTACCGCGAAGCAAAATTGTTTGAAAACCACTGCAGTAGAGAGTTTCTGGCCGAAATAAGGTGTGCGCGTTATGGCTTTTTCCAACACAGATAGTACGATAATGGAGTATTTATGAAATGAGCTCCACCACGCTTAATTCTGATTTTAACACATCTTTTTTTCTTCGTCTCTTCCGTAAAAAATATGTTCATTACAACCTTTGCCTCCTTTAGGCCAAAAAGGTAATTTACGCTATGCTAGTAAATGGAAATTGACATCATTAAGTAACAGTGGACCATAGTACAATAAAATAAGGAGATTTTCTAATGACTGTACAATCCAAATAGGGAAGTAAGCAGAAATCAGGTTACGACGCCAAAACCAATGACCAGAAGAACAAGAAGAGAAATTAGAGCAACTAGCCTGTATTTTTCAGCTTGTCGAAATCATCTGCCAGCAACTGACCCCTTCTGACTTATTTTGCCACTTTCAAAACTAATAATGAAATCATTAAATTGCGATCAATAATATTTTTATCGATATAAAGCGTACACACAAACATACAAGTATATAGAGCACAGATAGTTTATCTCCCCCCCACCCCCAATATTTCAAATTCAGCAAAAGAACTTTGTATAACTCCGTATCCACTCATTATCTAATTAGGACTATGATTTACGTAATTACTAAGTTACCTAATTACGAACAGAGAAACCTCCTTGACGCAGAAAATCCCTTAATTTACCCACTTGCGTAACTCGTGCAAGAGATTAACTTTCTAAAACGGGGCCATGATTCTTTTAAAACCAATCGATTAATTAATTCTCCTGCAAAACGGAATCGACTACCTTAGTTCACCTTTCCTTTAAAAGAAAAAAGTGCAGCTTACAAAGAATGAATGTTTTGAAACCTACATCTACATCAACGTAACGTGCTAAAAAAAAAAGTTAGTTTTTTAATGTAGTGAAAATTATACGTATTATGAACTCAAGGTATATTGAAAGGTAACCCGAAGGCATAAATGCTGTAATTCCACGCTTTTTATGTGAAGGGGCTGTGAAAGTTACAAGTGGGTTTACAAAACTTTGGGAGGCTTAAAATTCGTAAGCGCTCTGATGAATTTTATTAATGTATTTAATAATACTAAACAGCTAAATAGACTAGTATGCTTAACATTAATGAATAAATTTCTTAACGTAAACTTTTCATTGAAAACTTATGGAAGTATACTAGAAGTTACATACAATTTTGTCTTTACTATGGAACAGATGAAGGCTCAAACCTTTGTATAAGAAATATGATGTATACAAGATCTACCTCAAAAATCTATTTTGAATACATTTTTAACAGCAAGGAACAATTTCCATTGTCGTGCATAATTTTATATAGAACAAAAAATGTAAAACAAAATTCTACAATATATATACAATATATTGAGAAAAAATATTTTGCAGGGTCAGGGGCTGATTACATTTCCAGGGATCTCATCCCCGGACTGCTGTGGAACTGTAGAAATAACTGGCGATTAGTGGGAAAGAGTTCTAGCAAAGGCTGAGATGTGAGAAATTCACATAGACTTTTTTTTTTTAAAAAACCTTGGTATCCATGCAATTGATCAACGTCTGGCGATTTCATTTTTGTGAAATTGACGAGAAAATTCCCAGAATCATGTATCAGTGCGCAGTACGCGAGAGATCGTTTTGTGTTTTCCCCACGTTTCTTCACCCACTCTTTTATACATGGGTTAAAATGTCCTTGCATGTATTCGATGGTGATACCCATTGGCCGAAATTAGGTGAGGCAAAAAAAAAAATTCAATCCCTTTCAGCGTTTTTTGACGGGCTGGGAAGCCGGATATATGCACCTGCGATTCTATCGACCTTTAAATGCCTCGATAGCCACTCATAGATCAATAATAATACCGATACCATTTTTGTCTACAAGTATGTTATTTTGCAAGCATGGGAAGCTGTTTTCCACACGTGTAAGCTATCGGAAAACCAAGAGAACATTTGCCAGAAACAACGGAGATGGCATGGCGCAGCTGTAAGGGGACGTCGTAGTCAGAATAATCGCCAGGACCCTTAAAAATAGGCCCCGGCGTCAACAAATGATCCCAGTCAACGCGAGGAGAGCAACAATGGGGAATCTCGAAACAGATACAATAGAAAAAAATATCTGTTTCCGAGAAATGTCGGTATGGGGCCAAAACAAACGGAGCGCTGAAGATCACCCTGAGGAAAATAATTAGGCGGCTCCAAATGCTAAAGGTTAAGCCCAAGTTACGAAAGAAGATGGAAAAAACACCTATGCCACGTACATCATTCACGCGTCTAATGAAGCAAAATACTAAGAGCTTTGTTTGGTGCACCAGAAATTTTAATATTACATCACAAGTGTTTCCCTTTCAACGTGAATAGCTAATGGTGCAAAAATGAAAATTTTATTGTGTCACATGATTTAACAGAAGACTGGGTGCGTTTAGTTTTACGGAGCAGACAGCAATGGCGATGCTTCGTCAAGATTTAAAATTGTCCGAACTTCTTAAGGCACAGAGGGGGTCTAATCCCTCTAACGACAGTGAGCAGTTAGCCTGTAAGCTTTTTTTTTTAAGCACCGCTGGGAGTCGAACCCGAGTTACCGGTATACTAGGCGAAAGCGTTACAATTGCACCACCGCGGGACCAAAGGCTGGATAAAGGGGATCGAACTAATTTTACGCTAAACTAACAATACGACCAGAAGAGTTCGACCAGCATACTTACATTTTGACACAAAAAGTAATTTTAAATATATTCGGCAGTGTGGCCAGGTAAGTGGCAATGAAATATTCTAGGATTTAAACGAAGGTAAGTATTGTACGATTAATTTATACAACGTGTTCTACAATCTATTTTAAATATATACATGGGAACTAGTGTTAATATCACAGGTGGTGATAGAGGATGATAAAAGCAGGTAGGTTCATCACTCTGAAGGGAGAACCAAATTCTAATGAAGTGTATTGAAATCTCATGCTCCTTCAACAAATACTTGACCATCTCATTGCAAGTGGCGTTACAAAAATATAATTAGATGAATAGTAATTCATTTATTATCCCCTGCCCGTTTTACAACCTGATAACAAAGAAGGACTTCCAAGACTGAAGATTGTTCTTATAAATGGATGCCTCCTAGAATGGGATCTCCTGTTTGGAAAGCTTCCTGAACAATGGGAAAAAAGTTGCAGCGTTGAAATGGTCTAGCTTAGGTGGTTAATGTTAGGGTAATTGGTACGGCTACACGCGCTTTTAATGCTTTCATTTAAATACAAGAGGTACTAAAAAAAATCAGTACAACATATACAAGTTTTACACAAAATATGAAAACTTTTTACCAAAATAGAACGTCCCCCTCAATGGGCGTTATACAGTCCGTATTCTAGCGCGGGGAAAGAGGGGGGGAGGAATTTACACCATTCTCCCGACAAAAACTGGATTGATTTTCCTTTGTTCCTCGACGATGGGACGTTTAAGGTTTGCTCAAAAACGTCCCATGCATGTCTTAATGGGGTCCAAGTAATTTATGATAGTCACTCGAGATATATATACGGTAAAAGGCTCAAATTTCGTCCCCGAGCCTAACTTCGTCCCCTTCAGTTTCTCGGTCCTGTCGCTAGGAGTGCTGTCGTCGCCAGCACGCGTGTGTAGGGGAAAGGAAAATAAAGTAAGTAGCAAAAATTCTGAAATCTAGGAAATATCTGTTCTCATTTAACCAGTCGCGGATTAAAATTTTTGAGGGCCCCCAGTAAAATAGTTCAAAGTTGAAAGCCGGAATCGGTGCCGACGATAAGCAAACCGGTTGTAACATCGTTTAAGTAAAATCAAATTTATTTTTAGAAAGTTAAAAACAAATTTCAAATATTTGCTCTGTGCAATTTGGTAACAATAATAGTGTGTAGAAGATCGCTACAAGAGAACACGTAGCATTCGTTAAAAAAAAATCTTATGTCTGCCCTCTTGCTGGCGGAGGCCCATGTGCTGCAGCCCCTGAAGCCCATGCGTTAATCCGGCACTGCGTTTAACGAAGATTTTTTGTTTTCCTGGTAAGGTGAGTTCTTGCAATATCCTTCTTAGTAATTTTTTATGCCTTATGTTAGCATTGCTTTTATATTCTCTGCGTGTCTGGTTTAGGTACGTTGGTAATAGAAGGGCATGCGAGTTATATGCCGTCAGGTTCATTTGTTCAGAAGATAGGAGGGCCCACGCTAGTTTGACAGTTGTTCCTAATTTCATCCCGTCATGTTCCTAAATTTCATCCCCCCGGACACACAGTGAGTTCTAAAGATATCAGACAAGTTCCAGTAAATCAACTATCAACACCTACTCGAAAAGGTGTAACAACCCTCGTCACAAGCTCTCCCAAAAAAGAAGAAAAATTATAGAGGCCTCTGAAAAAAGAAAAAAGATCCACCTAAAAAACTTTTGCTGCCGAAGGATTCCAAACAAAAGAATGTAAAACTATCCTCCAAAAGAAAAAAAAGAAGCAAAAATTACCAACGTCAGTGACTACAATACACTGACATTATTCCATATTACGGTACAACTGACGACATGAACAATGAAGATGCCGAATGTTCAAACTGTATTGGGGGAGTATTCCGGTTGTTGAAAAAAAGGATTCGCTGCATATAATGTTTCACGTGGTTTTCATGTAACATGCTCCGGCAGTGAAATTTATGTGTGGCACTTGCTTGGAAGGCCGAATTTCTTCAGGTAAACTCGATGTTGTTCATTTTGATTTTGTGCTACATTTGTGTATTTAATTTTCTATGAGTATAACATTTTATATTAATTCACATCTTCGACTAATTATGCTCACTTTTGTAAAGAATATGAAAAAGTTGAAAATTTAACAAAAATGAAATGAAAACAATCGTTATAACCTAAAGTTTTGGACTCTTATTTTTCTGGGGAAGGAATTAGTTTTTTTTTTTTTTTTTTTGGGGTACCGAAAGTGTTTTTTTTTTACATTGCTAATTTTTGGTTCTGACAATTGATTACACAGACGTTTTATCTTGGTTTTCACGTAGAGGGATACTTAACGCGCGAACAGGCGCGCCAATTAGAGGAACGCGAGAACGCGCGCGGGGTGATTTGCACCCCATCTGATTATATAGCATTATTTCATTAAAAACGTCCAATTTTACAGGGAACAATAAGTGGAATTTTCTCTTTGTCACCCTACCCCAAAAGATTGTGACTTTGAAGGCAACAGGAAAGAGTTTGGCCAGTTTCAGAAGCAAGGGTGGACGGTTCTTTTAACAAATTGTAAGTTGTGGGATATAAAACACACCTAGCGCGCCTGTTCGCCGGTTAAGGAAAATATTACGGAGTTTTTGAACCCATGGGTCATTTGCTCACGAAAAAGTGACTAGGGAACGAAATTTGGGCCTCCTACCATATATATATATATATTCAAATTTCAATAGACTGTCTTCAAATGACGTATTGTTCTACGAACTATAAACTATAGTAGCTCTCATACAATTAATCATAGTCACGGCTTAATTAAAACAGGTTTCATTATTATTTCATGGGCCTATTTCTCCCCCCCTCCCCACCCAATGCCTTATGAACTGGTGCCAAGGCCCATCAAGTTATTAACAAACCATGCGCTTTCAACGAAGGTTGAGGCATTTGATCTACGAGTACAACAGAGTTACGTTACACGTTTAGTACATACCCCCGCAGTCACCGTCAGATTTGAAGCCTCAATTTATTTCAGTAAGAATAGAGACGATTGATTTATGGTTGCAAAGCTGTACGCCACGCACATACATTCATGTATAGTGTCACGGGGTGCAAACTTCAAAACAGTCTGGGCACAAGGAACTGTGGCGAAACGCCAAAGAAAATGCTTAACATCTTGGTGTGAACGACTGACAGATTCTCATACCCGTTATTTGCCCAAAACTCTGTGGGACCTGCCAAAACTGAAACTAAAAACGCAAGCACTGTGAACACTGCTACGATCAGTACACTCCAATTTTTGGCCGACACACATTATAGCGAATTTTTCGCCTTTTAGTGTCGGACACTACCTCATGCTCCTACGCCAGGCGCGTTGTTTTTCAATGGAAAAAAATCCATTTGCGACAGATCGATATTATCGACGGAAATCGCATTACGAATGCCAGTGTTATTTTTAGGTATGAGGAATTCGTAGATTTTCTACACTCCCAAGCTTCGTTGTAAATATAGCAAACGAGAACATAGCTGCTCATGTATAATATATATATGAATGACAAGTGGGAAGTGAAACCGTGATTAAAAAGCAAAACATTTCGTTCATAGATGGAGCGCGAGCGCTTGTACAAAAGACAGTGATCTCCTTACGTAGGGCTGTCCGAACTAGCTCTATGAATCAAAGAAAGACCTAGGAAAAAAATGGAATTTACAAAATCTGCAAAAATTTGAAAAATACTATAATTATAATATAGAACCAATCAAAAAGTACAACTTTTAGTTCAAAAAAAAAAAAATGCATCATAAAAATTCAAGCAACCAAACATAAAACAAAAATCCGTTTTTGCTTCGGTGATGTTTAAATTTATTTTACAATAAAAAAATATTACGTTTTCATACATTTTTTTCCGTTCAGGAAAGTTACCACGGAAGAAACAAAGAACTACTAAGATACTCCTTCCTTACCAGCAAAATAATACCCAACTATATTTAAGACATTGGCGTAAGCAGGGAGGGGTGGTGTTGGGGTTGTAACCCTCCCCCATTAAGCCTATAACCTCTTCCTTATCAACTTTTTGTGTACGCCTATGATTTAAGGCACTCCTCTCTCTCTCTCTCTCTGTCCGGATTTCTACTCATCGATGAACCCCTTAATCTTCTATTAAGTTCAAATTATTTAAATTTTGAACAGTCTTGTAAACAAATAAGGCCTTAGTGAATCAATTTGTGCTTTATGACATCACAACACGTAGGCAGGAATGTGATGCGTATATAAATGGACCACCGGACATCCCTCATTGTGCGTTCGCGCAGACCTGACGCCTGATACCGTTAGCAGACGGGTTAGTCCATTGCAGTTTAGGGAAGGGCGTCTTGCCGAAACTGGTTTTTCATGTGGGAAAAACCAGTTCCTCCAAGACGGCCTTCCCTAAACTGCAATGGACTAACCCGTCTGCTAACGGTATCACGCGCCAACTGAGCGCTAATGCACAGTACTAGCCTTCCCCTTCTCGGATATGTGAGTAAACACACACGGGCAAATTCATTTTCTGCTTTTGAAATGCAGCAAACTCGCTAATCCGGCTATTCCTTAAATAGAGGAGTAACGGATTACTGAAAGTTCGTAAGAGAATTTAAGTTTATTTCTTTATTAAATCTCTTTACTCGTGACGTAACATGGAAGCATAACTCCTCCTCTATCGCAAGTGCTCGAATTAGCGAGATTCTATCATACTTTAACATATACAACATCAGAAACGAAGGCATTAGAATAACTTTGATGATTAACGTTCCGTTTATTGTGAATTATGAAAATTATTTTTACCAAAAAAGTACAGTAGAGAAACTAAAGTGTGTATAACCATGCCGTAGATTTATTGCGAAGAATTTCTCTATGACTGAAGACATAGTGGCATAATAATTTAGCTCTACAGAGCATAAACTATACTAATAAAAAGAAAACGAAGCAAGGGCAATCGTTATACAAAGACCGACAGAGAAGACTAAACGTCTCTGGACGACAGGCATTGTTCTTCACCGTAAGCAAACAAGTCTTCTTGCGATTCGAACTACTTTCTGTTTTAAAGATGATTTTTATGCTGGTGGAAGGAACTAATGGTGGCGGCAATTAGTCGATCACAATCAGAGATCGGCAATTAGCACTGATTCCATTAATCAACATCTAGACAAGACAATAGTTTATTTTTAATTGCAATGTCTTATCAGTGGCTAATTGATTTTTCGCTTTAAGTGGTAGTTAACAATTAAACAGGGATTAATAATGCCAGTAAATCCTAGGCGGACTGGTTCCACGGGCAATCGGGCGCTTGCTTGAATGACAGATCCATTCAAGCATAGGAAAGACGCTATGATTCACAATTGCCCGTTATTCTTAGTCTTTTTACACTGAGCTACAAAAGACTTAGTTAACTTCACTGGGTCAATCGGCTCTTCAGTGTATTAAAGGTTCAACAATAGCGATAAAAACGCACAAGGCATATGAACCTTAACAAGCCATGAAGCATATAGCCATATCAATAACATCAATCTATGACGATCTGAGCCATTATCGCCTCTTCCATAATAACCTTTGAAGAACTGTGTGTGATTAATAGATAATTTTTTTTCAACATAACCTTCAATATTTTCTTGTGCATTCACGGGCGCCGTTAGCGGGGGGACCTCCCCAATGTTGGTATTAGGGTTCCATGTCCCCCTCCAATTCTAAACAAACTGCCTTCTACTGGTATATTATCCCACCCCCAATATTTTTATGCCGTCGGCGCCCATGCATCACGGGCGCTGTTAGCGGGGGGACCCGCCCTCCAATATTTGTATTAGGGTTCCATATCCCCCTCCAATTTCAAACAAAATGCCTTCTACTGGTATATTGTCCCCCCGCCCCCAATATTTTTATGTCGTCGGCGCCCATGTGTGCATGAATAACTCAATCACCAGGGAATACGTTAAGATTAAGTAAGATTCATCGGTCTTGAAAATTGTCGAAATCTGTTGACAAGCATCACTGTCTAAATGCGAATTTCAGTAACTGTCTACAATTTTTAAGTTACAAACATTGTGTGACGTATGACTTCATGCCATTGCTTTACTAAACATACCAGTAATGTCCATAAATGAGAAGTGGATTTTGCACAAATAGGAACAAGACCACTTAAATCTCGAATGTTCCAACAAGACAACAAATGGACGTGAAAAAGAACTTAGTCACCACGAATATCGATTGAATGAATCATCATGAATAGCTGGAATATCCACAGTAGATCGTGAGGGAAGGATACGAGACAGAACCCGCAATTTCTTTTACTTATCTCTTAAAAAAATTAACTCTTTAAATGGAATGCTGATAATGCAGTAAAACCCTTCATTGGCGGACAGTTCTCATCTACAGAAAAATTTGTCCGTAAGAGGGAGGTGGTGACTATAAAAGGGGTGCGTCCGTTAAAAGAGGACAATTATTTATTATGTAATCGAATCAAAAGTACTATATCTGCTTAGTTACAAAACTGTTTAATCAAAATATTTTTTTAGGCAATTTTCAAGTGAGGACAGAAAAAACAGGAGATATATATTATTCAGTATCTCTGGAAAGAAGGGTCTTTATTGAGATATTTCGCCTGCTAGTTTAAAAAATATGACGTTGTAAATAAAGTGATTTCTCTCTGGAGCGTTCTGAACGATCTCTCTCTTCTTTTTCCACACCAGTTTGTACGAGTTTTACGACGCAAGGTTCACGATACCGGGACCTAGTTTGCCGAGGAATGCGAGACCCTTAAGGCCTTGGGAACCAACAATTGCACTACAGTGAAAAGGTAATCGGAAAGTGGTGGTTTTTTTTTGTTTCTTTTTCACAGTTAGGAGTCAAAACCGGGATAACTGAACACTAAGGGCGAACGCGTTAGCACTACACCACAGCAGGGCCTAAATGTTTGTGGTTCTATAGTC